>JARYZH020000163.1:0-600000 GCA_030021035.2 Notholithocarpus densiflorus | reverse complement strand
ATGGGTCTCACTTGGTGATATAGCACCACATCATTCTTTCTCAGAACTAAAGTAGTGATCAGATAAAATGCACATAAAAAACTCGTTGTCTATACTATTCCACTATATATATATTATAAGCAACATCACTAATGAGCTTCATGAAAAATATGAAGCAATTGGCAAAGTTCAGTCAACACTGTGTGTGCATGCACTTATTTTGACCTTTCAAAATTTTACCCTCATCCAAACTCATCACAGCCACGGAAAAATTTAAAAACACGGTTTCTCTGCCAAACCAAGATTCTTCGGCGGAGTAGATGATTTTATAACAGTATATGCAGTGAATGATTTTTGATGTTATAATTTATTCGGCGATGTGACAACTTTACAAGGATATCTATAATCTATATATTTTGAGAGAGAATAGTTTGATGCTGAGCCTACCTTTTTCGATAATCGATGCTAGCTAAGCATGCGTTAAACACAGTATTATTGAGGGCTTGTATCAAACAAACGAATGATAGGACCATCTTTTATGGGTCTATTTGGATACCGTTTATTACTAAAAATTAAAAACTGAAAACTGAAAATACTGTAACAAAATAATTTTTAAATGTGTAAATAGTGCCGTGAGACCAATTTTGAAGAAAAATTTGCTGAAATCCGTACTTGCGGACTGTTTTCAGTGCAATCCAAACATATATATCACTATATATGTTTGAAATAGATTATTAGGTATAGGTTCCTTTTTATTTTATTGAGTCTTTTCATTTTTCTTTTCTTATTTGGTCGTGGAATAAAGGGTATTGGAAAAGAAATTTAAAAAAAAAACACTGTTTTGAGAAATATTTTCTTTTACAAACAGTATTTTTTTTTTTGGTATGATAAAGTTCATCTAGAGTCCAAAATTGGTCATGATGTGATCATTGTGGATTTCTTTTTTAATCATATTGTACAATTGATGATAATGTTTAACTAAATTATATTGTTGGACCTTAAAGTTTGGGGTTATTTTCTTTTAGGTCCTTAAATTTTGAAAATTTTCATTTTTGATTCATCAACTTTGATTCTGTCTTCAAAATGGTCTCCTAGTTATCGCCTTTAGTGAACTTATTGTTAAGTGCCATATATGACATCGGTATTCAATATGAACCTACTTTGTTTACCCCCATTAACTTTTATTTTATAAATTGAAGAAATAGACGAATAATATTATTTTTCTCCCCCCCCCCCCCCTTTTCTTGATTTATTTTTCTTTTGGACTTTCTTTTCCTTCTCCTATCGTTCATGAGCTACCCATCTTTGTGTGTTTGTGGACCTGTTGGTCCCTTGTCCTCACTCCCCCATTGCCCCACTCGCCACCATGTTGCACTACCCAAAATTTTGAGAGAATGACCATGAGTGAGTTGGTTAAGCATCACATCCTACAAGGCAAGCCCGGTGTGATCGAGGTTCCCTTAGACATGGAAATGTAGGTCTAGTTCTTATGGATGAGTATACAGGATTGACATATGGTTCTCATAGATAACATACAAGAGAACTATGAATGATGCGCACATTGGTAAAGGTAAAAGCCCATAGGCAATGAGGAGCTAGAAGGACTTATTCATGACTTACATAAAGGTCTTGAAGCCCACAGAAAGGTAATGATTCACGCGTGAGGGGGAAATTGTTAGATATAACACGTGTAAGTGAAATATTATATTTAGTAATAATAATAAGAGTGAGTGGTTAATATAACATAACTGTACCCAAATTTATAAGTTTAAGTTTTTGGATTTAATCATATCCCTATATGTTATATAACTACTCAATTGAAGTCCTTTAAATATGTTGTTTCTTCCATAAGTGATATCAAGCTTCTGTTAGTGCAAAGATTGAGGGCAAGCACTAAACCCAAAATTCAAAAATTGATGGCATCTCATTCATTTATTCATTTTTCTTTTTGTCGTTTCCCTTTATGTTAGTGCTTTCTGTACACTGCCATTTATTCATTCTTCTTTGGCAATAACCTCATCTTAATCATTATCTTTCTTTATATTATGCTTTCCTCATGGCTGATGATCACCGTTCTTGTCTCATCTTGTCCTTGCCTTCTAATTGCAAATAGAAGTCAGATAAATCAAAATCCATGATTTAAATAGTCTCTGATATTATTATGGGTTTATGACTATCCTCATAAGAATTCAGGAATCTTTTGAAATCATAAGCTGCATTCTATAATGTCAAAAGTTTACTGTTGCATTCAAATCTATAGTTGATAATAAACAATTTTGAACAATAAGATGTAATTGTTAAAGGCTTTCCTAGATAAACACACATTAATTCTTTTCTTGCTTCCACTTTCTCTTCTTCTGCATCTTTATATTTCCTTATTTATGTTTTAACACTATTAGAAAGGGACTAAGGAAAATTAAGCTGGGAAAAGACACCTTAGATTACAATAGTTTTTTTTGTTGGAAAAAGAAAGGTTAGGGGGATTACTAGATGGGCTTCACCTAGCTAATGATATAGTACCACACATCAGTCGTTCTCAGACCTAAAGTGATGATCATATCAAATGTACATAAAAACTCGTTGTCTATACGTTACCAATATTATAATATAAGCAGCATCAGCCATGAGCTTCATGAAAAATATGAAGGAAATGGCAAAGTTCAGTAAGCACTTTTTGTGCATGCACTTAGTTTGACTCTTAAACTTTTTACCCTCAGCCGAACTCACGGACTAACTGAAAAACACGGTTTCTAGCTTTTGTTTGGCAAACAAAGTTCTTTCTTCCTGGAGTAGACAGTATGCAGCTAGTGCTTAATGCTATTATTATATTCGACAATGGGACAACTTCACAAGGCTCTGTAATCAATATATTTTGAGTGACATAAACAGATGGATACTAACCATACCTTAAACACAGTGTCATAGAAGTAAAACATGTTTGCATATTTGCTTGGAAAAGTTTGACTTCAAACATGTTTCGAGTTATCTTTTTTCAATCCAATATATGATGATTGAAAAGATCATTCATGTGAAATTTTAGTTATATAACTTTGTTAATAAGTCATGAGACTTTTTTAAATAAAAAAAAAAAAAAATTATAAATTGTCACGTAATAAATTGAAAAAAATAATTCCAAATAAGTTATTAGAGCCAAACTTTATTCTCCTTAAAATATATTATTAAGGGCTATATTTCTTTTTTCTGACTGTGTTAATTTTTATTATTTATTTTTCCTTATAAGATGTGGAATAAAGGGTATCGGATTGGGAAAGAAAACAAAATAGCACTGTTTTGAGAAATATCTTTTTTACACAGCATTATTATTATTATTATTTGAGAAGATACACAGCATTATTTTAGGAAAAAGCTCGTCTTATTTGAAGCCCATCATTGGTCATCATGATGTGATCAGTGTGATTTATTTTTTGTTATTTTTTGTTTAGTTTTGTTTTACCATATTGTACAGTAAATGAATTTTTTTAAGTTCATACTTGAAGCAGCTGAACAGGGTTTGTACACCCTTCTATACATCATGACCGCATGGATTTTCCATGAACACATTAAATAAGTGAGGGCCACATAGAATAGCATCAGCAAGTAAATATTCAATTAGAAAAATATACGGCAATAATCACTCTTACACTGATAGCTATTAAACCTTCGGACATTTTAGGTGAGCTGTTAATTGACTAAGGCTTCACATCAATTGGGTAGCTCATATCCAGCTAAAAAAATTGCTGCATTAGTATTTATATCAACTGTTGATTTCAGTTCTATAATAGAAGCATTAAGATTGATCTGATTTGGTTAGTTTGGTTTTCATCTTTTATGCAATTATTCGTAAGTACATATAAATTTCAAGGGCAATATGTCATCACATGTAGTGAATAATGTTACTCTTATTCATTTACTCATTCTTCTTTATCATTAACGTCATCTTAATCATTAGCTTTCTCTTTATTTTGCTTTCCTCATGGAAGATGATCACCCTTCTTGGCTCATCTTGTCCTTACCTTGTAATTATAAAACAGAAGTCAAAAAATAGAAAAACATGATCCAACTTGTCTCTCTCTTATATTAATATTATTATGAATTTATGACTAACCCCATAAACAAGAAGTCTGAAATTTTGTGAAATCATTAGCTGTATTCTATATTGTCAAAAAGTTACCGCTTCATCCAACTATACCGTCGACCCTGGGATCAATGATTGATAACAATGTCAGTGAAAAAAAGAAAAAAAGAATTACATTATACATGTATAATGTAATTCTAGAACTAGATGCTTGATGCATGTATAATGGTTTCTATGCATCCATTTTTCTTGCACTTGCCTACTTTATCCCCTACTGTCAATGGAAGTATTCTTTAAATTGTTGCCTCATGCCCACCATCAATTTTCTATCACAATGAAAAAACGCAGCTGAATGTGAGGTATTTTTCCTTCTGTTCTTACCTTGTTTCTAGAATCACCAATCACACATTTAAAGAATGCGCAAGACTAATTATGTTCCAAAGTTTAAGTGAATAAATTGAAGAGACTATAAGCTGAAGTATACTGAGGAACCGCTTGGAGGGGTCAAATTTCATCATGATTAAGATGCTTTCAATCGCCATGATAGAGACCTTCATTCAACTACCAAGCCATTTATGTAATTGTTTTCTCATTCACAAGGACTGCTTATTAAGCATTCTGTATGAACACATGCACTCGGGCATGTTGATTATACACTTGGTTGAAAATAATGGCAATATGCAATTATACTTGTATATCTTAAGGTGCATGAATGATGGAAAGAACATTCATTACCTTCTTGAAATTATTTAACATATGATTGGTCTTCTCATTGATATATTACCTAATCGTATCATATTTGGATTTGGCAAAGACCAGGTTTACTCCCTTTTAAAGTCAATGTCGTCAAGAAGAACTATTCAAAACCACCTGTACGCAATATGGTGAATAATGATTTAATATTTAGACTAACCCATAGGGGTGATCAAATTTTAAACTAAGTTTTTGCCGAGTTTCATTACCCATATGGGTGTTTAAATCACAATCAATGTTCAGTTCTTCGTTGTTTTATCACAAGTCTAATGGCATATTTTTCATAACAGTTGAAGTGGAATGTCGTAATTGATACACAATAAAAATGGTTTTAATGGAAGAGTCATGTGGGAATGATGCACTAATCATAATTTACCATCTCAACAAGTTTGTGAAAGAATTGTAAAAAAATTGTATTAATTGCATTGCACTTGTTTTGTTTTCTTAGCATGTAATATACAATGTGTGACATAATTTTTTTACCAAATTAGTTTAAAAGAATTTCCTACAATGTATTAGTTGGCGACGTAATAAATCTCGTTATTCATCAAATCATTTAAATAAGTTATGACTTTTAAGTAGGTCATTTAACTAAAAAAACATATGAATAATCTTTTGGGTTGGCATGTAGTAGGTAGGAGGAACTTTCCTCTAAACTACTTTGAGGGAAAATTTTGTCCTTTATGGTGATGCTATTTAGTGTTATGGTTAGTTGCATCCCCAGATGATTTTTTTTCCCTTTCCGGAAAACAAGAGAAAACTTGTTCATTTTAATTTAATTTCTAATTATTTGAAAATTTTGAGTATCTTTGTTAGGCAAAACACAATCATGTTAGTGGTGATGGTGAATGCATGATGCTGGAGAATGGAGATGATAACAACAATAACACGGCTATATTGAAAGAGTGGCAATATTGTGACACTAGTTATTATGATGTGAGAAGTGTGATTTCGATGATGGGACAACAACGGTGGTGACATGTTATGGTTATGTTGTAAGTAGTAGTGTTGGGGTTATGATGACAATTTGGTTGTGCATGGCGGAGATGATAATTAATGATAATGGTTTGAAGAACATGATTGCAGTGACGACAAAAATGGTCTAACAGAGGTATGATTATAGTAAGGAAAGAGAAACAATCTGAACTGATTTTGATTTTAATTTTAAAAGCTCCCAATCAACATGGACAATTTGACCAAGTAAATGCTTTACAGAGAGTATGATACACTGCACGTGTGCATGTGAATAGGCTTTAATTGATGCAGAATTAGTGTTTACAATAATCAGTAGACTACTTTGTTCCAATCATAATTCGAATTTGCTCCTAAAACTAAGCTAGAAAATTTTCAAATTATGATGATTTAGATAACACATGCATGACTTCTGATCTTCAGGCTTGAAAACTTCATCAAGGAAAACAGATCAAGAGGTGAAGCTTCATCTAGATGACAGTATAAAATTACAGGGAAAAAAAAGGAACTGAAAAACTGAGACTGAAAATTTGCTAATACTTTCATTAGATACAAGATTTAGATTATTATTCTACAATAATAATTCTCATAATTATATTCAATTAAGAGATTATAAAAAAATCTTCCCTAATATTGTACATTTTATAAAATTTCTACTTTGATATATAAGTAACTCCATCCTCCACCGTCAAAAAGGGGAAAAAAATTAAAAAATATCAAGGTCGAGGATTTCAAAGAATACTTCAGATTATCAACAATCACATGTTTTGTGATCAGATAACCAAGTTTACCATAATGCTGGTAGCATTTCCCAAGGCAACATGTTAAAATTTTGTGCACTTATGAGCATCTCTCTTGCTCTGTCGAGTAAATCTACAGTATTCCTTTGGAAGTGTAGTTTCTTGGGACATTTAAGCAAGCTGATATATGCTCCCAGATCATGAACACAAGAAGGGTTTTGCATGTTGAAGAAGTCAAGGACTAATTCAACACCCACATGAGCATAACATGAACAACTCCAAGGTAACTCATATCTGTCCCCAAAAACCCTAAAATTCTCATTCAAAAAAACCCCAGGCATCTTTGTAATGGGGTCATTGACATTCACTATTCTTAGTACTTTAACACCCAATTCCTCACACCTTTGCTTGAATCCAGAGTTCCCGACTCTCGGGCCTCCGAATGAAAAAACTGTGATTGGTTTTCCCCGGCTTGAATTCTCTTTATTCAATCCAAGCTCGGCGATGTCATAAGCAAGTAGAAGAGCTAGTGAGCTCCCCATGCTATGTCCTGCTATTGAAATGCTAAGTTCCTCACCTTTGTACTTTGTTAACAGCCGAGACACCTCGGATAGAAGCTGTTCTCGGCAACTTCCGAGGCCAAACTTACTATCACTCTCGTCTGAAGTGTATAAACTCAGAAATCCCGCTTCCACCTTCACGTCTGGCCGCGGATCATGAGGGTCTAGCCGTGCCGGTGTGAGTGAGCTCATTAGGTTTGCAATCCATTCAGGGTTAGTCACTGTTCCCCTGAAAGTAATGACTATGTCTCTCCTCCCAAGTCTCCGAACTGATTCATCATCGGACACTGCAACATAACCGATCCAACGTCCACAAGGGGCACCATTTTGGATTGGAATATTGATGTCCGGCGTGGCGTAGATGTACTTAGTGACCTTATAACCGGAATTCTCCATCCCAACTTCATTCAACATGTTCTTCTTCCCATACTTACAATTCAAGTAACGTTTTGAGTTGGGGTCTAGATCGAAAGCCTTGTAACAAGCGGTGACAAACTCCCCGTACCGAATAATCTCTCGCCGGAGAAGAGGGTGCAATGGTTCAACAAGATTTTCCCAGTTGTTTAAACCATGAACCTCTCTCCAAAAGTGAGACAAAGAAGTAGTAATTGAGCTAGTTTTTAAGGCCCTGGATGACACTGTTGTTGTTGCTGCTGTTTTTGTTGCTACATAAGAAGCAGCAACTGAGTGTCTAGCTAAAGAGGTTTCAGTTTTATTAGGCAGTGAAACCTGACCAAAAGAGTGTTGTGACTTGGGTTTAATGTTTTCTGAAAATGTAACATGGTTGTTGGTATGTGGGTTTGGCATGAAAACTGTGGAGGAAGCCATGGAATTAAGGTGTATGAGAAAGAGAGACTGAGACTAAAAAGAAAGAGAGAGAGAGAGAGAGAAGATTATTGTGGTGGACAGTGGGGCAATGGGGTTTATATAAGGAGAGAAGTGCCATGTTTGTTTGTTTGTTTACACTTTACACAAAAGATGAAAGTGAAATTGTAAAGAAAATAAAAAGGCATGTTTGGCGAGGATTTGACTAGAGCCTTCAAAATTCCAAGCCTCTTAATTTAAGTGGTCGGTTGAGACTTGAGAGGTGGGCCCTTTTACAACTCGTTGCGGCTGTTGAAAATGGGCGGGAAATAATTCAACTAATTTTTTAATCCCTTATTTTATTTTATTTTTTAACTCCTTGTAAGTTGACTTCCTTTTCTCTTCTCTTTTTTAATTGAGAGATTCATTTGATTTTGTACAGGAAAATATACTCAATTATTCGGTTATTCAGTGCTCCAATGCATCAGATATATATATTATATCTTTTAAATATATTGTATCTGTTTGATGCAACTTATTTTTTTAGTTTTTTTTTAAAGATAAGTTGTTTGAAAAAGTTGTATCTAAAAACAATGTACTGGTTTGAAAATAGGATGTCAAAGAAAAACGGACTTTTTGTTATTATATGTTTATTCTAATTCTTTCACGCCAAGTAATTTCATTAACTTTTTTTTTCTGTACCTAAACTAATTAGCACCTCTTTAATCAGGAGGACTTCAAATCCAGGTGTCTTGTACTAGAGTTTTATTAATTTGTTTAGTTTTTTGGTTTTCAAAGTTGTCTATGAAAGGTAAGATTTGAGTTATTTTTCCATTTTATCAAAAATATATATACACAAAAATTATTTTTAAAAAAAATCAGTGGTCCCAATTGTTCAACAGTTCACATCATTTTTCTTTTTCCATGATATGACGACAAATCTGACGTACACGTGGATGCACTCTGATGGGAGTTGCGTATGTGCGATGAAAAAACATGAGCACAAGGGACGTAATCTTGAGTAGTATCGTTACGTATTGAATATTTAGCATGAAATAATGAGTTTGTATTTGTTATTTACAAACATGTATAAAGTCTTATACGTGATGGGAGACCATTTTTGTTGCTGACTGTTAATATTAAAAATTGTCCAAAAAGAAGCAATGACTCTTTCAAAACAATTCTAAAGTGCATCATCTTTTGAAAACTACCTCACGTGTCAAAGAAGCAAGGTAAATTGGGAGTACATTTTAGACTCAAATCCATCCTTAAAGGGAGAAAAAAACATAAGCAAGTAGGAAAGTGGGAAAATGGATAAATAAAGACTTGTTTTTTAATTTAAATTTTTTCTTTTTTTATTAAGTATTTCGTGTAAGAAGGAAAGTGGGAAAATGGATTAATAAATATTAATTTGGTTATAGAAAGATAAGAGTGATTAATTGCATGGGTAAGAAAAAGTGTGTTGATTTAAATTGAGGGTGCAAAACAAGGTAGAAAAAGAAAAAGAAAATAATGATATTAGTAAAAGTAGTTAAAAAAAAAACTTATCAATTAAGAAAGTAACAAAGATCGGAGACTATGATTTAAGAGAAAATAGAATGAAGTAAATAATATATGTGGCTAATTAACCTTAGTTAATATGTTGAGCATCCATAATCAACCGCACAAGTTTTAGAACTAAAACATTGTTGTTATTGTTGTTGTATTTCATATAAATTAAATATTTAATCTAGTGTGAAAGGAAAAAGTTGACTCCAAACCTGTTTCAAGCTAGCTTGTTCCAATTTATTATGTAATAATTAAAAAAATTATCTATGTATAATTTTAGTCATAATTCTTTTTAAATAAGTCGTGTAAATTTTTTTAAAAATAATATAATACACATGAATCATGCATAGTCTTATAATTTGCCACATATCTAGTTGAAAAAGACAACTCCAAACTAGCATCAAACCAAATTTTTGTCACAACATTTTCTCAATAAGTCATGTGGCTTATTTAAATAATAATATAATACACATGAATCATGTATAGTCTTATAATTCGCCACGTAATGCATTAAAAAAGATAACTTCAACCCAATTTCAAACCAAATTTTATTAAGTGCGAAAATAATTCTCTCTATTTTTAGATTGGTCTATTTTGTGGTACCCTTCTTTAGATACGTGTTATGTCCATGTCTTGTACGACTGTAATACTGGACACAAACCGAAACCTTTCATGTATTACATATTTGAAGCATAAATGTCTTTGTATGTATATTTGGTGAGAGCCTGAGAGATTGGAGAATTTGCAGTGAAAACAAGAGAAAAATAGACGGCGCCGACAATTTCTCTCAAGTCCCTCAGCTTTCTTAAATTACATGCATGCCCCATAAAAAGTAAGGACCGCGCGTCATTCGTGAAACAGTGCTACGCGATTATAAATTTCATGCACGCTTTGTGTGCTTTAGAATTTTCTTTTTTATTTTTATTGTTTTTGTTTTTTGTTTTTTAAAATATTTGAGCAATGTTTCACAGAGTAGAGAAAATTCAACGCGGCAAATTGATGATGGGTCTTTGCCTATCACTCAACTCAGGTGTCAATACAAGAATGTCCTACCCAATAGTGACTACCTTTTATGCTTTCTTTGTTTAGGTTTGTACTTTTGCCTAAAGGAAAATTGGGATTAAGAGCTTATAATAGTCATCTGAGTCCCTTGGTTGTCCTCTTTTGACTACATGTAAACAGTGGGATAAATCATATGCCATATTTGGTGGTGTGCTAAAGCAATATTTGTTGCCAAATTTAAGCGACAATGGGTGTTTTCAATGTCATTTTATGTCTCAAAAATAGTGGTGAATTTTTTTTAGTGGAAGACACAATAAGTAACACATTACATTGAGTGCACTTTTTGTTTGAAGTAAAAAAATATGTGTGTTCGTCTCTAGTCCAAACAAAACAAAATTTTATTAGGTGGGTCATTTGTTTTTTTAAGTCAGATTCACACTTACTGTTGCCGCATGCAGTAGATATATATAGTCAAAAAACGTAACATAATTTATTTGGTAAAAAAAAAAGTATATGTATGCGTATGGTTTCGTTCATGTTATAAGAAATTGACTAAACTTTTGGTTTAGAAAGATATATAAAGACAAAATATAAATATTGTATAATAATAGTATGTACTGTGTCTGTGGGTTTGTATTGGATTTCAGTGGGAAGTTCGTCGATGAAACTACGGCTACTTAAATCTTAACTTGTTCGTAGTATTAAATAATACTCCTTTTATTCCAGTTTGTTTGTCCTCTATTCTATTTTAAGATGTTCCAAAATATTGTCATGTTTTTAAAAATAAAATTAATTAATTTACTAATATTCCTATTATACCCCTACTTTATTTTCAAAACTATTTGAAAACAAAACCGACAAATATTTAAAAAATCAATTTAATTGGAGCACATTTTGAGTTACCTCATTAAGAATAATTCTTTTAAAAAAAAGTTGATAAATTTATTTAAGGGTAGTTTTGTAAATTTATATATTTTTATAAGACAGACAAGACAATAAATGATGTTCCCTTAAAAAGTTTGACTTTTCAAATAGGACAAACAAATTGGGATGGAGGGAGTATGTTGGTCTTGTTACATTATTTTGGTTTTACAAATGTCAAAAATCAACAATTTAAAGATATTTATTTATGTAACCTAATATTTTGAGCATATTTATATAATGAGAAACTAGAAAAAGTGATAGAATAACATTAATAACCTTGTACCTTGATTTGTGTGGCTCTTCTCATGGGATGAGAATCTTCATTACTTGTGGTACTATGCACAACAAATATGGTTGCTAGTACCTATAAAGATTGATAAGGCATTACTTATGTTATAAGCATTGATAAGCTTTTAGAACAATTTAAATTATTCAATAGATTAAAGAAATGAAAGGATAACGTAGAAAATATAGTATTATTCTTTTCCTTTTATCCAAATCTGATGTGATTTTTCGCATATCTATGCCGTTCAAATGTATATAAACAAATAAAAATCTATTTAAAAAATGTAAAAGAATTCAATCTTCATTAGATAACCAACCAACGGATATAAAAATAGATCACTATGAATCTTAATAGATCATATTAAGTTGTGAGCCTGATTGAGTTAACTCTCCTATATGCTCAAGTTTGGTTTTAATCATTTAACTAGTTCGAAAGTCAAGTTTCAGCTTGTTTATCATTAAAAAGAAAACATAAAGTTTTTTTTTTTTTTTGGAGAATCAAATAGACAAACAAAACTGAGACCATATAGAATCAAATTTTGAGCTGGTCGTGAATGTTTGAGCTCATCTATATGGACTAAATTTTAAAAAAATTTCTTGTGTAATTAATTTGACATAATCAAGAAATGGATTGTAGGTGAGGGACCAAATTAATGGGAATTATTTCACTTCCTTACTATTCTTTTGGCTAATATTGAAGTCCAAAAGTAACAACGAAACCTATAAACTTATCTCCTCATTTGTTAATTTTAAGCTTAACAAATCTCCACCTTTAGTCCACGACGTATCTTCATTAGTATACATTTGGGTATTCTCTTTGCACCTCATTTGTGGCTACGAGCATTCCACCATGGCTTCAACAAAAGAATATGATTAATTGAGTTTAATAATAATAAAATTCTTAAACATCATAGTTAAAGTTGGCTTTGAAACTATGTTAGTTTATACTATCTTTAAATCTTTCTTTCTTTTATTACTTCGTGATTATCTTACTCTAAAGTGTTCTAAATAAAGGCTCTCTCTGTTTTTTTTTCTCCAAAATGTGCTCCATTTTTGTTTGTATCACCAATTAACTTGTACAACTTTTTTTGAAAATTTTCACTCCTTTTAATAACTAACTTGCATAATCCATCTCTTACGGAATGTATATAGATAAAAGAATTCAACCAAGCCCCCGTAAATCCATTTTTCTTGTTAAGTTCACGCATATGTATCACATTACCCTAAAATTTCAAAATTCCTTTAAACATCTTAAGTTTTTTCCTACGCATGCATTAACTAACAAAATAAAATCGCCATCACAAGTTTTATTTTTTTCAAATCAATCCTTATTCCAATACGTATGAAAAAAGCATGTTGAATCTAAAATACTTAACTTTGAATCGAATTGACACCTTTGCTAACAATATGAATATTTTCATCTCCACCATCTATCGTAGCAATTGTTGCACTTTCGACAATCTGACTATCACAAATTTTTTTTTTTTTTTTTTTGGTTGAACTCTTTTAACTCAACTATTAACTTCTTACACTTATACTTCACATGCCTTAACTAATGATAGTACAACACTCCACATCTTGACTTCTTATTAAAATTCTTTCCATGTGATATACTCATACTACAAATTGAATTGGGCTTCACCATGAATGCCTCAACTTCAATTACTCACTAGCTTCTTGAACTTCTTTGTCTATAAAAGAATTGTTGTCGCCACTTCTAACTTGAGTGTTTTATTTCCAATTGATAGTGTTCATTAGCATAAAATATGGCAGTAGTTGATATCAAACGATCCATAATATCAATACCTTCATACATAATAGATGTAACTTCTTGTGTAGAGGTCTCATTCAACACAATGGACTTTACTTTTGCAACAAGACTCAAATAGATAGTACGCATGTTATTCAGTGGCGACTCCAGGAAATTTTTCTAGGGGGTTAGTAAAAAGATAAATTTTGAGTAGTAGATGAATCTTGAAGTCTACATGATTTTCTTATTACAAAATTTTCCATAGTACTAGGAGGAAAATAAAAGATAAACTATAAGTTTGTTTGATATATTATTTTTTAATATAATGAACATACTAATTATGGTTGCTAAGATTAAATCTTAGAGAAAATATTATTTCTAAATACAATATCACCACATGCCTTTGGTGTGATGGTCACTTCATAAGTACAAGTTTTTGTGGGGTAGAGAGGCAAAAGTTGTGATTCAAGTCTATAGGAGGAAGCTTCACACACATACATTTAGATTAAGCTAAAGTAGGATTTTTATCTCAGTTTAAAAATAAAGATATTAATTATTATTGCTGTTTAGTGAACTTTAATTATTGTTGCGTAAAATATTTTTATCAATTAGTTTATGTCTTTACTCTGTACAATTCTTTTATTTAACAATTCAACTCAACTTTGACAACTATATTGGTCTTTATAACTGTATTAAGAAATTTTTTGTTGTGTTAACATTTTTTGTCTTCATTCAATCACTCCCATTTCCCACGTTCCTTGTCTAATTTTTTTATATTATTTTTAAGAATCACTTCTTGTTTAATTGTTTAATTGTCTTTTAGTGTTAACGTTTGCTAACTACTGACAAACTCATGCCCCCAGTCCCCACTTAACAAATAAAAAATTTAAAACAGATTCAAATTCAGCAACTATACTCACAGATTCGGTCAACTGTATAAATTAGTTGTAATTTTATTTGCAAGAATAGATTGTTAAGATAATCATATTTGAGATTATTTTAGTTGGACTTAAAAAAGATTTAAGGTCAAGGTGTTCAATATTTTTATTTTAGGGGTCAAAAACAATATATGTTCATTTGAACCCCTGGACCAAAGCTAATGCCACCCCTTGTAACTTCATCTCATGCTTTCCCGTACATCATTGGACATAGGATTTAGCTTCTTCAACTCCCTTAAAACACTTTATTCCATCTTTGCTATATTAGGATTTTTTGGTAGAGCCTTAATTACCAAATATAAATTTACAAACTGTTGATGTAGTGAGCGATTATTAGTAAATGAAAAAGTCGTGTTACTGGTGGGTCTAGATGAGAACCAATAATAATTAACCTTAATAACAATTTGTAAAAATGTTATAAAATAGTTTGTAAGTATAACATTACTTGTGAAATTAATAACAATGTAAATTTTAATTTAATACAAAATCTCTCTATCTATTAAATTAGGGGTCATAATTTTAACAAATCAGTATCTCCCCACTTACACCACCTAAATTTGAAACTCCCACTTTTGCTTGTATAACTAACCAAATTTATATGATATCAAATATCTAATTAATTCATTTTGTTAGGAATTATGAGTTTTCCTAATTCGATTACAAATTTATTTGTATTTTTGTTTACAATTGTAATGTAATTTGTTGTAATGGGGGCTAAAGGTAGAAGCATTTTTTCACTACGCAAGAATGAAAATCTTGTTCTAATGAGATCAAGGCTCAATTGTGCAAGATCAAACAAATTAAAACTCTTGGTATAGTCTCATTAGACACTCGATTAACCAAGACCACATTATTGAAATTTTGAGATTTTCTTTCACATCACTTTGTGCAGCTAGCTACCACAAGTCTAAACACTACATGTATAAAAACCTAATTTTGAGAGAGGGAAGACAGCTGCAACAAAACCAAGAAGTACCCAAAGAGAGCCAATCTATGTCTTTCAACTCCTCTCACATCAATTATTCTTGAGAGTTTGAGAGTTCCATTCACAAAGATCACCTTCATTGCATTGGGAGTGTTGTTGAAACCACAAAGACGCTATATAATCTTCAAAAAGCCTTGGAGTGACCAAGGAATGAGTATTACGATCGATGGATCAACTTGCGACATCATGTAGCTATGAAGGAACAAGGTAGGAATTTGCAATTGTTAGCAAGAGTGGGGAGCTTGGGTGTGGTGTTTAACTATTTGTACAGGAAACTATACCGGAACAACTTTCATAGTAGATTTGATAATTTGGACTTGGCCCCAAGGTGTTTTTTTTTTTCGCTTGGGTTTTCACTCCATGAACATGTGACTGTCTTTGTGTGATGAGTGTGTTCAATATTTTCTTGCTTTATTGTTTATCCATGAATATTGATGTACTTGAAATTGACTAATTAACTACTTAGACTTAATCTTGATTAATTGGTTAAAATTGGTATTAGACCGTACTAGGTTTTCACATTTTAACGTTAAAATAAACCATCGCTTATAGTACAATGTATTTGGAGTTGGATTAGTGGGAATGAGGTGTATTGGTACCGATGTCTTTGGGCTTAGTCTCTTAGAATTGATATTTATTATATAATAATCAAATAGAGAAATAGAGGCTTCTTGAAGTATCTTTTCGAAGTATAGTTTGCTTTTATGTCCTCTCGCAATGTCAAAGGCTCTACCAGGCTTTCCTTTGACATGTAGGAAATAATCCCATCACAAAACAGAAACTTCACAAAATTATGTCCAAAACGTCTATGTCTAGTTTTAACCTTACTTTTTGCTTAAACATTCACAAGTAAAGATCATTTGCTGAATGGCCAGATAGTAACATAAACTTGGAACTTGGATCCTTATACTGCATTTGGTAAGGCTGCATTCAGTCCCTCTGGACTTGGGGATTTCATTTTGGGGATCCACATTGGTCTTTTCGGATTTCATCTTTTTAACTTAACCAAAATAAGTAACAATACATTATCTTATGAGCACGCTCTACGCACCATTGGGACCCGATTGGACTGAACGCAGCCCCATCACTTTGACCCTACGGATTTGCAGCAGTAATTTTCCTATGTCCCTGTTTTACGGAGCCAACATCCTATGAATCTTGAAAGACTCACAATCAGAGGCTCCTTTCATGAAAGGAGAATAGGAGATATCACCCGCACTCAAAGACTATGAAGTATAAATCCCATAATTGCATGGGACCCATAATCTGTAAGTGAAGGCTATTAGAATTATTAATGTATGCTCTGAGAATAAACTATAGAGAAGGTGTGAAGGCATATGAGTACAACACAAGTATGTGCGCACTACTAGAAAAATAAAGTAGTGGGCCTAAAGGCCAAAGGCCTAGTATACACTAATGAAAGCAATCTGCTTATGAACACAACTATTCATATATCAAATTTCACAACTTGCTGATTTGTGCAATATATTGTGAGTGTGCAACATAAAATAGTAAGCCACACAAGACAAAAAATATTGACTACACACAATCGCACAGGTCAACAACTTGTGAGATTGGGTGTGTGATTTGTTGTCTCTAGAATTATTCTAACAGAAGTCATATTGTATGCAATCGTTGTATGTAACATTTCTCTTACATGAGAGTGAATCGAACAAATTTTAACTACAAATTAGTTTTGCTGCAGGGTAGCATTCCCTAGGGGTCTTTCAGCTGTTGTGGGCCATGAGAGTAGTCTCTGACATTAGGAGATACAACTGGGGGTCTGTCACTTACGGCTTTTTCATCTCTTTCTTGAGGCGAGCCTCCCAGCGGGATTTCAGGAGTTTGGAGGGATGCTGGCAGATTTTGACGTGGTGGGCATATGAGTACATCCCAGCCTTGCAACCATGGTACATGGGTTTGTCAGCGACAGTGTATCCTTGAGCAAATAATAAATAAACGGTGTGAATAAGGCTCATGAGATACCCACTTAATTGATTAGTAGGCCCCTAGGCTGCTGCCAATTATATGTAAAAAAAATAATTTTAAAAGCCGCAGCCCCATTAGTTTGGCCCGTGCACATCTGCTGCCATGCAAGAATGTACTAAAAAGACGTCCAATAGGCTCCAAGAAACAAGTGTTTCCATGTTACGTGGCTAACTGCGAGATGACTGCTTGAAGTGAAAGGAGTTAGGGTTTAATAATACATATTTGTACGAGTGAGCATCATATAATTTTTCCATACTTTTTTATTAAGTTAAAAATATACAAGTTACCTTCAAAAAAAAGAAGTAAGTTTTGTCGTTTATAAGAATTAATTTTATATTTTAATAAGAATAAGAATCAAATTTAATTTAACAGATACAAAAAATTTAAAGCCAATCATACTATTGAAGGATTGTTCCAATTCTATAGTTTGGCAAAGGCTCCAAAGACTTTAAATTAAGTTTACAAGCAACTACTAAAGATAAAACACAAACAAAGAATATTATTCCAAAGGATTATTATCTTTTCATGTATAACACTAGATGGTCTAGATTCATCTTTTCTATCTTGGACAACTTGAGGTCTTAAATGGTATCTTCTCTAGTGCTCTCTTTGCATGGAGGAGGTGCTAGTATCAAGGTTGACTTATTACCAAAGCCAAAGGTATAGAAGAAGCATGCGTGAACTACTTTATTTGTAGTTGACAGTCCAATGCAATGAATGAAAGAGATTTGGCATTTGTCGAGTCTAAATACAAAGGCATGCATGAGAAGAATTCAAAAGAGACCAATTATTTTAGTGATTCAGAAACCAAAAAGTAAATTTGCTTCTACCATTCAAGATACTACTTTCTGGTAGTCTTCAAAATACGAGGTCTCGTTTCCATTTGGGAGTTCTATCTGCCTTTCAAATCAAGAAACTACCCGAAGCACTATTGGATCTCATTTCGTTATGTGTGTTCCTTTCCTGATACCTCCATTTGAATTGAAGTCTACTTCTATATTCTATACCTACCCCATTAAGTCGTCTTTTCATCAAAACTAATCAATATTCGTTTCACGAATCTCTTTCTGCTTCTTCTTGGAAATACCAACAAATCTTTTGCTTTAAAAATATCTGGTAAGAGTGTTGAATCATAAAGACGCCCTTTAAATGCTTTCATATGACTAAGCTGGTACATTATGTCGTTACTTGACTAAATTTCATTTCTTTCCTAGGTTGCAAAGTTAGGGTGAAACCAAGGGCCGCCCATAACTTGTCATGACTTATAGAACTATTACGCAATTATGAATGTAATAATTGTTCGTTACTTTTGAATGTGTCTCATAAAAGATGTTGGAAAAGGTTCCATCAAAGCGGTTTTCCTTGGCTTCATTTTTTGAAAGACTGCATAATTGTCAAAACGGGAATCATATCGATTATCATATCTCATTTAAAAAAAATAAAAAACAATTTTATAAAGTTATACGAAATCACTTTTGAAGGGCTGCTATGGTCATAGTTGTTATATATTCAACGAATGATAATTCAACTATCACTTATACAATAACATTCAATAAAGTTAACTAAATAAATCAAATTCAAACATATTTATAACATCCACGTTCAAGTTGTTCTAACTCAAAAGTGATGATACATAATATGTTAAGTTAAAATATATTCATTATATTCATCGTCTTATCTAATCTACTTCATGCACGTCATGTCACGGGTTTTTCTGTAAGGATGAAGGATGTTCTAGTTCATTGTTTTGCTGTTTATCAAGCGGACATGCCTGTATCTTAATAAAATTCAAAGTCTTCTTTCTCAAAAAAAAAAAAAAAATCATTTTAATAGCCAAAGTCAATGTTATTGTCATCTTTATTATCTTGCAAAATCATTTTTTCATTACCATCTTTTATTTGTCCATCTGTTGTTTCCCAGTCATTTCCAACTGTTAGTGCATTTTAAATTAAAGTACGTTAAAACTTAAATTAACTGAAGATTAATAAAGAGATCAGTTATAGTGGAATTTGGTAAAGAAAGAGTTAACTTGTATGTAAATTAAATTAAATAAATTTAGAAAATTTATCTAAACTAATAAATAACATGTAGGTTATAAGAAGGATTGGAAGACTATATATATGGCTATGCTACGGACTAATTTGATATCAAGAGTGAATGAAGATAAATAGTTAAAGTAAAGAGTATTGTGTGAGAGAGTTGTTAGGTTCTAAGTAATTAGAAACTAATGTATTAGAACTATATTTTGTAATGTTGGCAAACCATGATCAAAACAGAAGTTAGTCTTGCTCAAAGTATAGGTCTTTTATGTAAAGTTGAAATCGAGTTAACTGTAGAATTGAGTGTGCAATTTTGACTGGCTCGATCGATCGAGAATTAGACTCGACCGATCGAAAGTCGGGCAGAATGTTTTCTTTGCAGAATTTTCAACTCAGCCCTAAACCCATATGACGTGTAGGGTTTTATGTTTTGCCCTAGGTATAAAAGGGAAACCCTAGCCATGTTTTTGAAAAAGCTTTATTTGTTGTGTGTGTGAATCTCTTGTGAGATCTGAGAGGTGGTTGCTTTCACACATGCTTAGGATTATTAAGAAGGAGATTTCATTGAGAGCTGGATGGTCATTCAGTTGCTATACTAAAGGGCTTAATAATACGCAAACAAGAGTGCTTGTACTTGCTGGAGAATCCAAGAAAGAAAGAGTCTGTGGTCTCGGAGCAATAGGATGTTAGTAGTCTAAGTCGCTATTGTAAAATTTCGATTCTTTCATAGTGGATTTAGGTTTACCTTGAGGATCGCTAGGTTAAATCCTCCCCAGATTTTTATCGGTTTGGTTTCCTGGGTTATCATATTGTTGTGTTCTTTATTTTCCGCGCTTTACAATAATATGATATTTTTGTTAACCTAGATCTGCATAATTTACCTAAGTTAATCACTTGGTTAAATAACTAAGTTAATCTGGTTGTGTTTAAGGGGTCTAAAAACGAACAAGAGTGAATTCAATAATACTCCTAAATACTTGAGAGATTTCGAGCCAAAGAAAGGTGTTTCTTTTAGTGGAGCTTTGAACTCAACCACTTATGTAGAGTTGGTCCGAGCTACACAACGAACTGTTGGGCTATTGTATCCTGAAGGGGATAAGTCAAAAGTGAATTTCTGCTGCATCGGTTTCTAGGCTTTGCCAATTGCCAAGGGCTTGAATCTCCTTAAAGAAAGCGAGATTTCCGTGCCTCAATCCGACATTGTTTGTTTATATTTATATTTTTATTGTAATTAATATATTATTTTATTAGTAATTTCTCCAACACCAACAATTAATATATATCTTGTTTTTATATTTCAATAAAATTTTCATTATATTTTTTTATTGACATTCAAGGTTTTTGGACTTATAACAATAATAAAAATAAAAAATAAAAAAATAGTCTCATTTAATCTTTTGTTCATAGTATAAAAAGAAGAAATTGCAAATGAGAAAATAAAGTGTCAATTATGGGGTTTAAAGAGAGAAAGAAGAAAAACAAGAACTCATGGACATGTTATTTTATTGGGCTCAACCCAGTAATCCAATAATTTTGTCTTGAAAACAAGTCCAAGTTCTTGTTGAACTCAAGTCAAAACACAAATTTTAACCCAAAAAAAAAAACCCAATTTAAATTCACATGTCTATGTATTACCCAATACATACATTTCATAAGATATAAATCATATGGTGCATAGATGAGTATCATATGATTCATGGCATGGTCAATACATACTTTTTTGCCTCATTAAGAAAAAATGTATTATACATACAAATTTGTTAGGTTTTAATATGTGTAGTTTTATTGGCAAATATGTAAGCACAAACTTATCTAGTTATAGCTCTTAGAGTCTATAGGAATTTTTAGACAATACTCAAGGTACTACTTTAGTGTGCAAGAACATGAAATCAACTTCTTCAAGGAACCGGATTTTTAACAGTTTCGATAGATCGAAACTTAAGTTCGACCAATCAAAATGCATATTTTAAGTAATAGATTTGTAGCCCATCAGCTCATGAGATGATTAGGGTTTTTGACCTACTTTGCTAAGTATTTAAAGAAAACGCTAGGGCACATTTATTAAGACTTTAGAGCAGCTTAGTTTGAGATCTAAAATGTTTGTACCTACCACTCTTTCAAGTCTCTACCAGTGATCACTCACACGCACTTTGAACTGGTGGATTCAAGTTACTGATGTCCAAATATCAAGTGTATTGGATTCAAATCTTCAAGGGAACATTGAAGTCATGAATTGGTGGTTCACAATTAGAGACGTCTATGAGATTTGGAACTCAATTTGGTAATTATAGTTAGATTTACAACGAATATGATTATTTTAATTGTAAATCTCTATCTAATAGTGAATTCGTTCATCTCAAGATTGAAAGGTCAAGTCCCTCCAAGTTTTTCCTGTGAAACGATTTGTTTCATTGGTTTCTTGAATAATCATATCTTGTCTCATTTATATTTCCGCAGTTACATGATATTGATGAATTTTATTTAGAATAAGGCTTCCATAATTAATCTAATTATCAAGTTGACCTTAAAACTAGTTAAATACAATGTTTTGACAGGGGTCTAAACCCAACATTAAACATCATACTATACTAAAAACTATGGATATGATATTTATAATCTTTTGGGTTTTCTTGGCTGAGGGAAGAGAATCGATCTTTAATGAATATTCCACCTATTCTTTTATTTATGAGTTTAGTGTAAGGATTGGAATTAGTAGACTCTGATAAAGTTGGTCCTTAAAGATAATGTTGTTGGATGAGGCTCTAGGTATCGCACCAGAAGATCATGGCGCTATCAGCTATGGAAGTGGTGATGATTGGGGATGGAAAATTTTCCCATAGAGAGAGAGAGAGAGAGAGAGAGAGAGAGAGAGAGAGAGAGAGAGAGAGTGTGTGTGTGTGTGTGTGCGTGCGTGCGCACTATTGAGCATATTTTCTTTAAGTTGATATCACATCATTAGAAATAGGTCACCTTATTTCTTCGTCAATCATATGCAACAAGAAAATAAATAGAACATGATGGAATGATTAAAAGAGCTCATTTTTTGAAGATTTGATGACTAAAATTGATCATTAAACATTAAGGCCAAACATCGTTTTAAACATTAAGGATAAACATTGTGTGAACTTTAGGGATCAACAATAAATATGAGCCCAAAAGAAGTTATATTTGATCGACTGAGAATTAAGGAAAGGTAATGTGCTTGGCATCTTATGGGCAATGTAATGATATATAGGGTTTTAACCAACCTTCCTTTAAAATTTGGAATTGGGCACCAATATTAGACTTGTTTCAAAAATACTAATTTTGGACTTCCCCACTTTCAAAATATTATCATGCTAGTTGTTAATCCATGCAATGCATATAATAAAATTCGAAATAATATATTTATATATGATATTTTTTAATTTAGTAAGTGTTATCAAATAAAAAGTCAAATTAAATATTTTGTAAGAAAATAAATAAATAAATTGCCTAGTTTAATTTGATTTTTTTTAGAGAAGTTTAAACCTAATATAATCAGAATTTGATTAATCTTGTCTAACTTTATCCAAAAAGACTATTTAATTTAATTTAAACCAACATAGTTCAGTAATATTAGTAATTCTAAAATTTAAATTAAAAAATAATATTACAATGATAACATGGAAAAATAAGGGTTAAAAAACTTATATGTTAATATTAAAATAAATTAACAAAAAGTCAAATTCTTATATTTTTATAGATTATAGATTAATTCTATTTCCATTCTTAATGTTATGTTGTGGTTTTATTATGAAATGCATAATAATTTTCCTCCACATGGGTTAATGCTATATCATCAATACTTTTAAAATGTTTTTAATTGTCCTATACACATAATTTGATTAAATATGTTAGATTTTAATGGAAAATACTCGTAAAATATTTGATTTCTCACAAACCTAGTGTCTAGCATATAAATTGTTCAAATTGAAAGTCCAAAACCAATTTTTTTTTCCACGCACAACCGATTAATCAATGCAGCTAGAAAACCTTCTCTAAAATTAATTATTAGATATTTCCAAAATATAACTTACATCATTTTTCTTATCATGAATTTCATACCATCCATTAAATATAATAATTAATAATTAATATATATATATATTCTTTTTGTTTTTGTTTTTTTAATGTCAAATTTTTATTATATTAAATTGCTTGCATTTATAGGTGTGGACTCGAACAATACCTATTAACTTTCCCTCATCTTAGTCGTGTACAATATCCTACTAATCTATCCAGAAATAAGAAAGCAATAGTATGTAGTACGTAAATTTGTAGAATTGTGATCGACCGTGAAGGAACGAATACGGATACCCCACTCCCCACCAAATTGATTACTAGCCTGATAAGTATGTGATACCTGTACTTTGAATATAAAACTCATCAACATTTTTTTCAACTATTGGATTTAACGTATCCCATACGATTTCAATAGTTTCCAAATTCCAAGTGCAGATATGTAGATCCCTTATGTACAGTTTGTTTTTTTGAGGGGGCCCTTATGTACAGTTAATGAATGAAAGTTGCATGCAATGTCAAACTTTTTGGTCTTCCTAGTTTTGTTTGTTTGAGAGCAGCTAAACGACAACCCTTGTCCTTGACCAAGAGATTTACGCATCAAATTTTCTGTTCCATATGGATAGATATTGAGGGACATGGCTTGGGTCAAGTCTCTAGTTGCACCTAAACTAAAATTAAACACATGTCATCATTTTAATGGGTCCAATACAACATAACATTGGACCCAAATTTTACCCATAATTAATACCATAATAAAACGAGTGATGTTAGTTCTAGTTTGTTTAACTGATAAAATTTTTTGTTGTCGCATAAAAAATTTTGAACCCGTCTATACTAAAAATTGATTGATGTATTGATTTGATAATAAAAAATAATCATCATAAAGTGAAAACCATAAATTAAAATTTTATCATATCTATTAAAAAAGAATAATACGAGTGATTAAAAAAGAATAATACGAGTGATGGTAAGAACATATACACGATCTTCTTCTATAAGAGCACTTGTAGCAGTGGAGCTAAAAAGCTATATAACTATTTTAACTCCACCAAAACACAAAAATAAGCATATAACAGTGGAGCTAAAGCTATTTTTTTTAGCTTCATTGCTACAGTGCACATCTATTTATGGATGTGCACTGTAGCTTATAGCTAAAAAAAAAAAAAAAATTTATTTCCTACCCGATTAAAATATTACCTCTCTCTCAACTTTGATCATCTCTCAACTCTCAGCTCTCTCTCTCAGCTCTCTCTCAACTTCCTCTCACCGCTGCCAGCCCACCCCCACGCTGCCGACCCACGCCGCTAACCCATCTTGCCCTTGGTTGTTTTTTTTTTTTTTTTTTTGCTGCTGTGGGCTGTGGTGTGGTGGTGGTTGTGGTTGTGTGGGTAGATTGGCATCGGTGGGTGGCTGGGTTCGTCGGCATCAGTGGGTGGCTCGGGTAGGTTTCGTGGTGGTGGGTGTGGGTGTTGCCTGGTGGGTCTGGTGAGTGTGGGCTTGGTTGATTTTTTTTTCTTTGTTGTGGGCTGTGGTGGTGGTGGTGGTGGTGGTTGTGGTTGTGTGTGTGTGGCTGTGATGGTTGTGTGTAGTGGTTGTGTGTAAGGGATATATTATTTTATTATAATGGATATATTATTTTATTATAGTAGATATCTTATTTTATTGTAATGTTTATATTATTTTATTGTGTTGAAAGCTAAAATAGATCCACTGCTGCAGCATGTGTGTAGGTAAAATAGATAAAGTAACTTTTTGTAATGCCAAATAGCTAAATTTTTAGCTCCACTGCTGTGGATGCTCTAACATGTCGAAGTGATAAGTTGTAATAGTAATAATTTACTTTTATATGAATTTATTATTAGTAACTATTCAATAGCCTAGAATTAATATTTACTCATCTCCAATAGTAGCAAGTCTCACTAATTAAATTTATGAGAAGATCCACCATTTGTGTAAAATGAGGGACTATCAGGTGCTTGTAGTAATAAAAAATTTCCCTTTTTATTAGATCCAATCACAATATATCACATCAATAGTTTATAGATAAAACTTATATACTTGCTGATCAATACAACTAAGTGTTTGAATTCAATTGAGAAATCCAATATACCCTAAGGTGTATCTAACTTTACCCTATTATTATCTAACTTTATTATCAAACCAAGACATCAATCGATTTTTGGTATAGACATTAATTGAACCTTAAATCTCATATTTAAACATCGAATAATTTACCAGTGGAGCTAACTGGAACCTATAAATATAATTTTGTTATTCTCACATAAATTGCAACATGATCAAATAAGGAAAATAGTAGATTTCAAGAAATTAAAATTTTAGGTCACTTAATATTCTTCACTTTTTATTTACACTAAAATAATAGCTTATTATTAATTACCTTTACTTTTTTATTAAAAAGGTACTTAATTTTTTTTAATACTAATATTTTTATGAATTAAGGAAAAAAAAAATTAGAAAACGGGCGGCGCGTGTGAAATGCTAAATATTATTGATGTGGTTGGTACATGCAGAGTGCACGTGGTTATGTACTGTCACGCTTGGCTTCCACATGGGCCGGTTGTGTCTCCTGTTAATTTGTACGGTCATCATACACGTGATAATCGCGAGAATGTTTTTAATTCAAACGCGCTGAAATTAAATAGGCGCGTGCTGAAAAACAAATGAAAACGTTGTTTTTATCAACGTTTAAAGGGTCGGTGTTCCATGATACTGATAGTACTAACTAGTAACTACTACTCTCTTATCTATAAATCGAGTCTTTGAAAATCCCCACACTTTCCCATTATTGACTCATAATAAAGACACCACATAAAGGCTTTATGTGTACACATTGGTTTCCAACTTCCAAGCGTTCGGTCCCCATTTCTAAGATCAATAAATTTTGATAACTTACTAAAATGAATTTCTGATATTAATGTGTTTTATTCTTTTGGTTGGTAGAAAATAAAAAGGTATAGAAAGGAAGGGTGACAATTTCAACTCGATTATGGCAATACAAACAAAGATAAGTATTAACGTGCTCACTAGTTGGGATCAGGAAGACTTGAATTTAATATCAAAGTTTTGTTGGCCCAGATTTAGTCACTAGACTACTTGCCGCGTTAGTATATTATTATGTTTTAGATGCTTATGGAGGAAATGATCTCAATCACCATGCATAAGTAGGTGAAGCAATAGAGGTATAGTCTAAGATATTTGTTAGGACATATGTGAATCATGTTAGGAACATATGTCAATGTAAAATTGACTAATCCTTTAACAAAACGCATTTTACTTGTAATTGGGTAGATCTATGATGTGTTTAATGCTTCAAGAAACAAGAGTTCAAGTCCAAGTGTGAAAACTATGCAAGTTTGTCCAAGAAACAAGTGAAAAAGTGCTAGATTTTAAAACTTGACAAATAACATCTATCGAGATTTAAAAGGCAGTTTAGCCCGATACTCGATAGCTACTCGACAGATACCCTATCTATCGAGATTTATGAAAATCAGATTTTCAGTTTTGTTTTTCATCCAATCCGTATATAGATGTTTGAGCTTTCTTTTCTTACAACCCTAAACATATATAAGGATTATTTTAAGGGCTGTCACAGCTAATGCAAGTGAGTGCAACTTGATGCAAAAGTTTTTTACAAGCATATTGTGATTGGAGACAATTTGCCCTAATTCATCTTTTTCTTTAAGAAGCTGCTGCGTCTGTACGTCGTAGAGTTTTGTAATCAAGGAGGTTCGTGATCTTCATCGTGTGGATGAACTGAAAAACTTTGCAGCTAACATCTTTCTCAAATTGGTGTGTAAGCCATGTACTAGGATCCACGCATCGATTGGTTAGTCACATACTAGGAGCCGCGCATTAAAATGAGAGATTGTCACTACAGAACAAGTCCAATTGGGTATTGGGGTAAGGGTTCAACTGTAGGTTGGTATAAGGTACTGGGATTCCTTTACTTGTAACCGTTTGTTATGATAATAGTGAATTCTCGGAAGTGGTGACCTTAAAATCACCCGGTGGGGTTTTTGCCTTGGAGGTTTTCCCCATTCGTAAACAAATCATCGTGTCAACTTTATTTTCTGCTGCATATTAACTTAGTTGGTGATTTGTTTGTACTACCATGCGTATTGCATGTTAATTAACTTAATTAATTTACTTGACTAATTAATTGGTTAATCTATCACAAGGGGTCAATACATTCTTGGCCTATCAATATCTAACAAACAGTTGAACTTGTTGTACCTATTTTTGAACTTTCTCAAACATTGAAGGTCTGTTTGGTACTGTATTATTCAATAGTTTTCAGTGTTTAAACATTAAAAATTGTTATTAAAAAAAAGTGCTTGGTAGAAAGTTTTTTTTAAGAGTGTTTGAATTATGTTATTTAAAATATGGTGTTTAAACACTGATTTTAGAAAGCTCCTCATACCAATTTTCAAGATGCAAACAATGTTGTTCAGTGAAATTTTTGTAAATAAGTTAAAAACTATAGGACCCACAGATTTGACAAATATTAATTGAATCTCTCTCTTTCACATTTTCTCTTCATCTCTCTCTCTCTCTCTCTCTCTCTCTCTCTCTCTCTCTCTCCCCAAAATTCGTCGTCCTCTGACTCTCACAAAGGAACAAAAACTCAAAAACTATCAAGATCATCGTAGCAAAAGAAAAAGAAAAAATTGCCAACCCAGGAAAAAAATAAAATAAAAAATAAACACCAAACCCGTGAGGCTCTCTCTCATTCTCATGTGGGTACTAGTTTTGGTTGAATGATTTAGGTGTAATTTTATGACTTGCAAAATAGGCCTTTGGAAATGAGTTGAAAGAAAAGGAAGAAGGAGATGGGAAGAAGACGTGGGAAAAAGAGGAAGAAGAGGAAGTGTTAGAATGTGTGTGGCTATGGGAATGGGTGGGTCATGGGCAAAAAATTAAAAAACTTAAAAGTACTATTATTATCAGAAAAAGTAAAAAATTTACCACTTGAAAAAATACATACACATACCAAACACAAAATCCTATTTTTCACATTTAAAAATATGTTATTAGTAATATGGTACCAAACACATTTTTTTCATTATGAGTACTATAAACACGTATTTTCAAAATATTTTTTAAACCATAGTTTTCACATCATTTTGAACAACAATACTGGAACATCGCTACCAAACAGGCCCTGAATGCTTGAATTTCTTAAAAAGAGCGAGATTTCTTATTTATATATGATTTGGATTTAAATCAAACATTATTTTCTCAATAATTTGAATATTAAAAATATCAAATCTTCTCCAACAAAAACCCAAATAATCTTAATTTAGTCAACTTTTTATATATAAAAAATTGAAATAATCATACATAAGTATTAATTATCATTAAAAGATAACTATTTCTTCACTCATCAATAAATTATTTATCAGTTTTTAGTCTAAACATAAGTTAGCCTATGTTTTGGTGTGCCGTTCACATTGTTTGATTTCATCCGTGAATGAACAAAGCACATTGAGATCGATTGTTATTTTGTCCAACATGACCTCCAATTGATCTTTGTTACTTTTCAAAATTAGCTTGCAAACATCTTTACCAAGTCACGTACTCAGGGATGCTTTCATCAAGTTTCTAAACTCAAGCTTGTCTCTCACCTTCCACCTAGAGTTTGAGGATCATTGTTACTGTATAAAGCCCAACAGGCCATAAGCCCTTTGTACCATACTTGTATTACACTCTTATTAGTTGTACAACACTCATGCCTATTTAGGGGAATCTGGGCCAATGCCCTTTTCGCGCAAATTATACAGCCTTCTGTCCCATTTCCCAAACTAATTAGGGAAATGTCCCTCTTTTGTAACTCAATTTTCTCAAAATCGAGTTTCAATGTAAAACTCGATTTGTAGAAAATCGAGTATGGGGCGATCAAACTTAAAAAAAAAAAAATTGCATGGAACTCGAGTCCATGGAGCTCGAGTTCCATAAAAAATGCCACTATAGGGCTCCCTATGGAGCGATCAGATTTAAGAAAAAAAACTTGCATGTTAAAACGCCACTATAGGGCTTTAAAACGCCACTATAGGGCTCCCTATGGAGCGATCAGACTTAAGAAAAAAACTTGCATGCTTTAAAACGCCACTATAGGGCTTTAAAAAATTGCATGGAACTCAACTTCATGGAGCTCGAGTTCTAGCAAATTTTTTTTTTTTTTAAATTTTTAGTTTGTTATAACTCGATTGTCCAAAAATCGAGTTTTAAATTGAAACTCAATTTTTAGAAAATCAAGTTATAAAAGAGAGGCATTTCCTTAATTAGTTTGGGAAATGGGGCAGAAGGCTGTATAATTTGTGCAAAAAGGGCATTTGCCCATTTTGGCCTGCCTATTTATATAAAGATAGTCCCTTGTATAGTTTTACATGTATAAAATATAGAGAATTCTTTGTCATTCTAACAATGAAATTAATTTGTTAAATTAAAGAAGAGATAGAAGTGGGGGTTTAACATGTTAATGAGGTGTTACTAAAGAGTTAGTTTTTGGGTAACTACTAATAATAATAATAATAATTTCAAACGGGAGAGGAAGGATACAAACTCTAGATATTTAGATTGGAAATAACAGAATGTGTCATTTGACCAACTAAAGATCATTGGCTATCTACATTTTAAAATAGTAAAAAGTGTCATTTGACCGACTAAAGGTCATTGGCTATGGTTAAAAAAATTATTCTCCTATTTATAAGGAGAAAGAGTTTATATTGACTTATAATTTATGATGTTTTTAAGTTTTAGTGGCTTATGTAAGAAATGTGATCAATCACCATGGATGAATAGGTGAAGAGGTAGAGGTATGGTCCAAGATATACAACGAACAATTGGACCTCTTGTGCCAATTTTTGAACTTTCTCAATCGTTGAATGCTTGAATTTCTTAAAAAGAGTGAGATTTCTTTTGATTTGGTTTTATACCAAATATTATTTCTCTATAATTTGAATATTAATGTATCAAATTTTCTCCAAAATGACCCAAATAATCATAATCGAGTAGATTTATAATTAAAAAAAAAAAAGTTAAAAAAACTCATATATAAGTATTAATAGTTATTAAAAGATAGCAATTATCTTTTCACTCATCAATATATTGTTCAACAATTTTTAGACAAAACATAAGTTAGCCTATGTCGCCAAGAAATTTCCCTTGATTTAAAAGTTGTTCCAAACATCCAATTATACCTAAAACATTGAAAACAAGGTCGTTCTTAGAAGGCGAGTTAATAATGATATCAAGTATTATCAAAGTTATGCTCTGTTTGTTTCAATGGAAAACATCGTGCAAAGATAATTTTTCGTGTTTTCTAGTGTTTGGTAACATAAATAAAAAATGAGTCAAAATGAAACTATTTTTGTCAACATAAAAATTATAACTTATTTTTAGAGATTGTTTTCCACTCATTTAAGGTTTGAAGAAAGCAAATAATGAAAGTGTTGGTTGAAAGTGGAGAGAGAACCCGACCCCTAGATATGAAGGAAATTGAAAGTCTTATTTTTTTTAATTTTTTTTAAAGAATTCATTAAAAGGAGTTTATTTTTTTATTGTAAATTATTTTATATTTTATTATCTCAATTTTTGGTATTGATAAAATTGAGAATTATTTGATGTAATTTTTTTTTCAAGAAGATAAAAATATTACTAGATTAAAATTTTATTATTGAAAACTTCAAGAGTTATAAAGGAGTTTCATTATTTATATACTTCATTATATTTGGTTGACTTTAATTTCACCATTTCATTCTTATAATCAGTTTTATTATTAAAATATTTACTTTAGTTAACATATGATTTTTTATTAATCCGTTTATCATATGAGCATAGTATTAATTATAAGAATAATTTTAGTCCTTATAGTTCAAACATATATTAGCTGAATATTACATATACTTACAACAGATGGCTCATCATTACGGATAACAGGAGAAACCTTTGTGTGGATTGTATATATGAAAGTTTTTGTGAACATATGTTAAGTTTTATCTTAGGGAGCAGACTAAATTGATACGAATTATATAAATAATTATCTAAAATTTTAATTATAATTAATTCTTTTAAGATTTTTTTGAGAAACAATTAATTCTTTTGAGATAGAATGTAAATATGAGTAGTGCCATTTTTTTTTCTCACTCTTTAAACTATTCGATCGACCCTTTATCAAATGCCGTGTAACTATAATAGTGTACAACTTTCTGTGCTATCAACGATTTTTTGGGTCCATAAATCAGTAACCATTTTGTTACTTCCACGATAAGGTTCTCACTTTGGTCAAATAGTTCACACGAAGTCACTAACTATATGTTTGTAATATTGTGCCTATCGTGTCATAATTCGAAAGGTACATGATTCCAAGACTAAGATGTCCCATCTGTAACAAGAATGGGCAGCAGGATGTGATATGTCTAACAAGAACACCAATTTGTAAGGGAACATTGAAACCCTTTGTTGCTTGAATGTAAGGAAACAATGAAATCACATGTTCTATTCAAGATTTGTGCACATTATGAGAGGAGGAAACGCAATGATTAAAATGCAATCTCCTTGAGTTACACTGAATGGTGAAATGAATAGGGGGAAACTTCTTCTGAGCTTTACACAAATTGAAACAGACTCTGGAAAAGAACAAGCAATATTATTATAAAATTGTAATTTACAACTATATATTTGTTAGCTTTTATTCTGTGTCAAATTTGATTGTAATTATGTTCAATCTTATGTACCCTGTATTTCATGTGGGATTTATTTGGAAGGGTTGTGTGAGAGAGAGAGAGAGTGTGAAGACTCAAGGCAATTGAAGACTAAAGCTGTTTTCGCGGATAGCTCGCGAGTGAGCTTCCCGCGAAATGATGCATGTGCTCTGCACATGACTGGAATGCGAAGAGTCAGGACAAGATGAAGACAGCTGGTTTTCGCGAGTGTCTAGCGAGTAAGGCATTCCCGCGAGACACCCGCGAAACATTCTGTTTTGCCAGATTGTCATTTCTAATACACTCTATCCTTACCCACACTATATATACCCTCATTACCCACATATGTTGAGGAGTGCTTCTGAGAGAAAACCCTAGCCACAAGCATTGAGAGTTAGAGATTGTTATACTCATAATTCTTTACACAATTACTTATGGATTTTTCTTAACTTCTACCTCTCCATTTCCATACCATTGAGAGGTTGATAACCCAAACACTTACCACACCCTTTCAGAGTGTCAAGTGAGGTTTTGGTATTGCTGGGAAGTATTGGAAGAAGCCAGGCTTTGGCGGATGCAATCGGGCATATTGCGGGATCCAGTAAGCTAGAGAAGACAAGGTTTGGCGTAACCCTGTTGGAGCAAGAAGCTTGGAGGGCTTAGGTGCACTGGGTAGATTAGGCTTGGAGGGTCTTCTGCTATTCATGTATCCCAACTTTATTCTCTAGTGGATTATTGACCGCTTGAAGGGCGGCGGAAAGGTTTTTCGCCGAGAACTTCGGTTTCCTCTTCGATAACACATCGCTGTGTTGTCTTTGTGTTTGCATCTCTGTTCCCTTAATCTTTATCTTTTAATTACTGCTGTGGTTGTGATTAATTTCGGTTTAGATTGTTTTACCAATTCTGTTTTAGCTTATTTTCATATTCTGCACATACATTGTTTGATTATAAGCTTGTGTTGGTAATTTGTAAATTGGGGGTGTAAACGTTCATAGGTGTTTTACACACTATTTGAACTTTCAATTATAGTTACACAGAAAAATGTATGAAAGCCTAACTTCTTTTTGAATCATAGAGTCGTACTAAACAAATCGAATAGAATGTAGAGAAAAACATGTACTATGTAAGTGGGAAATGTTTTGAGACAATGATAACTGAAAAGTCTAGAAAAATCGTTAAAGTCGTCCATTTCAATGGATGATTTTGTGTCATTAGTAGACCATCAAGGAAAAAGATACAATCGCTCAAGCACATTCAACACATTAAATGATGACTATAACTCATCGGCCTTAAACTCCTATCAAAACAGAGACCGTTACATTCACCACCTGCAATTATGCATGTAAAGGAAGATATTTATGGGCACAACAGCTACTCAAGCTACCTATAAAAGTGACAATTTGTCTCGTTTGCTAAGGTATGAGTAAAAACTTACAAAATACTATCTACATACAAAATACAAAAATTAATACTAACTTAAGTATTGGAGGTTCCCCATCGGAGCACACCCTAGTGGTCACTTTGATCTACTTCCTTTTTCTTGCAGAATCCCATAAACCTTTTAGAACTTCGGATTTGGACAAGTGTTGGGTTATAAATTGACCCCAGTTAATTAATTCAATTACCCAAGTTGATTAATTAGGTCAAATTACTTGCAAATCATGGAGGCACCAATAAATCACCAAATAAACTAATATGCAGCGAAAATTAAATAACACGGTGATTTGTTGATGAAGGGAGAAAACCTCTCGTAAGGCAAAAACCCCACTAGGTGAATTTCAGGTCACCACTCCCAAGAATCTACTAATCAACAATTAAGCTGTTACAAGTATGAGGAATCTTACCACTACCTTGGCCAATCCCAAAATACCAACTTACAATTGAACCTTTGCTCTAATACCCAATTGGACTTGATCTTATAGTAGACTTCTTCGCATGCATGGATCCTAGTACATGACTAACTCCAGTAACTTGATTGACTATTTTTGGTTGCAAAGTTCTTCTCTTCAAAGCACGTTGAAGATCAGGAAGCACTTGGTTACAAAACTCTAAGGTGCATAAAATGCAATAGCTTCTCATAGAGTGTACTGGTTCTCTAATTAAATCTCTGTCTCTTTGATGAATTTTAAAATAAGCCTTTTATATGGTCTAGGGTTGTAGACCATATAATGCAAAACCCTAAGGTGCATAAAATGCAATAGCTTCTCACAGAGTGTACTGGTTCTCTAATTGAGTCTCTATCTCTTTGATGACTTTTAAAATAAGCCTTTTATATGGTCTAGGGTTGTAGAGAGAGAAACTCTAATCATCCAAGTCATCATGGACCAAATTTTAGATATGAGATTTCTGAAATTGTAGGTCTCGATAGATCAAGCTTTTATTGAGCTTCTTCATTAATCCTCGATAAATGCTAGTGTCGAGCTTTAATGAAATACTTTTTTTCACTTATTTCTTGGATCAATCTTCATGTCTTTAATAATACCACTTGTAAAGTAAACTTCACACACTTGTTGATACATTAAACCCAACTTAGATCTACTCAAGTACAAGTAAAGTGAGTTTTGTCAAGGATAAGCTAATATATAGAAAATATGACTCTAACAATCTCCCCCTTTGACAATCCATGAAAAAACCACAAGCTTAATTATTACACCTAACTAATATTATGAGCACTTGAAAAATTTTGCAAAAAGTGATATCACAATATGAAAGATTTGCAACCTGTCTTAGCTGAAATACTAAACAAGATCCATCAAGGCATCAAGTTTGAAATATAGGCAAGTTATATAAACCAAGAAAATGTGTATGAAGAAAGAAAAGAAACAACACATGTGAGACAAGGAGTGAAAAAAACATACATCATCATTATATATAGAAAAAAAGTACAATGTATGTAAAAGGTTACAAAACCAAGTGTACATGTAATGAGAACTATACAACAAAAACCTCACTACATATCTCAAAAACACTCTCCCTCTATCACTGGTCTAGCTCTCCCCCTTTTCGTCACGAGTGACAAAGGGTGAATCACTAAAAGGGTGTCATCTCATCGTCATACTCAGAGCCAGAAGCATCATCATCATCCTTTCCACTATCAGAAGACTCCAAGGAAGGATCACGCTCGGGATAAGGAACGAAGCCACCAAGGTAGAACTGTCGTCAAGCAATCCAGCTAATCCTAGTGTTCATTTGACACATCTCACCAGAAAGATGGTCAAGACGACTACCAAAATCATCCTGAATGAGCTGAAGCTGATCCAAGATGGTAGCAAGAGATGCCTCTACTCCAAAAGAAGAAGGTGGAGCAAACAAGGAAGAAGGTCGAGAGGCATAGGCAGCATCCTCAGTAGCTCGGAACTCAGCCTCCTCCCATTGAGTGGGAGTAGACTTCTGATGAGGCCACTTGGCCTTGGCCACTAGCTGTACAACACTCCTACCCAAAGATTCCTTACTTATAACACCCATCATAGGAAAAAGAAGTGAAGGAGGAATAGGAACATATGCATGTGTAAGAATGCGAGTGATAGCCAAAGGAAAAATTAACTTATCACTTGTAGCAGTGTCTTTATAGATATCCAGCATGGACACTATCATATGTGAAGGAAAGTCTATAGAGAGAACCTCCAAAAGAAAGAAAAGAAAATGAGAACGAGACTCAGTGATAGAGTTATGTGAGACCATGGTGTAAGAATAAAGGTCATCACCATATTCAGGATCATTGGACCCTTAGCAAAGTCATAGGTAACAAAGTTAAGAGTGTTACCCCAAGACATGGGATGCTCACAGAAGCGTGAAGCAAGCTCGTCTTGAGAAAGAGAACGGAGACAAGGAGAGCCAAAATAGTCAGGATGAGCTACCCTAGGAACGTATAATACCCCAAAAATGAACTCCGGAATGACTCCAATACGTGTTCTTCTGAATACAGTAGTAAACTGAGGAATAGAAATATTGATAGCGTTTATGTTGGAGTAGAACTCCTGTAAAAACACGCTAGGACATCTAATGGGTTTTCCATATAGAGATTCCCAACCCCGAGAGCAAGTGTGTCTAAAAAATCAGACAAAATAACCTGGCATTCTGAATGAATCACCTGGTCATAAAAGTTCTCCTCAAAATCCTTTTGGGATTCTAAATCACGAAACTTGTCTCGAATGGAAGGATAAGAAGAAGAAGAAGAAGCACGACTCGAGATCGGATTCTTAGAAGGGACAGACTTTTTGGGTGCCATAGTAAGGAAACTAAGGAAAAGAAATGAACAATGTATGGGAATGCATGAGCATGTGATGTGCAAAAAATAAGAGCATCATGGGCAAAAAGCCAATCCAAATTACAACACTTATAATTTATAAACAAGCACACAACCTAAAAATGCATGAAAACATTATTATAATGCCTGAGAGTGCAATACATGATCATGTGAAAACAAAACAACAAAACCCAACCCAAAACTTTTAGCAAAAACACAAAAACCCCAATTTTCCCAAAAATTTCGAAAAATCTAGGTTCATGAGGAAAGAAGAAAAGAAGGAATTAAGACCACTTACCAACAAATTGAAGCTTGGAATAGGCCGAAATTGAGGTTGGATGAAGGATTTTGGTGAAAAATAAGGGTTTGGATCAAGAGAGGAGAGAAGTATCGAAGTGTTTAAGTGAGAAAGAAACTGGGTTGACCCTCGAGTATATATAGAAACAGGCATCTTAACAGATTGAGCAGGTATTGAGAATAAAAGCTCGATGTGTTGAGAGGTGTCGAGGAGGTGTTGATGGCTAAAAACTTTGATGTATTAAGGTAGATGTTAAGCAAAAAGTAAGTTTACAAAATTGGCTCGATGAATCAGACTATGTGTCGAGAGATATCGAGAAAACCCAAAAAAGCTTTGATAGAAATGACATATGTCAAGAGGTATCGAGAGGTGTCAAGACTGCTATCGAGCTGGTATCAAGGAGCACAGAAACATGAATTTTCAAGAGAGAAAAGACATGGTATGAATGCAAACAAGATAAACACCATACCAAATACCATAGAAGCATGTTGAGCACTCAAACACAACAAAACTCTAGATGCAAAGCATTTTATGATTCGAAACATTAAACAATTATAACCAATTTTATTTTCAAAAACAAGCTAAGACAGTTTAGTAAGCTTATACTGCCATATGTATTCCTTATGATGACCAAATCACATTGTACCTATATAATAATATCAAGAGTAGCAAAGAGTTGTGTGTTGTGTGAAATTTTTGCAAGAAAGCATAAGTGTCCCATCATGGGAAAATAATGATATAAGAGAATCAAGAATTATTCACACATAATCATAACTATTTGACGGAGACCATCACCTTTAAGGTACTTCATATAACTCTCACATCTCCTAGAAACACGCTTGCAACTATATATAAAAGCATTTTGATTCTTTTTGCTTTTTCAAATTCTTTGCATATTTTGCTTTTAAGTACAATAAAGCATATCATGCATGGACATATAAGAGAGAGAAAAGAAATACCTATTTATGTTAGTCAAACATATTTTTCTTGCTGTGCAAGTGCTACATCTTACCGATCACAACTTTTATGAATTGCACACAGATATTTATGATTGACAAGTTTTAGTGGTAAGATGGTTATTTATGCATTTCTCTTAGAATTTTTTAGTCCTTCCAGTCAAAAAGAGTGGTATAGATATGAATGATAAAAAATTAATCAAATTATACAAATCACACAACGAGCCATAAAGCTCACATTGCTTAGTTGTGCGTGAAGATGCTCATCCAGGTTACAAAAGATACAAAGTTAAGAAACCTTATTTCATTGGCAATTCAAGGTACACAAGTTCTAGTATACACAACCACACACTTCTTCTTTCTTTTTCTTTTTTATAATTTTCAAGTTATCCTTTTTTTTCAATATTGAAAACAATAAACAAAACAAAAAAAAAAACAAAAAAAAAAACCAAGCGAACATATTAAAAAGCAGTAAAATCTAGACTGACTCAAAACAACCAAATATAAAAGAGATGTAAGATAAGTGAATGAATCATTTAGAGGAGTCTTTTTCCTTCCAAACAAGAGATTTGGAGGAAGAAGAAGTTTTCTTTTTCAGAGACCTCTACTTAGGTAGATGAGAAGGAGGATTAAACTCATTGAAGTTTGTCAGAAAAGAACAACCTTTATAAGTTCTCCAAGAGGAGCTAAAGAGTTTTTGAATTGATTTTGGCTTCCGAAGGATGACACACTATTGCTTTGTTAAGTAGCAAACCACTTATAGCAATTTGAACAAGTGTGTCCCGATGCTCCACAGTGATGATAGAAGTGTCGTTTCTTTAGTTGAGACTTCTTATTAGTGGAGTGATGAGTATTCTGCTCTGTCTCTTTCTTAACAACTTTTGGAGGTACTCCTAGAATGGATTTTTCTTTATCATTTTTACCTCCACCATCTATCTTAATTTTAGGATCATTTATCTCACAATCAGCATTTATAGCAAAAGGAACAAAAATGACATTATGTAAAGCACTAGAAGAAGTACTACATGAAAAGAGAGAGATGGATCATACCCGAGTCCAATTTTGTCAGATGCAGCCTTTTGGAAGTTGAGCATTTCATCCAACTTGGCACTTGAAGTTCTTTCCAGTTGTGCTCTCACTTGTAATAATCCTGCATCCAGTTTCTTGGTCATCTCAGTCAGGAAGTTATTCTCAAACCGCAGTGCTCCAATGGTTTGATTTGCTTCATCAACTTTAGTGGAGAGTTCTTCTCGTTCTAGCTCCACTTCACTTAGCTTCCTTATTGCTAACATGTAAAGCTCTTCATACTTTCAGAATTTTTGTAAAGCTTTGAGTAGGATATTTGAATGTCATCATTCTCATCCAGCTTATCAAATTTTGAATCCATCAATTCCTCTTCCTCATCAACCAATTCTTCAGATTCCTTGGGAGATTCAATGGTCGCTATGAAGGCTATGAATGTTTCTTCTTGATCACTATCTTCCGAATCTACTTCTGGTTTAGTATCACTCAAGGTGACAGCTAGGGCTTTACCCTTGCCAATAGACTTAAGATAAGTAGGACATTCTTGTTTCATGTGTTTGTACCCTTGACATCCATAGCACTTTGGACCAGCTGGAGTGTTACTACTATGTCCAATGTCTTTGGTTTCTCTCTTAAATCTATCTTAAGATTTTGATTGAGGAAATCTAGACTTCTTGTGATCCTTGTCACTTACTTTGACATTCGCATTCTTGATAAACTTCTTGAATTGTTTGGTGATGTAAACTTTGAACTTTGAGTTTTCATCTTCAAATGACTCATCTTCTTCATCATTCTTCGCTTTTAGAGCCATATTCTTGCTCTTACTTCCCTTGCCAATCCTCACTAAACCTAGTTTATAGGTTTACAGATTTCCAATCAGCTATGTCAAAGGAATACTGCCAATGTCCTTTGATTCATCTATGGCGATAATCTTAGCATGAAACTGTTCTGGAAGTGATCTGAGTATCTTCCTTACTATCTTAGGTTCGAGAATCTTTTCGCTTAAGTTGAAGGTTGAATTAACTATGTCTTTGAGTTTGGCATAGAATTCATCAAAAGTCTCACCATCATCCATCTTGATTTCTTCAAAGCTAGTAGTGAGCCTTTGAAACTTGGAATTTTTCATAGCTTTGGTACCTTCATAAGTATTTTGAAGGATTGTCCAAGCTTCTTTGGCACTCTTAGTGGATGAGATTTTCTTGAATTTCTCATTAGTCACAATACTAAACAAGGCATTCAATGCTCGACTGTTAAAGTTGGCAGCTTTGATCTTGTCATCATCCCATGATGCAGGTGGCTCGATTGGTTTGGTCCATCCAACTTCAACAGCTAGCTAGACTTTTTCATCTAGGGATTGCAAAAAAGCTCTCATACATACTTTCCAGTATGCATAGTTAGTACCACAAAAAAGAGGAGGAATAATCAATGATTGTCTACGATTCATTACAATAGGGGTCAATGGATCACACAGCAAAGATTAAAACCTAATTAGAATATGCCTTCTAATACGACTTGTTAGGTTATAGATTGATCTTGGTTAATTAATTCAATTATCCAAATTGATTAATTAGGTAAAATTACTTGCAAATCATGGAGGCACCAACAAATCACCAAATAAACTAATATGCTGTAGAAATTAAATAACACGGTGATTTGTTGATGAATGGAGAAAACTTCTCGCAAGGAAAAAAACCCCTCCGGGTGAATTTCAGGTCACCAACCCCAAGAAACCACTAATCAACAATCAAGCAGTTACAAGTATGAGAAATGTTACCACTACCCTGGCCTATCCCAAAATACCAACCTACAGTTGAACTTTTGCTCCAATACCCAATTGGACTTGATCTCATAGTAGATTTCTTCGCATGCACGGATCCTAGTACATAACTAACTCTAGCAACTTGATTGATAATTGTTGGTTGCAAAGTTTTTCACTTCAAAGCACGTTGAAGATCTGGAAGCACTTGGTACAAAATGCAGTAGCCTCTCAAGTAGTGTATGAATTCTCTAATTGAGTCTCTGTCTCTTTGATGACTTTTAAAAAAGCCTTTTATATGGTCTAGGGTTGTAGAGAGAAACCCTAATCATCCAAGTAATCATGGGCCAAATTTTAGATCTGAGATTTCTGAAATTATAAGTCTCGATAAATTAAGCTTGTATTGAGCTTCCTTATTAAACCTCGATAGATGCTAGTGTCGAGTCTAGTGTCGAGCTTTAATGAAACAACTTTTATTCACTTGTTTCTTGGATCAATCTTCATGTCTTTAATGATACCACTTGTAAAGTAAACTTCACACACTTGTTGATACATTAAACCCAACTTAGATCTACCCAAGTATAAGTAAAATTCATTTTGTCAAAGGATAGGCCAATACATAGAAAATATGGCCCTAACGTATATTCTAGTCATTTACCACCATTAATTATAACTAACTTGCTATACATTTTGTTAGGGTCATATTTTCTATGTATTGGCTTATCCTTTGATAAAACACATTTTACTTATAATTGGGTAGATCTAAGTTGAGTTTAATGTATCAACAAGTGTGTTAAGTTTACTTTACAAGTGGTATCATTAAAGACATGAAGATTGATCAAAGAAACAAGTGAAGCAAAACTGTTTCATTAAAGCTCGACACTAGCATCTATCAAGGTTTAATGAAGAAGCTCGACACAAGCTCAATCTATCGAGACTTATGAATTCAAAATTTTCAGATCTGAATTTTGGCCCAAGATGACTTGAATGATTAGGGTTTCTCTCTCTACAACCCTAGTAATATAAAAAAGGTTTATTTTAAAAGCCATTAAGTACGGAAACAGAGACTTAGAACTCATACACTCTGTGAAGAAGCTACTGTGTTTTGTGTGCCTTAGGGTTTTGTAACCAAGTGCTTCTTGATCTTCAACGTGCTTTGAAGTGAAGAACTTTATAGCCAATAACAATCAATCAAGTTGCTAGAGTTAGTCATGTATTAGGTTCTATGCATGCGAAGAAGTCTACTACAAGATCTAGTCTAATTGGGTATTGGAGCGAAGGTTCAATTGTAGGTTGGTATTTTGAGATAGGCCAAGGTAGTGGTAAGATTTCTCATACTTGTAATTGTTTGATTGTTAATTAATGGATTCTTGGAAGTAGTGACCTGAAATTCACCTAATGGGGGTTTTTGCCTTGCGAGAAGTTTTCCCCATTTGTCAAAAAATCACAGTGTCTATTTTATTTCCGTTGCATAATAGTTTATTTGGTGATTTGTTGGTGCTTTCACGATTTGCATATAATTTGACTTAATTAATTAATTTAGGTAATTGAATTAATTAACCGGGGTCAATATTTAACCCAACAAGTTTGATTAATTTAGGAGAAAACACCTTTTCAATCATGTGAATTTGGGATTATGGAGTATTGCTCTTATAGATGTGAGGATAGTTTGCACCTAACACCTTCTCAACCAGTAAGGTATCCCTTGCAGTTAGTCAATAATACCTAAATTAAGTCTTTCCATGTAATGTTTTATATTAATGATTTCTCTAGAATGTAACTAGGAAATAGAGCATTGAAATCTTATCTTTTTCTAGAATTGTATCTAAGACCAAATTCATGCACTTACTTTTATTCAAACAATTTTTTTTTTTTTTTTTTTTTTTTTTAAGGAGAAACCTTATTTATCGTATATTTATCTATTAAAAAGGAGACACCTTATTTGAGAAAAAAAAAAAATGCCCATCGGGTTGTAGTTCTCACACCGACCGATTTAGGCAACTTTCAATCAATTTTGGTTGGAGCTTTAGTTGGATTTCCCCACCAACCAATGCCAATAGTTCAACTGGACTGTGGGTTTTGAAAACTAACCAAGAACTAACACAAACAAAATAAAAACTCGAAAAAAATGATGTTTTAGTGACAAACACACACACAAAGCATTTGCTCAAAATGACATTGTCTGTGATAACTTCTCTCTCTCTCTCTCTCTCTCTCTCTCTCTCATCTTGGTCAATTCGTCGTCATTTTCATTGTTCTGTTGTGGTTCATCTTTTGATTCTCTCAAGTCAACATTGATTTTCCCATTAATTGGCCTATATCGTCCAAGTCGGTTCACACCAAGCAAAATTAAACTGTCCCCAATACGACTAACGATCTCACTTCAATGATACAACTCGATTGGGGGGGAGGGGGGTATGAGAAATTGACCCTTACGATGTGATGTGGAGCAAAATGATGCACTTACATTGACCACATTGCAGTGAACATGTGTAATTACAGCACAATAAATACGTGTTTTGTCCTCTCACATGAATAATATATTTTATCATAAATTTAATTAGTGAGACTCACTATTATGTGAGAGAATGGGAGCATGCATTATTGTTCTCTAGAACGCTAGATAATTACTCCTTGAACACTCTTAATTTCGGTGGCAAAATGATTTTTTATTTTTTTTGGTTTTATGGAAAGCTTTATTCTTATAATTTTTTTCAACAAGATATATTTTGGAAGTTTTTAAAGCCTAAGGTAGAGCTTGCTTGTTTGACTGGACAACAATGAAAGCAAAGGCAGGAGAGCCGCATAGCCTACCCTCTGGAACGAATGAGATTGTAATATCACCAAATATTTTGGACTTCCTTTTCATAAGGAAAACGACATGATATTGAAAATAAAATAAATAACTTTGGCAAGCAATAGCATGAAAATCTACATGAATGAAATGATTCACGTGAAAGTCAAATCTCTACGATTGGCTGTGGGGCATTGTTGCTTTCCACGAGTCCTGGATTTGTTATAACGACCGAGTACCAAAGTCAAACATTAGAAAAATGTTGACTAGGAAAAAATAAAGAAAATATAGTCAAACATTGAATAGAGAATATTGGCTGGCTAATGGCAAATTCACATGTAGATAGTACTAGTACAAAATCAAAGCTTGCCTTTGTAGTCTAATACCCTATAAGGATAGAGATGTGTGTAAGTTATTTTGGATTTTTGGATGTTCTTTATAAACTTTATCCATTCATCTCTTTCATCATTTATTAAAAAAAATTATAATTTAGTAATAGTTCATTTTGTTCTTATTTATTGATGAGCTTTAGGAAATTTTCATCCACACTTTGAGCTGCAGAATCCTGGAATTTGGAGATTGTTTTAGTAATTGTTAAAAAAAAATGTCAATCTTATAATCATTAGACCCATAATATTGTATTGTTTGCCTTTTAATTTATTGTATAGATTATATATAGACAATAGTCTAAGCATTTTTCGTGGTCTTTCATGCCAAAATTAAAAATTTTCAAACTCTCAAAATCCTTACCCTTTTATGGTAATTGTGGAAATCCCCAACCGGCCAAAGAACCTTGAATATTCAAACTTTATGTTCTGTGTGGAGCCTCGTGGTGCAAATATATGATATGACTAATTGGTGTTAGATAAGAAATTGTGACTTGACCATTGTGTAAAATTTTCTGATGAGAATTTGAAAGAATTTTGCATAATTTATCTCAGAGAGGTTGCAACTACTACTATATATATATCAAGCACTGTTTAAGCGGTGGCTACGTAGTAAAGTCAGACAATTGTGTTAAACAGGTAATTAATTCAATATAAAATTACCAAAATCTGATTCTACTAATAAGTTTACGGCCATGAACCATTAGTATATTGTTAATTATTCAATACCAAATAACTAAGAAATTTATGTGGGTCTAAGTTTTGAAATTATCTTCATGAAATGGGTATTTTATTGAGCAAAAACGTATAATTTGAAAGTGGCAATCGATTGCATTTGAGATTTTCCGCAAGGTTTGATAGAGAAAGCTGCTATATGTATCTAAATGTTCATACATTAACATAAAAGTAGATGGAGATTTTCTTCTATAATCTAATAATATAATGACTATGCACATGGGACTATCAACTCGTAACTTTTAAGGGTTCTATTTCTATCGCCAGCTTACAAAGAGGTCGTGTTTAGAATTTTGCACATTGAGAGTGATTGTTCTAACACAATACATGTGTATGTTTGTTTGGAGAACAAGATCAATCAATGTAAATGCAATTATCATATTCAAAACATCTATATTAATCTATATAATACTATCATAAAATTGGAAACTCAACAAACATTAAGTTATTCTACTTAATTTTGTGTCAAGTTGTTAGATTAGATTTAAATCTATTGTGATGTTGTGGGAAGTGTGCCTCTGATTAAAAACAATTTTCAGCCTAAGACTCTATTTGGGAATAGATTATTTAGTTGAAACTGAATTTTTTTTGCTAAAAGTACTGTAAATAAAGCTAAAAGATAACTGAAATAGTACAGTGAAACTCATGAATAATACCAAAAAGTACAATAGGATCCATGAATAGTAGCAAAAATAAGCTAAATGGTAAAAAATGCTGGCTTTTTAAGCCAATGCCAAATACAACCTTAAAATTAATTCAAGTGCATTTAAAAATAATTTTTTTTTCCTAACAAAACTTATTATTATCTCAAATATAAATTTTTTGTCATTCTTCTCAACCAAAAATTCAAAAAAAATTTAAAAAAAAAAAAAAAAACTTGTTAAACCATTTTAATTAGTCATAATTACTTGAGTAAAAATCACTTCTAATAAGATCTTTTTTCCATTTAGAAAGAATTTTCTAAAAAAAATTTGAGGATTTTGCATTTGTGATTGAGTTGGTGACATATTATGTTCTTCTTGTAAATCTTGTGCTTTTATAGATTTGATTTCATTTGTGTGTATTAAGGTTGTTGAATAACCATATTTCTAACCCCAGATAGATTTTTTTTTTTTTTTTTTAATCTATATTGTTTGTTGGTTTTGGGATTGACTAATTTGTATTGTTGTTTGGTTTTGAGCTAGACTAATCTGTGTCAGAGTGTGCAAGATTTAAGTCAAGGTTTGCGAAACTATTTTTAAAGGTAAATTAAACTAATAAAAAAATATTTCATATATATAAAAATATTTTTCTTTATCAAGTCAAGGGGCTCATTTGAACCCCTTGGAGAACAAGTAACACCAGCCTTGTGTATGTGTGGTGTATGCCTTCTTATTCATGCATGCATTCGTGGTGTATGTAAGGGCGAAGCAACATACATGGGTGGGGGGGCCATGGTCCCCAACCCCAAAAATTTTGAAAAAATTCTTTATTATATATAAAATTATTTTAATACTTTGAAATCCCCCCCCCCCCCAAACACCCACCCAAAAAAATTATTTGAGTTAGTCCAATGATACTCTTAAAAAAGTAATTGGTCTAATTGTTATAGAGACAATATTTTATTTTTCTCAATTTCATTTTTTATTGTAAAATGTGCTCTTATAAATTTTTTATAGAGTTTGGCATCAAACATTTTTGAATTTATCTTTTTCAATCCATTATGTGGCGACAGCTCTAGGAATTTTTTCTAGGGTAGTCATTATTTTATTTTATTTGAAAAGAAGGAGAGGAGAAGATAACTTCATATAAAATCTAGGGTGGTGGGTGGTCATTGAAAAACTTATATTATAAAATAAAAAAAAAAATCTAATAAAAAGAGAATTTTATATATTGAGAAAAAAAAAAACACGCAAATACATAAAATCTGGTAATTTCCTTCTAAGAATATTTTTTTAATTTTGAAATCTTTGCATGATAGTCTCATTATCAATACTGTAAGCTACATCTCTTTGGGATGGGCTAATTTGTGTCATTGTTTGGTTTTGGGGTGTCAGAGTGTGTAAGATTTAAGTCAAGGCTTGCGAAACTATTTTTAAAGGTAAATTAAACTAATAAAAAAATATTTCATATATATAAATTTTTTTTTTTTTATCAAGTCAAGGGGTTCATTTGAACCCCTCGGAGAACAAGTAACACCGGCGTTGTGCATGCATGGTGTATGCCTTCTTATTCATGCATGCATGTGTGGTGTATGTAGGGGCGAATCTACATACATGAGTGGGGGGACCATAGACCCCACTCCCAAAAATTTTGAAAAAATCCTTATTATATATAAAATTAGTTTAATACTTTGAAAATTTAGCTTAGAAAAATAGGAGTTCCCCCCCTTCCCCCCCTCCCACCCAAAAAAATTATTTGAGTTAGTCCAATGATACTCTTAAAAAAGTAATTGATCTAATTGTTATAGAGACAATACTCTATTTTTCTCAATTTCATTGTTTATTGTAAAATGTGCTCTTATAAATTTTTATAAAGTTTGACATAAAACATTTTTGAATCTATCTTTCTCAATCCATTATGTGGTGGTAGTTCTAGGAATTTTTTCTAGGGTGTTCATTATTTTATTTTATTTGAAAAGAAGAAGAGGAGAATATAACTTCATATAAAATCTAGGGTGGTCATTAAAAAACTTAAATTATAAAAAATCTAATAAAAAGAGAATTTTATATATTGAAAAAAAAAACGCAAATACATAAAATCTGGCAATTTCCTTCTAAGATTTTTTTTTTTTTTTTAATTTTAACATTTTTACATGATAGTGTCATTATCAATGCTACAAGCTACATCTCTTTCAAAATTTTAGTTAAATAAAATTTTGCTTGGGCCTTTTCTTTTTGTTTGTAAAGACCTAATATATTGTTAAGGGGACAAAAGTTTGAGGGAAAAGTTTGGCTACAAATTTAATTGTAACCTAAGGCTATAACTCTCACTAAACAAATTAACATGACTACATATTTTGAAAATCTAACCATTAAATTGAATATTCTTTATATTCTTAAAACACATGTCAAATTTCATATCAATCGAAAGTTATTTACTATTTAATCCATAACTTTATTTTTTTTATGTATAATTTGAGACTAAAAAAACTCGAAATTTAAACATTTGATTGATGACATAGCTATTGATATTTGATCTTCTTGAAATTTTGCAAGTATAAAGGGAAAAAAATGTATCTAATAGTGGATTTGTCAAAATTCACATCCAAGAAAAAAAATATTGAGTGGAATTGTAACCATAATCTAAAAGACTATAATCAAGTTTGTTGCCAAACTTTGTTCAAATTTTAATTATATTGGGCCTAAAAAAATTTAGGGTGGTCACAAAATTTTTTAAAAGGATTAAAAAATCATAAATTTATAAAATTTATACATAATAATGATTTTTTTCCCAAGTTGGGGTGGTCCTATAACCGCCCTTGACACAACGTGGAGCCGCCTTGATTTGTATGGCATATTGCACATAAAGTGATTAGGGCAAATAATAATAATAATAATAATGAAAATAATAAATAAATAAAAACAATAGATAACAAAAAACCCTATCAAAAAAAAAAAAAAAAAAAAATAGATAACAAAAAACAAAATTGAAATGGTAAGGGGGTAGAACAATAAATGGAATAATATTGATGAGTATTAATTGCAAAAGCCATTTTTGTCTTTCACATACGACCTTTGTTCTCGATCAGGCTTTCACATGTAATTATGTAAATTTGAGCTTTAATATATATAAATATAAATATATATATATATATATATATATATAGTGTGTTCTATTTGCCTTTAAAATTGAGGTACATACTTACATGAAAATGTACTAATTACCGGCAGACTAAAAGAAGATAAATGGAGAAAAAAAGAAGAAGAAGCAGAATCTCCACCCAATACCCAAAGCAATTAAAGGCCTTTAATAGCATAGTACACTGTATCAGAAAAACCTTGTGGATGCAACGGCCCAGTGTGATCACAATTCAGGGCCCATTTAGTTAAGGCATGGGTTGCATTATTGCAATTCCGACTAATCGACTTAAACTTAATTCACCACTAGAAGAAGATTACAACAAGACTCTAATTTTTTTTTTTTTTAAAATAAAAAAAACTGACTCTAATGTATCAAGATCTTCTAAATCTAATATACATATTTCAAAATTGATGGATAGAATTTTAAGAATTCTTCTTTAAAAAATATAGCGTCTCATTTATGATGATTACTTTTTATTATCAAACTATTATATCAATTGATTTTTGGTATAAATAGGTTTCGAACTCAGATTTCTTATTCGACAACAAAAAACTAAATGAATTTATTTAATAGAACTACATATTTTAATTAATCTCAATCAAATAAATATTTTTAATATAGATATTGTTTTTCTATATCTAAAGAGGGTGAGTAAAAAAGTATATGATAATATTATGAGACAATTAATGTTATAGTTTTAAAAAACGAAAAAAACTGATTGATGTTTTGGTCTGCTGATAAAGAGCTATTATCAGGAGCGGACGCCATAGGTTGAAACTCTCTTCAAAAAAAAAAAAAAAAAACCTGATGCCATAGGCCCATAGTGAAGTTTATGATACTATATACTTATTTTTTTTAGTAAAAGACGACATAATAATTTAGCATATATTCACTACATCATTTTATATGCTTATTTTTACAAAATAAATATTTTAATTTTGAAGAAAAAGATTAATTAAAGTATATATGTTCCATTCCTAAAAAATTCATTTAAACACTCAAGTTCATCCCTCGAAAATTCAAATTTGTTCCTATATTTCTAGGAAAAACATCATTCAACTTTCATTTCAATTAAATTTCATGTTTCAAGTTGGTACTTTACACCATTTACTATATTTAATATCACTTTAATTTGTATTTTTTTTTTAGGTTAAAGTGTATGTCGTATTCCTGAAAAATCATCTTAAATTGAAATTTTGACCTTAAAATTCAAATTTCTCTCAATGTTTTCTTGAAAAACATTATTTAACTTTTTCTTCAATTAAATTTGGTATGTCAAATTGATTCTTCACACAATTTACTCGAGTGAAGGAATTGATTGACTTGAGACTAAATGATGTAGAACAACTTCTAAGCCTACAAAGCCATAATAAACAACTATAGTCATGGTGATGAAGCACGAAAATCAGTAGGCTGAAATACTTCGGGCTACGGTAATGGCTGTGAATCCTGAAAAGAAAGAATAAAACTGTCAAAGGTGACCGGTGTGACCCGGCCAAGGACCCTCCGACTGTTAAGTCAGTTTTCTCTCTAGGACATAAGGAAAGAAAGTAGTGAATGATCTGGACTTACCTTGAATGAATATGATTTTCCCCTTTTATAGAGAGTTTGACGTGGGTCTATTTGTTTGGATCCATCACCATCGTGGGTGATGTTGGTAGTTGATGGAGAAAATGGGCTACATGGAGCATAGTACATGGAATTCCTTCCACGTATCAAGCAACGTGTCGTATTTTGTTTACCTGAATCTAATGGAGGATTTTCAACAAAACTTACCAAGTATATCTTGTTTGTCCATGTACCTGTCGTCTGTAGATATACTTGTCTATGGAGAGCTTCCTTCGCTGTATGACTCGGTTGTCTATGGACAAGTGTCTTTATATGTTCTCGTTCTTGGATGAGTTGATATAGGTGTGGCTTTCTTTGGACGGCGACACAAGGACGAGAAATACTTGTGTTGATCTCCATCACATGGGTCATAAGAAATTAATGGGCCACATTGCTGACCTTTAGTGTTGTTGATTGAACTTTTTTAGTTTCAAAGATCTAAACAATTATTGCTTTAGCTAAATCCATCACTTCACTGAAATGATACTGTAGGAAAACACACGGATCATTTTGACAAACAAAGCTTTAGGGATAAACTTGAAATATTTTACATTGAAACAAACAGAGCGTAAAATATGTTTTTAAGGATAAAACATATAACCCAATCTTTATTTTCTAATATAAAGAGTCTATCTATGCATACACCTTAGGAATTATAAATTAATCTCTTAAATATTTTTAATAAACATCTTGAAATTACTTAAGGTATAATAGAAATTTTTAAATAGTTATGAAAGTGCCAAACACTAATTTTCCTATAATATGATTCATTGTAATTTAGCATATTATTTGGTGTTATGAATTATGTCATGATGTTATTTGTTCCTGAATTTAGTTATTAGAGAAAATTATTGTTTTCTGGTAAAGTCTTGCATATTTGTGACACTCATAGCGATATACTCGTTATCATGCATCTAGTTCATACAATTGGATTCAAGGCTGACACTTTCAAAAGATGATATTCTTATAAAAGAGTTTAGCTAATATATATTTGCCTGCCAACACTTTTTGATCAACTAGTGCTACTCTATCTGATTATCCTCCAGCTCTATCCTTTTCCTTCAAGCAATTGATTTGATTCCCACCACTTGTGGTATTAGTTGGTTGATTCCGTTGACTTAAGGTTCCATTACATTGAAGATGGAAGTTCTTCCAAAACCTATCCCAACAAGGTTGGTCTAGTGGATGAAAGAATATGATCACAATGTGATAAGAAACTAGGATAGAATCTATCATGGATGGGTAGGTGATGGATGGAGACCTTGATTAAGGTCAGAGATGGATATGTGGGAAGCAAGAATTAGGTTAAGAGTGTACATTCAACTCACCAGTCCAACTTAATACTTTAGGCTGGTTTTTTGTTAGAAGATGGGTTGGGTTGTATAACCCAACCTGACCCATGCTTTTAATAATCAAACAATGATGTATTTGAATTTTTTTTAGTTTCATTTTTTTTTTCTTAAGATTTTATTTCAAATTTTCAATTTAATTTACTTTACTATTTCGGGACGTAAATTTGATGAAGTTGAACTATTAGGTTAAATTGTGTATATTGTAATGATTTATTGAATAATAAGTTAAATAATTTAAATTTTAATGAAAGCTTAATTATTTTTATTAGACCTAGGAAAATTGGTGATACCTAATTAAATATGAGTTGGGTTGGGTAACTTGAGTTGGTATTTAGAATTACCATGGGTCAGGTTGGATTTGGGATTTTGGGTTGAAAAGTATCCCTAGACCCAATCCAATTTGACTCATGCACACCCAAAAACTAATTGGATGGACAAGTAAGCATGATTAGTTATAGAATGACTACTTAGAGAGGAAGAAGGACGCCAATGGGAAAGTGTGATTTTAGTTCAATTTATTGGCATTATGTTCTTGGGTTTGAATTTAAAGGCATAGGATGCAGACGATAAAATTATTAAAAAATCACTTCTAGAAATTAGTAAAGTGTGCATTGGTTTTAGTTTATTATTAATTTATCCAAACTATAAAATAGTCGCCCTTTAGTTTTTTATGAAAAGATTTATACAATTAGTTTTGCATGAAAAATGGTAAATTTAGATCCATTTTCAAATTTAAAAAACTTGTTTAAAAAAAATTTACAAGTCATTGATTTGGTTTTGTAATTGACCAAAATGTCCTAACTCTACAATGTAAACCCAAAATCCTATAACCTCATGACCCTTCCTCAATCTTTGTTACTTTGTTAGGTTCGGGTCAGAAGTAAGTTCTAGTTAACTCAATCGGTAAAATCTTTAATAGTTGAATAAGAGATCTAGGGTTCAATACTCGCCTACACCAAAAACTAATTGATGCCTTGATCTAATGATAAAGAGCTATCATCAGAAGCGGATGCCAAAAATTAAAACTCTCTAAAGCAAAAAGGTTCGGGCCAGAAACTAAGTCAAATTAAAAACGGGTTGCAAATAAATCCTTTTACAACTTGGATATTATTATTTCCTTCCATTTGTCTATTTTCAAAAGGAGTTTAAAACTTTAAGTCATCAAGAAATTTGGGTTGGGCTTTGGGCTTACCAAATTATTGATTGAGCAACCCGAGTCTAAGACGTGTGATTATATTTGTACAGAAGGTTCTTACAAGCCCAAGTTTTGTTTGAATTATGCCATGTTGCACTGAGTCTAAGAGGTGTAGTTTTCATCTCAAGACATATGGAAAAGAAGCTTTACCTAAATGGAAGTGACACAATTTTTGAAGTCACCACTGCACCTTATAACTTGCCTTTTATAATGCAACTATTGTAGTCCAAAATATTTTTATTGATACTCTCCCTAACTAGTACTTCTGTTTAATTCTTTAATAAAACTTCGCTTACCTTTTTCTAGAAAAAAAAAAAAAAAAAAAAAAAAAACTCAGTTGATCTCCTTTTTTTTTTTTTTTTTTTGTAGGGAAATTAGTTGATCTCTACTTAAGCTCAACTAATTGGCATTTTATGGTGTTTTTAACGAAAACATATTAGGTTCAAATTCTCCTCTCCTATTGTAATTTGTAATTGTCGAATTATCAAAAAAATATAAATTATGCCAACAAGAATTTAACAGTAATTAAGGTACAATGCTACAATAGCTTGATGTCATAAACTCATAATTGTCTTTGCTGAACACCTAATCAAATTGATTAGTTCTTTGCATTAACGTTCCAGTGGGCTTTGCAACACAATCAACATTTAATTAATGTAAAAACTAATAAGTAACATCAAACTATTCAATTATAGAAGATTATCCAATGGAATATGTGTTGTTGCCATATTAGGAGCCAAAATTACATTGTTAAGAGCTTTATAGCTTAAATGGTTGGCATCATTCCTGGTGTTTCCAATGAAAACACCGGGTTCCAAACCCCCTCTCAACCCCCAATTATTGAATTGTTAAAAAACAAAAACAAAAACAATCACTTATCATTGAAATAATTAGGACAACTTATATTTCACATGATTCCTTGGAGTTGGCTTTTGTGCATAGATATGAGAAGAGTGGCCAGATTGATGACCCATGGATCATGTTGAAATGTTAATGTTTGTTGGAAGACATACCCTTCGTTTTGTTGCTATATGTTTCAGCAGATGATGTAGATTGCTTTTTTTTAAGTTTATGAATAAAATTTCTAACATTTTCATAAAAAATAAATAATATTTATTAACTTTGACCCTTTATTTAAAGGACATATTGTCTATTTTGTTGTTGCTTTAGAAGATGATGTATATTTCTTTTTAAGTTATGAATACAATTTCTAACTTTTTTTTTAAGTTATTTAATTATTTTCTCAAAAAAATTATATTATATTATATTATATTTTATATATATATATATGATGATGCCGAAAATCGTCAGTAAGCCACATGATACTCACGTGCTCAAGATGATACCTGTGAGACAAAAACAAAGAAAAACCCTAGGAAAGTACCGGTGTGATATCAGTCAAAGACCCTCCGAAGGTTAAGTCAGAAAACCTTTCACAACTCTAGAGTGCCAGAGCAGGGGTGAATTATGCGTACCTTGTTTTCTGAAAGCCTTTGGGTTTTTATAGTAGTGTAGAATCGACCTCCGTTTCTTGCGTAGGAAGGCGTTTCCTTATGGAGAAGATCATCATTAATGGGCGTATATTACGGGATTCTCCTCATATTAGGATTCTATTCATATTGGGACACTATCGACTAGGGTTAATCGTGGGACGCAAGTTGTTTCCAATTAGGATTACTTGGAGGTTACTTAAACCATGTGAATGCCACGTGGCCTTGCGATCCGTCCACCTTGCGTCTGTGCATCTTGGATCCATCCACTGTTAGCCCACTGGTCTAGCACCGTCAGGTTTATTTAAATGGACCCGTCATCCATAATTTTACCCTCTTCAGTTGCCCCCTCACTCTATGGGTCCGTGATCTCTGAGTGGACGGACCCGTGGGGTGACGGTTCGCCTTGCCTCCTAAGAAGCTCGCCCAGCCTGACAGGCTGGCCTAGGGTCATTAATGTCGTAGGGACACATGGCGTCTATTTAGTGGTCCATCTCTTGGAACGAAGTGTCCCTTCGTCTTTCGTGTGCTCCCTCTATATAAACCTGCCTTTTTAACCCTCATTTTTTACTTTCAAAGAAATCTTACGATCAGAGCGCTACCGTCACCTTTGACAAACGAGCATACCATCCACCTAGTGAATCCATCATCTACACCTTTTTGCTGCTCATCTTCAACTGGTAAGTACTCTTCTCCTTTCATTAAATTTATCTTTTAGACTTTGTACTCCCGTCATCTATTAGATCCGTCAGTGTCTTAGGATTTACCGTCACGTGTAGGTGACAAAGATGTCTAGTGCGTCAAGTAACCAATCGTGTGTCCGTGATGGAGCGGGCTACAATGAAGTGTTTCTGTCAGGTCAGAAAGACCCTAACACTTTAAGTGAAGAAAGAAATCCATTGGCCTCCTCTCCTTCAAGGGATGAGGATTTGGAGTTGGATAGGTCAGAGGGTAACTCCAGTGGCAGCCTAGATGGTGCTGTGCCCCCAATCCAATCCGTCATAGGTCCTGATGGATTTAAGGAATTCATCATGCTACCCTTATGAATGGTCAATGATTTTATTTCTACAATCAAAGAATCTCACTTCAAAACACTTAGGGAGAAATACCAGATACCCGTCAACATACCCATCCGTCTACCCTACAAGTTAGAGAAATGTTACTATAAGGGTGTTAAGGGTGTTGGGGTCTATGAGCAGATGCTGAAGGCAGGGCTCAGATTCCCCCTAAGTTCACTTCACCGTCAACTCCTTCAGTACCTAGGTTTGGCCGTTACCCAGATCTCCCCGAATGCCTGAAGGGTCTTCCTTGGTGTAAAGGTCTTGTACGGGGCCATGTCTGACGGAGCACGGAGGTTGATGATGGAAGAATTCTTTCACTGTTACCGTCCAGTCAAGATTACTCAGTCAAGGAGCATGTATAACTTTGTGCCCAGGAGCCCATTATTGAGGCTCATGTGTGATACCCCCGACTTAAACAGAAACTAGACGAGTCGGTATTTTTTCATGGAAGGTGACGAGTGGATGTGTCATCCTAGTGACCATGAATATATGACCGTCGACACAACATGGGGCATAATGCCCCCGTTTGGTATGCATCCGTCTATATTCACACTTTTAATTGCTTGTTAGATGTCATTCTAACCGTCTTTTTTTTTTTTTTTTTTTCCTTGACAGTTCAGGATCGTCCACAAGTCTCACTTGAGCAGTGGAGTTTTTTGGAGAAAATTTTCAACAAAACCAAGCTAGAGGAGAGGACGTGGGCTAGATTGGTCACTCTAGACACCCTCTTCTGGTATTGTGACGGACTAGAGCCCACAGCAATCGCCCGTCGCTACGATCTTCAAGTTCGCCAGCATAAGTCTATCACCCAATACTCGGTTTTTATATTATCAAACTCCTGACATCCGTCCTCCTTTGTGCAGAAATGGACACTGCTAGGAGAAGGGCTTACATTAAGCAGCAAGCTGCTTCAAAGAAACAATAGGAGGGTCAGCCTCCTAAGGGGACGGGTTCGGCCAACCCGTCCACCAAAAGGAAGCAGAAAGAGAAGACCGACCGTCTTCCAAAGAAGCCCAAAACTGTCCTTGAACCCGTCATGGGGTTGAAAGTTGAGGTCAAGAAGACGGTCACTCAGCCTGGCCCAAGAAAGGGAAAAGAACTCATGACGGGTTCTGTTCTTGCTACTAAAAAAGCGCCCGTCCTCCTCCGTGAGGACTCTAAGTATGCGTTGGAGCAGCTCTCGTCCATCATTACAGCTGATGATTATGAGGACTTGAGCAACCACGCAACCGAGGCCATAAGGGAGACGGGTCTCTTTTGCATTGTTCAGGTAACTACATCCATCCACTTTCTCTTTTCTTTCCCGTCAACTTGCCTTGTTACTAACCCTTCCATCTTCAGGCAATGTTAATGATGAAGGGGTTAATTGGCGGTTGCCTGAACCATGAGATGGCGTTGGACCGTATACAGGCAAAGGCGAGATTGACGAAGGACGAGTTGAATGAGTTGAAGGCCTGGAAGACAGTCTAGGAGAAGAAGCTCGCTCTGTCAGAGGAAGTGCGAGGTGAGCTGGAAAAGCAGACGAAACTGTTGAGGCAGGTCCTGGCAGACAAGGAGAAAGAGATTAGTAACGCTAAGGACCGACTCCGTCAGGTGAAGGATTAAGCGATACATGAGTACCGTGACTCTAACACCCTTCTGGCAGAGCTTGGAGGATCCTTTGCTGAAAGCTTTGACGACTGCCTCCGTCAAGTTAAAGCTTCTTTTTCGGACCTGGACTTATCTCATGTGACTATTGATGCCTAAGCCCAGACCTCAGTTCAGCCCGTCCACTCCGAGAGCACGGACGAATTATTTGCTGATGATGCCCTTGAGGACCCTCGTGGTGACGGAAAGGCAGTTCAAGTTGAAAGCCAAGCTAAGATTGTTGAGGATAACACCCGTCACCCTGAAGAAGTAGTGGTTGAAGAGAAAAATGAAACTCCCGTCCAACAGTAGATTCATTTTTTTATGGCTAAATTGTAATGGTTTTAAAGAACAGTTTATGTTTTAATTTAACCGTTGCTTTTTGTACGTAGACATCTCCCTTTATGGGTTTTAGTAATATTTGATTACTTATTTTATCCGTCTACTTTTATTCCCGTAGAAGAATCTTTTCAACTTATGGTCAGATTCGTCCACCTTAATAGTAATTTTAATTCAACATGGTTGAATCCGTCTACTTTATGGATCATAATTCTTTGATCCTCTTGGATGAACCCGTCCTCTTATGGACTTGTAACTTTGATTCAACGCGTGGTTGAACCCATCCACTCTATGGACTTCATATTTTTCTGATCATCCTCTCGGATGCATCAGTCCTCTTATGGACTTGTAATTTTTAATTCAATCGCATGGTTGAACCCGTCCATGTTATGGACTTGTAATTTAATTCAATGCGTGGTTGAATCCGTCCACTTTATGCATTATAAACCCGTTCTCTTACGGACTTGTAATTTTAATTCAACGTGTGGTTGAACCCGTCCACTTTATGGACTTTATAATGTTCTGATCATCCTCTTGGATGAACCTATCCTCTTATGGATTTTATCATGAATCCGTCCACTTGTGGACTTTTCATTCAAAGCATCCTTGTAGTGGACTTGATCATGAATCCGTCCACTTGTGGTTTTAACAATATTAATTCATCCTCATGGGATGAACCTGTCCATTTGTGGATCTGATCATGAATTCGTCACCTTGAAGACTTAATAATACTAATTCACCCTTCATGGGATGAACTCGTCCACTCATGGACTTTATCATGAATCCATCCACTTGTGTAAATAATAATACTAACTCACCTTTCATGGGGTGAACTCGTCTGCTTATGGACTTAATCTTGAATCTGTCCACTTGTGGACTAATATTAACACATCCTTATGGGATGAACTCGTCCACTTATGGACTTTATCATGACTCCGTCCACTTGTGAACTTGATAATACTAATTCATCCTCATGGGATGAACTCGTCCACTTGTGGATTTTTCATTCAAAGCATCCATATAGGATGGACTCGTCCACTCGTGGACTTGATAATTTCAAAACATCCTTATAGGATGAACTCGTCCACTTGTGGACTTGATAACGAAAGTAGTTTAGTAGAGAAAATATACACTGCTTGTATCTAAATAACTCCTCTTATTTTTGGTAAACGCGTGCATAAGTAAAAGATTGTGCTTAAAAAGGATAAAAAAAACTTGCCCTTTGGGCTTAAAAAGTAATGTAAGCAAAAATTTAACTAAAAGAAATAAACTGGAAATGAGGAGTGTCACTCTTCATGCTATCTTCTACTGGTAGTACTTTCGGAGATGCTCGGCGTTCCATGGATGGTGTAACTTCTGTCCGTCCAATGTCTCCAAGTGGTAGGTGCCTTTCCTTTGCCATGATGTGATTCTATAGGGTCCCTCCCAGTTAGGGCCGAGCTTTCCTTGGGTAGGGTCTTTAACTGCACCCATTACCTTCCTCAAGACGAGGTCTCCAACCTTGAAGTCTCGGTGTTTGACTCCGGAGTTGTAGTGCTTGGCCATAAGGTCCTGGTATCGTGCGAGTCTCTGTTCAGCTGTTGCCCTGAATTCATCTAGTAGATCCAGCTGTAGACGCATAGTCTCGTCGTTCCTTCTTTCATCATGATTACCCACTTTGTAGCTCGTGAGTCCGACCTCTATCGGGATGACTACCTCGCTTTCATAAGCTAATCGAAACGGTGTTTCTCCTGTAGGCGTCTTTGATGTCATCCTATATGCCCATAGTACGCTCGACAACTCTTCTGGCCATACACCCTTTGCCCTCTCAAGCCGAGTCTTGATGATTTTAAGCAAGATCAGTTCGTGACCTCAACTTGCCTGTTGGCTTGTGGGTAGGCGAGGGAGGAGTAGTGATTCTTGATTCCCAATTGTAAGCAAAAATCCCTGAAGGAGTCGTTGTCGAACTGTTTTCCCTTATCTGATACCAAGACTCTAGGGATCCCATACCTACAGACGATGTTTCTCCAAACGAAGCTTCTCACATTCTTCTCCGTAATGGTAGCCAAGGCTTCTGTTTCAACCCATTTAGTGAAATAGTCTATACCGACTATAAGGAACTTCAGCTGTCGCATTGCTATTGGGAATGGACCCATGATGTCGAGTCCCCATTAAGCGAATGGCCACGGGGCTATCATCGGGGTCAATTCTTTCGTCGGTTGTCTGATGACGTTGCTGAACCTTTGACATTTGTCACATGCTTTGACATAAGTCTGGGCGTCCTTCTACATTGTAAGCCAGTAGTATCCAGCTCTAATCAGTTTATGTACCAATGACCGCGACCCTGAGTGGTTGCCGCAGATCCCTTCGTGTACTTCTCTCATGACATAATCCGTTTCTTCAGGACTTAAACATCTCAAGTACAGTCGAGAGAATCCCTTCTTGTACAGGACGTCTTTTATCACGACAAATCGTGCTGCCTGAACCTTCAGCTTTCTTGCGACCCCCTTACCGTCAGGTAGTGTGCCGTCTTTCAAATAGGAAACTATTGGTGTAGTCCAATTGCTTTCCGAGTTCACTTCCTGCACGCCGACGTTATCTTTCAAGGGTGAAATTTGAACAAAGGAAAGTACTTTACCGGGGAGAAGCATGTATTCAGCTGACGCAACTTTGGCAAGGCGATCAGCTTGCTTGTTTTCTTCTCTTAGGATTTGGAAGAACTTGGCTTGCAGTTTGTTGACATGTTTCCACACTTGATCCAGATACTTCTTCATCCTTTCTCCTTTGCACTCATAGTCGCCATTTACCTGAGTGGTGACTACCTGAGAGTCGCAGTATACGATCACACTTGTCACTCCTGCAGCTTTGGCGAGGTCTAGTCCTGCCACTAAGGCTTCATACTCTGCTTCATTGTTTGTTGTGGGGAAGTCAAGTCGAACCATGCATTCGATCTCGTTTCCTTCTTGGGAGCGGAGCACTACACCGATTTCACCAGCGTGCTTGTTAGATGACCCATCCGTGTGGATGCTCCAGTGAGGAGGCTCTTTTGCCCCCTGGCCTTCCATATTGGTGAACTCCACAATGAAGTCGGCAACCACTTATCCCTTTATGGCAGTACGCAGGTGATATTGTACGTCAAACTCACTCAATTCTATTACCCATAGCGCCATCCGTCTGGCAGCTTCGGGACTGCTTATTGCTTGTCGTAGAGGTTTATCAGTCAGGACGACGATAGTGTGTGCCTGGAAGTATGGCTTCAGCTTACAAGCTACTATAACCAAAGCAAAGGCGAGCTTCTCTATTGGTGGATATCTTTCCTCTACGCCTCTGAGCGCTCGACTTGTGTAGTACACGGGCTTCTGTACCCTGTCTTCTTCCCTGACTAAGGCTGTGCTGACGGCCGCCGAGGATACTGCTAAGTAGAGGAACAGCTCTTCCCCAGGCTGGAAAGGACTCAGCAATGGAGGGGATGAGAGGTAGGTCTTCAGATCCTCGAATGCCTGCTGACACTCGATCGTCCATTTGAAAGATTTCTTCAGTGTGCGGAAGAAAGGTAAACACTTATCCGTTGCCCTTGACACGAACCTGTTCAATGCTGCTACTTTACCATTAAGGTTTTGTACTTCTTTCACGTTCCTTGGGGGCGCCATCTCTATTACAGCCCGGATCTTGTCTGGGTTGGCCTCGATACCCCTCTGAGACACCATGAATCCTAAGAACTTTCCTGCCGTCACTCCGAAGGCACACTTGCCTGGATTGAGCTTCATGTTGTAGGAACGAAGGGTGTCGAATGTTTCCCTGAGATCCTTCAAGTGATCTTCTTCCCTTCGGCTTTTCACCAACATGTCGTCAACGTAGACCTGGACATTTCTCCCAATCTGCTGTGCGAACATCTTGTTCATGAGCCTTTGATACGTCGCGCCTGCATTTTTGAGGCCAAATGGCATTAGTTTATAGCAGAAGAGGCCCTGGCTAGTGACAAACGAAGTCTTCTCCTGATCTGCTTCCTCCATTCTAATCTAGTTGTAACCCGAAAAAGCGTCCATGAACCTTAATAACTGGTGTTGAGCCGTAGAGTCAACTAGGACGTCGATCCGCGATAGGGAGTAGCTATCTTTGGGACATGCTTTGTTCAGGTCGGTGAAGTCTACGCACATCCTCCATTTCCCGCTGGCTTTCTTAACCATTGCCACGTTTGCTAACTAGTCGGGGCAGTAAACTTCCCTAATAAAGTTCGCCTCTTGTAGCTTGCGAACTTCCTCCACTATAGCTTGGTCCTGTTCTGGGACGAATACTCGTTTCTTCTGACGGATGGGTGAGAAAGAAGGCAACACATTCAGCCTGTGCACCATGACCGAAGGGTCTATTCCAAGCATGTCTTCATGGCTCCAAGCGAATACATCTCAGTTTTCTTTTAGAAAAGTTATGAGTGCTTGGCGGACCATCGAGCTGGCGAGGGTACCAATCCTGGTCTTTCGATCAGTCTTGGAGTCGTCGAGAAGTATCTCTTCAAGCCTTTCAACGGGCTCTATCACTGTCCGGTGTTCTTCTATGTTCATGGTCTGGAGGTGGTCGTCCATCTCCATCATAGCTATGTAGCATTCATATGCGGCCACCTGATTTTCGCATAGCTCTCCTACTCCATACTCGGTAGGGAATTTGATCATTAAGTGGTAGGTCAAGGTTACAGCCTTCCATGAATTGAGGGTAGGTCATCCTAGGATGGCATTGTAGGCGGACGAGCAGTCGACCACAAGGAATGTTACGTCCTTAATGATCTGCTAGGGGTAGTCACCCACCATTACGGATAATGTGACTGCACCAAAGGGGAACACCTTTGTTCCTCCAAACCCAATGAGCGGAGCGTTCGTCAGAACCAATCGCTCTCTATCGATCCTCATCTATTGGAATGCTAGATAGTAAAGGATGTCAACTGAGCTGCCATTGTCAACCAGAACCTGGTGTGTGTTGTAATCCCCTACTCGTACGCTGACGACAAGTGCATCGTCATGTGGGTGGTGAAGACGTCGGGCATCTTCTTCCGAGAATTTGATGATGGGGTTGTTGATCCGTGACATCTTTAGCACTGAACCCGTCAGCTGGACATTCTGAACCATCCTGAGGTAAGTCTTACGGGCCTTTTTGGACGACCCAGTAGCCATTGTGCCCCCTACAATCATTCTTATATCTCCCATGGGCGGCCTAAGACGCTCATTCTCCCATCAGGGAGCCTGTTCTTGAGGTGGATCCACTCTCTCCTTGCTGACGAACCTCTGCAGCTTTCCTTGCTTGATAAAAGCTTCAATTTGTTGCTTCAAGTCGTAGCAATCAGCAGTGTCATGGCCGTGATCACGATGGAAGCGGTAGTACTTGTCTCTAGACCTTTTATTAGGATCCCCCTTCAGTTTGCTGGGAAAAGTCAGGGCTCCTTCGTCCTTAATTTGCATCAAGACTTGGTCGATCGGGGCAGTCAGCGGGGTGAAGCTTGTGAACTTCCTTGCAGGGGGCTTGGAGCGTTTGTCCTTCCGTCGTTCTTCAGTCCTAGCCATCTTCCGCCCCCTATCCAGCCGTATGTCTTCCTGTCTTTCCCTTTTCTTGGGCTTCTCTTCTTGGGCCAGTAGTGCATCTTCCGCGTTCATGTACTTGGTCGCCTTGTAAAGCACATCTGACATAGTCTTTGGGTCGTTCTTATACAGAGAAAATAGGAACTTACCCTTTCGTAGCCCATTGGTGAATGCCGCCACGAGTATCTTGTCATCCACTTCGTCGATTGAGAAGGCTTCCTTGTTAAAGCGAGTTATGTAAGATCTTAGCGTCTCGTCCTCCCGCTGCTTAATGTTCATCAGGCATGCAATGGACTTCTTATACCTGTGCCCCCCAATGAAGTGTGAGGTGAATTGGGCGCTTAACTCCTTGAAGGTACTAATGAAGTTGGGCATCAACCTGCTGAACCAGATCCTTGCGGGTCCCTTTAGCGTGGTGGGGAAGGCCCTGCACATGATCTTGTCTAGCACCCCTTTAAGGTGCATCAGGGTCTTGAAAGACTCCAAGTGATCTAAGGGGTCCTTGGATCCGTCGTAGTTTTCCACCTGCGGTATACGAAACTTCAATAGAAGGGGGAATGAAGTGACGGACGCTGTGAATGGCGAATCAGTTCTATGGACCAAGTCGTCGAGGTCACTAGACACCCGTCCTCTAAAGGCGTTCATCATAAAGGCCATTCATTCCTTCATCATCTGCATCTCGGCGACTATTTGAGATGGAACCGTATCGGTGATGGATGGCCAGCTAGTATCCTGTCGTTCTGGTCTGCTCAGGGCGTTGCTACCTTCCGGCCCTTCTTGGTTCCTTCTATCAGCGTTGGTGCCTTCTTAGTCTTCCTCTTGGGTATTCAGTGCTGCGTTCTTCTAGCGCAGCTATTCCTCTAGGTCATGATTCTGTTTGGTGAGGCGTTCCACTGCTGCTGCGAGGGTTTGGACTTGTCTCTCCAGGGCAGTGGTACGCGGTTCGTCACCCTGATTGTTGGTGGTTGTTGCCATCGAACGAGTAAGTACCATGCAACTTTTTGTCCGGGAAGCGGTGAATATGGCTTATTTCCTGATTTCCCACAAACGGTGCTAACTGATGATGCCGAAAATCATCAATAAGCCACACGATACTCATGTGCTTGAGATGATACCTACGAGACAAAAACAAAGAAAAACCCTAGGAGAGTACCGGTGTGGTACCGACCAAAAACCCTCCGAAAGTTAAGTCAGAAAACTTTTCACAACTCTAGAGTGCCAGAGCTGGGGTGAATTATGCGTACCTTGTTTTCTGAAAGCCTTTGGGTTTTTATAGTAGTATAGAACCGACCTCCATTTCTTGCGTAGGAAGGCGTTTCCTTATGGAGAAGATCATCATTAATGGGCGTATATTACGGGATTCTCCTCATATTAGGATTCTATTCATATTGGGACACTATCGACTAAGGTTAATCGTAGGTCGCAAGTTGTTTCCAATTAGGATTACTTGGAGGTTACTTAAACCATGTGGATGCCACGTGGCCTTGCGATCCGTCCACCTTGCGTCCATGCATCTTGGATCCGTCCACTGTTAGCCCACTGGTCCAGCACCGTCAAGTTTATTTAAATGGACCCGTCGTCCATAATTTCACCCTCTTCAATATATATTATAGATAGTTACTATATGTTCTCCCCCTAGACCTCCAAACACTTTGTGCATGGAAAATTGCCAATGAAGTTATAAGGTTCTTGATCAAGAAGTTATAATTGGTCCCAACACACTAGCACTACAACAGCTGATAAAACTTTGATTGCCACATTCTTGTTATGAGTATGGTTTTACATTGGCTGTCAATCTACTACTACCCTCATCCTTAAGCTGATTTTAGTATAGTCTAGTAGAGAATATAGTATGTGATATGTAACAAATGAAGAGTTTGACGCAAATTAAACCAATTGAGCCTTGTAGCTCAATTGGTTGGTTCTTGATGAAGACCAAGAAGTTGTCCTGGAACATCTTCTAACCAAAGACCTTACATTGAACTTTTCGCTTCCCCCTAACTAATACCCTAATGGAAATGCAAGGCAATCTGAGGAAACTCCTTCCGATGTAGAAGAGACATCACCTCTTAGATGAGAAATGTTGCCTCAAAGGAAGGCAAAGGCATTGTGTAAGAATACAAATTCTCTGTACCACATTTTGTGTTCTACTTTATATTCCACCAATCATAACTTGTTTATGTGTTTTTTTTTTTTTTTTAAACTTTGGCTATTTTATAAGGAAAGTTAAACAAATACATGGCAAGTTGTGATTGGTGGAACATAAAGTGGAACACAAAAAATGGTACAAAAGATTTGTATTCATTGTGTAATGCCCATGCTTATTACTGGCCTCAAAATACTCCAATATCTTCCAATGCCAATCAATGCCCAAGCGTTAGATGTAGACCAGAAGAACATGATTTCTTCAGATTTGAATTTCGCAATATCAATCGACATCATACTTTGACATGGGACCGATAATGGTACAGTAGAAGCTGTCCTTTAATCCTTTAGACCACCTGAAGATTGTGAAACCAATAATATAACAGTGAATGTGGTTATGGTAGACTATTTACACAAAATATTCATCTACATTTTTTATTTATGTTTTTCTAGATCAGATTATTTAAGTAAATTAAAAAAAAAAAATAATAATAAAAAATAAAAAAAAGATCAGATTATTTAAGATCAAAATTTTCCCATACATATTTTGATGTTCTTGGTTCTACATTATAGATTTGGTGATGAGTCTGATGACATGTATTGAGTGGAGTCGAATCGTATATTGAATTTTGGTTAATTTTATTTCGCTCATCTTCATAGCATTGTTAATAGCATGATGGAAAAGTTGATGGTGCTCAAGTTAAGGAACTAGTAGAAAATAAAAAAGCAATCACTGAATCGCAACGGGAAATAAGAATTAATGTATGGTAAAACGAAATAAAGGTACTCCCTACTGAATATCAGATGCCAGATTTTATTTTATAGTTTATTTTTATAGACTAATTGATTTTTAATTTAAAGAAAAACGAGTGAAGTGTAGTCGAAGTTCTTAAAAAGAGGCAATTGTTCATAACCAAGGTCCATTAAATTATGCCAAGTCTTAGTAACTCAACTGACATCTCCGGGTGGTTTTTAACAAAGACATCCAGAATTGAAATTCCTCTATTCCCAACTATCAAATTATAATATAAAAAAAGTCTAATAAATGTTGGGTGGATAGCATTAAGTTTTGCAGTTCCACCAAAAGTTTCAAAATCATCCCCACCCCCCACCCCTACCACTCTGATCCTACTTGTATCCATTTGGAAGTAAAATGGAGTGGTCTAATATAATGTTTAAATGTAGTTTTCATAATTCTAAAGTTGTACATGGTGTTACGTTATTTAAATTTTATTTCAACAAATAAGGAATGATAATTGATTTTAAATAAAGTGACACTATATTTCTCTTTAGATTCTTTAACTATCAAATGCTTACCATTTAGTACTTATTTCAAATCAAATAGACAAGACCACGGCAATTCCCACTTTGCCTCCCAAAAATTAAAAAAATAATTAAAAAAAAAAAAAAGGAAAAAACATGTAAAGTCATACGAACCATATTGTTAAAAGAAATAAAAAAGATATTCTTGAGATGACATCTATTTATATTCTTATCTAATCTCTTAACAAATGAAGATCTATTCAAAATAATAAATAATATATGATTTAAGAAATTTTTATAATAATTAGTTTGAAAAATACCTCATGAGCCAGTCAGGGAAGGATTGCGTAGATGCTTCGAGTTATGAGAGCATCCTTCCAAACTCTTCTTCCCATGCCATCAATTTCTAAAAATGAAAAAGCATTCTTAAGAAACTTTAACTTGTTTTCATCGTCTTCATCGTAGTCCATGAGGGATAAAGAACTTTAAACAAGGGTATGACCTTCTTGCATTTTAGAAGAAGACTAGGGAGGCATATATAGAAAAGTTAGGTGATAAAACTGATGCCAGAAATAAAAAAAATCGTGAAATTGAAAGGGTAATTATGTAATTTTGTAAGACTCATCTAACACTTGTAATGCTTATATAACTTTTAAAACTTGAGATAAGTAATGCCTATTCAACTTTTAAAATTTGAGGCACGTAACGCCTATTCAACTTTTAAATCTAACGCATGTAGGCCTATTCAACTTTTGAAATATGAGGGATGTAACGTACATTTAACTCTTAAAACTTGAGACAAGTAACACCTATTCTACTTTTTAAATTTGAAGCATGTAATGCTTACCCAACTCTTAAAATTTGAGGCACGTAATGTCTATTCAATTTTTAAAATTTGAGGCACATAACAACTATTCAACTTCTAAATCTAACGCATATAACGCCTATTGATCAACTTTTGAAATATGAGGAATGTAACGTGTATTTAATTTTTAAAACTTGAGATAGGTAACACCTATTCTAATTTTTGAATTTGAAGCATGTAACATCAATTCAACTTTTAAAACTTGAGGCATGTAACATCTATTTAACTTTTAAAATTATCTAATGCATGTAACGCTTATTCAACTTTTGAAATATGAGGCATGTAAGGTATATTCGACTTTTAAAATTTGAGGCTAAAGATGAAAAGCAACTTCACATTTATACTATGTATAAGAGGATTCCCCTTTTTGAACTGGATTTTTATGTAGTTCAAAAATACTCCTAAACTTTACGTTTAATAGGAAAAAACATTGAGGACAACTCGGTAAAAATATATCTCCAACTCCACTTAAAATGTCTACAAAATAGGACACTTTTCTATTAATCCATGTCTTAAAAAATTAAAATAAAAAACTTATCCAAAATTTTTTTTTTTTAAAAAGGAAAATTATGATGCTAGATAAAAAGTTTTTTTTTTTTTTTTTAAGTCTCATCGCAGATGCAAAGTGCATGCAATGAGGCTAGTTAGACTATAATTTATTAAAAATCAATGAGGAAAAACTTATTGAAATTTCAAAAAAATTAAAATTTGAAAGTATCTTTTTCATGTGATTTTATTTGAATCACACAGTGATTTTTTATGTGAGATATGAAATAATATCTTTTATGTGATTTTGTATATATGACTCACCTTGTGGAGAAATCAATTACGCGAAGTTGACTTAATTTTCATTAGATTCAACGTGGCAAAATAGATAGAAAAGTTAATAACTATCAAAATTTGGAAGCATCTATTCAGTGATGTCATTATACTCATGTATAGTCTGTTTATTTTTTTAAATTTAAGTCATGTAACACCTATTTAACTTTTTACATTTTAAGCATATTACGCGTATTCAAATTTTAAAATCTAAGAAAACACCTATTTAACTTTTAAAATTGAAGGCCACTAATGGAAACCAATTTTGAATTAGACTGTAATTCAATGTGGCAAAATGGATGGAAATTTTGAAACAAACTGAAATTCAAAAGCTTCTTTTCATGTGAGAGGAGGGAGTACGCATTTATGGTACTCCCGGAGTATTCAATAATTTTCTCTTTATTAAGTACTCCCGAAGTACCATAAATGTATACTTCCCCCTCTCACATAACTGTGGATCCCACTAATTAAATTTATGGTGGGACCCATAATTCATATAAGAGGGGAGAGAATTATTGGGACCTCCTGGAGGACCACTGATGTGGTCCTCCCAGGTCCCAACACCCAATTAAAAAATGCCACCTAGCCATCTTTTCTTACTCAGCTCCACATCACCACTGATGCCATTAACTTTAACTATGATTAGAAAATCAAACCAAGGTTAAAAACTCAGCTCTACTCACCCACTTACCCACAACCGGAATAACCCAAAATCAACTAAACAGATTCAAAAAATTTCTCAAACACAACTCTATATGCCTCTTTCTCTTCTCCTCTCTCTCTCTCTCTCTCTCTCTAACCCTATTTCCCCAATATCTCTCCAGAGAAGATATTGGGCAAACCCAGCTGAAAACACTCTGTGACAATGGTAACTGCGGATATGTATTAGAAATATATATATTTTTTCTTTTTCCTTGTTGATTTGGGTTTCTTCTTCTTTTTTTTCTTTTTTTTATTATGGAGCTTTTTAAGGAGTTAGATTTGGGAATTTGTTATAGGCGGATAGGCCAAAACTTTTATTTCATTGGGTTGTTTCAAATGATTTTTTTTTTGTTTTGGATATTTTCTAATCTCAAAATCCTAGGGGGGGCCGGTATTTGAATTTCCATAAAATTATCCTTTTTTCCCATTTTATCAATATTATAAATGGAAATTTTGAAAAGTCAAGTCGAAGCCATTGCTGCCCTTGATCTGAGAGAAGAGGCCGTGGTAGCCGCGAGACTTGAGGAATTGATCGATGGCTTCGTTTGGAGCATTGGGGTTGTGAGATGTTGGTCAAAATCACCCCAAAACCACATTTTTCATGTTTTTACTTTAAACCCGAACTATTCGGAGATTTTTGTCACCTTTGACCAACTTTGACATAAGGTTGACTCTCAAGGGCGCCAAAAACCCTAATTTTGATCCGACCATTGGAATAGGTTGAAACCAATGCCATTATGGAAATTATTGAATTCCCTTTCCAACGAATATTCATGAGTTGAAATTGAAGTTAAAAAGGTTTAAGTTTTAACCCAGGACAGGAAGACTGACTCCTCCACAGACAATGGCATCTATTTATATATAGATATATTGAAAAAAAATTGAGGATAGGAACACTCTGTAATAGAGTGTTTTCGGCTGGGTTTGCCCAATATCTTCTCTGGAGAGATATTGGGGAAATAGGGTTAGAGAGAGAGAGAGAGGAGAAAGAGGCAGATAGAGTTGTGTTTGAGAAATTTTTTGAATCTTTTTAGTTTGTTTTTGGGTTAAATCCGGCTATGAGTAAGTGGGTAAGTAGAGCTGAGTTTTTAACCTTGGTTTGATTTTCTAACCATAGTTAAAGTTAATGGCATCAGTGGTGATGTGGAGCTGAGTAAGAAAAGATGGCTAGGTGGCGTTTTTTAATTGGGTGTTGGGACTTGGGAGGACTACATCAGTGGTCCTCCAGGAGGTCCCAATAATTTCTCGAGAGGGGGGAGTACGCATTTATGGTACTCCTAGAGTATTCAATAATTTTTCGTGATTATATTAGAATCACGAAATATTGTTTCGGTTATAAAATTTAATAGTGAGATCTAAAAGGATATTTCTAATGTGATTTTATATATATGACTCACCTAACACTTGTTTTAATTTTAGAAATCAATTACCTTGCGGAAAAATTAGTTACAGGAATTTGACTTATTTGTCATGAGATTTTATTTGGCCGAGCAAATAACATAATTTTTTTTTTTTTTTTTTACTGTGAAGATAGAAATTTTATTGAATATTGGGCTTGAAAAGAACCCTCATAAAGTATACAAAAACCGAGAAAACCTTATAATAGACCCACGTTTTGGTATATGGGTTACAAAACCATACAAAAGTAAAAGGAAACTATTACAACAAGAATTGGTCGTGTAAAGTCCCACAGTTTCTTAGCATGGTTCAGCCAAATGTCTATTCCATCGCTGGTAATCTTGTACAAGGGTTGTAGCGGCCTGAAGGATGTCCTTTGGCTGGGATTGTTTTTCCTCAAAGCAGAACCTGTTCCTGGCGTTCCAAATGGACCAAGCCACTGTCGCCCAAGTCTCCATTTCCTCCCCTGTGAGCCTTTCCTCCAACTGTCGAGTCAAGCGGTAAAAACTCTGCACCACCTCACCACATTTCTGCAACCTTCCTTGAGTCATCGCCCATACATTTCTGGCCATAGGACACTCCCAGAGCGCATGTCCAACCGTTTCGTCGGTCTGCCCACATATTGAGCACAGTGGGTCCGTAAATATTTTCTTGCGGTAGAGATTGGCGCGGGTCGGAAGGATGTCATTGCACGCTCGCCACACAAAATTTCTGACCTTTGGTGGTACATTCATCCTCCAAATCCTATTCCAAAACTTCTTCTCTATCCTTACCATCGAATGCTCAACTCCTACCTCTTGGTGCAAACGTATGGCCACGTGGTAGGCTGTTTTAACAGTGAATTTCTGGGCTTTGTTTTCATTCCAGTAGAGCTTATCTCTTGTCCGTGAGTTGCTGAGCTGAATGCGCAGGATATCGTTTTGTGTGGCTTGCATGAAGGTGGCCTGTATCAAGGGTCGATTCCATTGCATGGAGTCATGGTGGATGAGGTCCCCCACTTTCAATGTAGTGTCGGCACCTGGCTTGAAAAGAGGGGCGTGTGGCAGCCACTTCTTGTTGGTAAGTTTAATACTCTGCCCATCTCCAATCTTCCACATAGAGCCCTCCCGAATTACCTCCCTAGCAGCCAGTAAGCTACGCCACACAAATGAGGGATTGTGGCCTAACTCAGCGTCCATAAAAGAGCATCGAGGAAAATATCTGGCTTTGTAGACCCGATAGAAGAGAGAATGAGATCCGGTGACCAAGCGCCATGCTTGTTTTGCTAGCATAGCAAGGTTGAAAGCGTGAATGTCCCTAAAACCCATGCCACCCCTATTTTTTGGCATGCATAATCTCTTCCAATTAATCCAATGGATCTTTTTATCACTCCTTGTTTGCCCCCACCAATATTTAGCCAATGCGGAGTTGATATCGTCACACACACACCTTGGGATCTTGAAGATGCTCATAGAGTAGGTGGGTATTGCTTGAGCCACGGACTTGATTAAAGTCTCCCTCCCCGCCTTTGATATGGTCTTTTCTTTCCACCCCATCACCTTTTTTGTTATCCTCTCTTGTAATTCCTTAAATGTGCCCACCTTGGATTTACCCCCAACCATAGGCAACCCAAGGTATTTTTCACAGTTTGTCATGACTTGTGCCCCCATCAAGTTCTGAATTGCTTCTTTATCTCTTCGGCTTGTGTTTTGGCTAAAGAAGAGAGTGGTCTTCGCCCTATTTATAGCCTACCCTGAGGCTTCCTCATATTGTGTAAGTATATCAAACAGTTGGCGGCACTCTCCAATCTTTGCTTCACAAAATAATAGACTATCATCGGCAAAGAGGAGATGGAAAATACGTACACCACCCCGACAAGAGTAAATACCCTTCAATCTGTTTGTATCTGCTGCCTTTCTGATCAAGGAGGACAACCCCTCAGCACAAAGCAGGAAGAGGTATGGAGATAAAAGGTCTCCTTGCCTAATGCCACGGGTTGGTGTGATGAAGCCCTTTGGTTCCCCATTAATGAGTATCGAATATGTGGCTGTTTGCACTGTTTCCATGGCCAGAGTCACCCATTGTTTAGGCAGCCCTATCTTCAACATAATCCGCCTTAGGAACTCCCACACCACTCTGTCATAGGCCTTGCTTATGTCTAGTTTCACTGCCATGTGGCCGGTCTTTCCTTTCCTCCTATGCCGCATACGGTGGAGCATTTCAAATGCAACAGTAGTATTATCTGTAATGAGTCTATCAGGAATAAACGCACTTTGAGCATCAAAGATAACATTGGGTAAAATGGATTTTATTCGGTTAGCTAGGACTTTGGATATAATCCGTGAAACAACATTACTCAGACTTATGGGACGAAACTCCGTGATATATTGTGGGTCATTCTTTTTAGGAATGAGGACAATATGTGTAAAATTCATTTTCTTCAAGTATCTACCAGAGTGTAAAACAGATAATACTATCATAATTCATAATCAAAAGCATCTATTCACATGATTTAACCATACTCATGTGGCATCTATTCAACTTTTAAAATTTGAGGTATGTAATGCCATTTTAACTTTTAAAATTTGAGGTCGAGAAGGGAAACAAATTTCTCATTAAGACATACAACTAATAAAATTCAATGTGGCTAAACAGATGGCAAATTTTAAACAAATTTAAATTTGAATGCAACTTTTCATATGATTTTATTTGACTTAGGCAATAACTGTTTCAGTTTTTGAAATAATGACCAAGTAGTTATACGTTTTTGAATGAAAATGGTATTGCTGCCATTAAAGGTTGTCTTAGGCAATAACGATCACACATAAATGCTATTTTTTAACACAAATACAACCAATATTAATTGGAAAAATATATAATGTTTAAATTTAGTGTTTATAGAGCAAATGTATTCATAATAATTTAATTAATAATACATAGGAGCAACTAAAGCAGCATCAGTATTTGCTCATTATAGAGTGGACGCACGCGTGGGAAGGGCCCCCTATTGCGCTAAAAACCAAGAATATAGATTCACGTTTTCAAACATGAGTGGAGTGTTCCATTCAATTACCTTGGCCCGCACGTTTGAAAACCCCAGTGGAAAGAAGCAGCTTTGTTAGAGTACAACAAAATGAACGCGACTTCTGTAAACAAAATATTAGTTCATTTTCCAATTAGTTTACAAAGTAGAATAAAATATTATAGAATTAAAGAAAGAAAAAAGGAAAAAATGCAAAACATATCAAATTCCACATTTTTATCTATCTTTTTTTTTATATATATGATGATGCCGTAAAAATCACCAATGAGCCACACGATCTTCAGACGCTCAAACAATCACTTGCAAGAAGAAAGATGATCTAACAGAGCACCGCGCATACGCCGAATATTCTCCGAAGATCAAGTTAGGAACTATTCTCACAACTCTAGAGTGTTAGAGAGGTAAATTATGTCTACCGATTTACAAGCGATTGGGCTTTTATAAGTAGCAGGGGCGTAAAACTCTCTTCCTTGCCAAGGTAGGTCTTTTCCATAGACCCTCTTGAATAGTCCAAAACGATGGACAAGACATTTCCTTATAAAGAAGATCAATAACAGGCAACAGATCCTCCGAATCCTCTTTGTACTAAGATTCCATTTACCTTAGGGATTCTATGGTGGCCAAGCTGCGTGTCGCAAGTATTTCTCATCTAGTTTCGATGCCACGTGGGTGCTCGATCCGTCCTCTTGCATCCGCTTCATATGCGTAATCCGCTCATAATGTAACTCGCACGCGCTGGGTCTGCCTTGTACCGGCCCACGTATGGAACCGTCGCCCATTTCATAACAACCCGTCCACCTAGATTTTTACTCCTCTTAATTGCTCCCTCACCCCATGGATCCGCTATCTTTAAGCGTAATGACCTGCGGGGTGACGGTTTAAAGTTAATGGGATGATTGTTCAAATCCTGTGAGCTTCCATTTCCGCCATACGGATTCCGTGAACTCGCGGCCTCTTCCCGACAGAGGGACATCTAGAGGCCATTTAAGACCTAATGACACGTGTCGCTCTTCATTGATATTATCTCTGATCGTAAGCGTCGGCCTCGTCCTCCGTGCACTCCTCTATAAATATCACACTTTTCTTCCTCATTTCTCCACTTCCTGAACACTGCCAGCCGCCCGTCACTCCCTTGCCTAGACTCTGGCCCTGCCACTTGTCGTATCCATTCTTCATCCGCTCACTTTACTCGTAAGTACTTCTTTTTTCTAATTCTCTCTTACCCCTTTGATACTTTACTTTCCTAGACTTTATACCCTGCCACCCCTTCTAGACTCGAGTCTAGGCTTTATCGCCACGTGTAGGCAATGTCACAAGGCCGAGTAACTAGCTAGGTTTCACGACTTGAGATCTGGACATTTATAAGTATACCCGCTCTCAGTCACGAAGACCACAGAGTCCAAGCGAAGAGAGGAGTCCGGCCCGCCTTCTTTCCCGTCCTCAACAAATGAGGATATGGAGATGGCCGACCCAAAGGAGGGTCCTCGACGACTACGAGAACAACCAATAAAGTCCGTCGCAGTGCCGATGGACTTAGGGAGTTCATCATGCCACGAGGACGGTGACGATTTTTAGGTCCACCATCAAGGAGAAGCACTCAACACTCTTAGGGCCACTAACAAATTCTAGATAACATCTCATCCGCCTAACTTACAAGTCGAAAAAATGTTACATGGGGCGGGTATGTGTGCCTGCACGAACGCATGTCAAGGCAGACTTAGGTTTCCACTCAAGCTTTCTTCAATCGGGCGCCTTCTCAAACACTCCGGGCCTATCCACAACCAAGTATCCCTAAACGCCTGGAGGATTTTCATAGCAATAGAGGTCCTGTACGGTGCTATGTCAAAGTTGCAGACTCACTATGAATTCTTCACTACTACCGTCTGCATGAAAGATGTGACAAATCACGAGGATATATAGTTTGTCCCTAGGAGTCCGTTGTTGAAGGTTATATTTGAAAACCCCTGGACTCTAATAGGGACCGAAAAGAGCGCTTATTTCTTCCTAGAGGGTGACGAGGATGTGGTTGCCTAGGGACACGAACACATGCCCGTCGACACGACTGGGGGCATATTGCCTCCGTCTCAATATGTACCCGCCCTAAGGCGTAAACTTTTACATAACCGTCGCTTTATTATAATTTCTTCAAACTTTTAAACTGCCTACTTTTGCAATGACAACATCCACAAGTTGAACTCAGATCAGCCTTCTGAGAGAAATTTTACCAAAACCGTTTCCGAGAAAAGGACTCAATAAACTAGTCACACTCGATGATCATCCATTGGTATTGTGATGGACCAACCAACTTCGCCACCAAATACAACACTAGAATTCAACGTAAGTCCGCGCCCTCATTCCGTTTCTTGATGGTTTTGATTTTCATTTTAGTACTACATCCCGTCCAATTCCTACGTAAATGGACGACGCCAAGAAAGAGGTGGCAATGATAAGGCACAGTCGCCAAGAAAAAGGAGACCGGCGATGGACCTAAGGGACGGGCACTCAAGCACCCGTCTAATAAAAGGAAGCAATGTTAAGTGGGACCGCCCCCCAAGAAACCCAAGGTCCCTTTTAGAGCCGCTTGTAGGGCTAATGGTCAGGTGCAAGACGTCACCTCAGCACACGGGCCGGGCAAGGCCTTGGCGAAGGCCTGCCCTCTAGTCAAGAGAAGCCACTCCGCCCTCCAAGACTCCAAATATGCCTTGAGCAGCTGCCCATCATAACGTCTGGGAGGATTATAAGGACTTAGGCAATCACTCCACGGAAGCAATAGGAGACTGCCCACTCTGTGTAATTCGCCCGTCGTATTTTACGTCCGTCATTTCCACTTGGCTTTCCATTTAACCCCTTTGTGTTTCTCGTGCCATGATTATGATGAAAGTGGTCAATGGACGTGTCTTAACCATGAGACAGCCTTGGAAGCGCAGGGCGGGCAAAGGCGGTGAATTGACCGAGGACGAGCCGAGTCAACTAAAAACGTGAAATCCACAATGGAGAAGTTTGATCTTCGTAAGGTGAGAAAGCGAGCTCGAGCAGAGGGACTGAGGGAGGCAAAGGAGGCCCCGGGGGAAGAGAGACAAGGAGATCAAAGAACTTAAGGACAAGTCTGTCGGGCCAAAGCAGCCAGGCTATCCGTGAATATCATGATTCCGATGCCCCGCTGTCTCGAGCTTAGAACTTCTGCCGCGGGCTGGCTTGGCGATGCCCTCCGTCAAGTACGTAAAGCCTATCCCCGACGTGGGATACATCCATTATCAAAATTGGAAGGGGGAAGGCCAACCTGGCCAGTTCTGCTGCTCTCGGAGAACACCGAGGACCTTTTGTCAAGATGCAAATATTGACGGCGTCACCGAGGCCCGTGATCCACAAAGTCACCCAACCGCTGAGGACGATGCCTGGCCAACCTGTCACCGCGGGAGAGAATGTCCATGCCTTTAGAATGTGGAAGTAGAGAATGTCGATCCTCAGAGTAGACTTGTTTATTACTCTTTTTTTTTTGTAATTAATTGGGAAAAATAACTTTAATTTTTATCCGTCATTTTTGTTCAGAACATTCCTTTTAATGGTTTTATGTCTAATTTCTGCTATTATTCTCGGTGATAGTTGCTTTCCTCTCTTCATTTTTACGAACACAATGGGTCTGTTTTATTTGACCCATCTCTGAGCTCTTGAGGCCATTCATTTATAGACATCGAATTTAAAACTGGCCTATCACAGAGGAGCCCGTCTCATACTATGAATTTTTTGGACAGACCGCTCTTACTATTTGTTATGATAGGTCCGCCCATCAGAATCTCTGTGGACGGACCATCTTTTTATGGACTTAAAGACCAGTTTCACTTTTTGGACCTAAGTTCTCATTCGTCATTTTTTGTCTGATAAAATCACATCCTTAAAGGGATGACCCATTCACTTTATGGACTTAAATTTTGTTCGCCCGCTTTTCGACTTCAATACAATCTAATCCTCTAGACGTAATTCGGCCCACTCCTTTAGGGACTTAAATTTGCTCGTCCATTTTTTGATTGCAATTTTCATCCACGTGGGATGATCCGTCCAGCTGTGGACTTGTACCCGGCCCACTCTTTTGACTTGTAATTTCATCCTCGGGATGATCCGGCCCGGGCCAGGAACTTTAGTTTATACCCGTCCACTTTTGGACTTGTACTTATCTCCGTGATCCGCCCGCTTGTGGACCTTGTACCCGCCCACTCTTTTGGACTTGTAATTTTCATCCTCTCGGGATGATCCGTCTGGGCTTTGTGGACTTTAGTTTATACCCGTCCACTTTTGACTTGTAATTTTATCCTCGGTGTGGGATGATTCGTCCAGCCAGGACTTTAGTTTATACCCACCACTTTTGACTTGTAATTTTTATCCTCCTCGATGATCCGTCCACTGGTGGACTTTATTCATACCCGCCCACTTTTGGACTTGTAATTTTTATCCTCGTGGATCCATTCCAGCTTGTGGACTTTGTACCCGTCCACTTTTTGGACTGTGCCGTAGAAAAACATAGTTGTCTAAACATTTTTCTTAAATAAAACCATGCTCGTAGAAAAGTACCTGTCCCTTGGGCTTAAAAGGTACTCACATAAAGTATTGTAGCATAAAATTGTCTAAGTAAAACTAGTAATTGTAGTAAAACTAAATAAATCGGGAAATCAAAGGTCGTTGTTCTTCTCATATTATCTCTTACTAGTAGTATTTCCATAAAAGTTCGTGGTTCCATTGCTGGTGTCGCAATACTTTGGGCCCATCCAAATAGCCTCGAGGTGGTAGGTGCCCTTCTTGCCAGATGCTGATCCTCGTAGGGTTCTGGGGCCAGCTGGGCTCTTAAAGATCTCTTAGTAGCGCCCATTACCTTCCCAGAGACAAGACCTCCAACCCGAAAGTCTACGCCGACATTGAGTCGTAGTGTTCACGAGATTCTCGATACCGCGCCAACCTTTTCTCCTCGCTGTCAGCCCTGACTTCATCCACCAGTTGAGCCGGGCGGTGCATGGCCTCTTCGTTTCTATCTCGTCGTAGTTCTCCACCCTAGAGGTCATGAGCCCTACTGGGCCGATGACAGCTACTTCTTCAGATGCTAGTCGAAATAGTGTTTCTCCAAAGGGTGCCTCACAGAAATCAGATGTGCCCACGTAACGCTTGGTAGCTCGTCCCCAGGGATACCTTTTGCCCCTGCTTCGGCCCTCATGATCTGAGCAAGGATCGTTCGTGACTTCAATCCCATTGGCCCGCGAAGGTGGCGCACGCAGTAGTACTCTTAATACCCAGCTCCGAACGTATCCCTAAATGCAGCTTGTCAAATTGCTTTCTCCGTTGCTCCGGGAGACAAGCACTCGGGTATCCCGTACTGGGCAGATGATATTCCTCCAAACAAAACTTCGGTCATTCTTCTCCCGTGATAATGGCTGTGGCTTCGCTTACCCATTTAAGGAAGTAGTCGATACCAACTACCGAAACTTTAGTTGCCTAACCGCTGCCGAGAAGGAGCCCATGATATCAAGTCCCCATTGCGAATGGCCACAGGCCGTCATGGGGGTCGCCTTCTGATGGTCACTGATGAAATTATCGAATCTTTGACACTTTGCCGCAGCTCCTCGACATAAGCTTCGTATGGCCCTTCTCAAAGATTATAGCCAATAGTATCCTACTTGGACAACTTTGTGCACTATCCACCGTGCCCCCGAAGGGTTTCTCGCAGATACCCTCGTGGACTTCTCTCCTCATTACGTAATATGCTTCCTCGTGGCTTAAACACCTTAGTACCTGGCCGAACCCTTGTATAAGACATCTTTATCAAGACAAATCGTGACGCACCTTCAACTTCCTAGCGCATCTTTCCCGGCCCTCGGTAACACGCCGCCCGTAGATATCAATGGCGTCGCCCAATTGCTTCGTATCCATTTCCCGCACATTCGCTCCGGGCCATCAATAAGCGAGAGACTTGAAACAATGACAATACATGTCTCTGAGACAAGCATAAATTCAATGAGGCGGCTTTTGCTGTGACTGGCCGGCACATTCGTTTTTTGCCCTTGGGATTTGAACGACCCGACTTCGAGGGCCGCCAATTTGATTCTTCACTCCTTCTAGATACCTCTTCATCCTTTCTCATTCTGCACTCGTAGCCGCCAGTATTAATCGACTTGTTACCACTGGGAGTCGCAATGTACGACAACGCTTCAACACCTCGGCCGCTGCGAGGTTCAGCCTCGCCACCAATGCTTCATACTTGGCCTCGTTGTTGGGTCATGGGGAAGTCCAGCTGATCATGACTCAATCATCCCCTTCCTGTTTGGATTACCACACCAGCCCTCCTACTGCCTATCGGGAAGATCCGTCCGCGTGATGTCTTATCAGGCGGCACCGCCCCTTGCCTTCCGACGAGCAAATACCCGGCGATTGTCACCACAATTTGCTCCTTTTATCGAAGTTCACTGCGTATCAGATATCAATCCGCCGCCTCCATCGCCCATAAAGCTATCCGTCCCAAGCAGCTCGGGCTACTCATGCCTCCGCAAAATAACCGCGCACTACGATGGTACAGGCCCCGGGAAGTACGGCTTCGAAGCCGCGGCTGCAGCTATTAACGCGAACGCCAATTTCCATTCAGTAACTCTTCTTCTCCTTGGAATGCTCCTGCTTATAAAGATTGTGTCTTTGAGATCCATCGTCCTCTTCTTACTAAGGCCGCGCTAACCGCCGCCATAGATTGCGTTAGAGGTAGAGTTCCTTCCCCGTTTGGAATTTTCGCCGAGCAATGGCGAGATGAAAGGTATTTCTTCAAATCTTCAAAAGCCTTTCGGGCACCTGGCCCGTCCATTCGAATGATTTTCTCAGAGTACTCAAGAATGGTAGACATTTTTCCGTCACTTTCGAGACGAACCTGCTGGGCCGCAATTTTACCATTCAAGCTGCACCTCCGATCGGGCTCCTGCGGGTTTAACCCATTATGGCCTCGTATCTTCTCCGGGTTAACCTCTATACCTCTTTGGGATACCATGAAGCCCAAGAATTTTCTCCCCGCTGCATTCGAACGCGCACTTGTTCGGATTCAACTTCATGTTATGTGACCGGAGTGTGTCAAAGGTCTCCTTCGTAGGTCGCCCAGTGATCATCTTCGTACTCTTCACTAACATGTCATCAACATAAACTTGTACATTCCTCCCAATCTCGGTGCGTGAATATTTTTGTTCATTAATCTTCCGGTATGTCGCCCAAGATTTTTTGGAAGTCCCGAATGCGCATCACCTATAAAGTGCATTGTAGTCCCCGGCCGGGTAACAAAAAGGCTCCTTTCTTGATCGACTTCTTCCATTTCGACCGGGTTATAGCCCGAGGTTGGCCCATAAAGCTTTCAAGAGCCAGGTCTTTGTAATCGGCCTACCAAAGTATCTCCATCCGGTGGGAGTTGGGATAGTCAGTCCCAGTGGCAGTTTCATTGGAAGTCCGTGAAATCTACGCACGCCCTCCATTTTCCATTGGCCTTTTTAACCATGACCACGCTTTAACCAACCACCGGGTAATACACTTTCGGATGAAGTCTCGCCTCGGGCAATCCACCGAACTTCCCTACTATGGCTTTGTCTCGCTCCTGCGAATACTGCTTCTTCGTCGGATTGAGAATATGGCGACACGCTCAACCCGTGGAACTACGATGGCGGGCCGACCGATTACGCCCGTGACTCAGCAAACACGCTGATTGTCTCTAGAATGCCGGAGCGTTTAGGCGCACCTACCACCAGTCAGCAGCTCTATTCTCGGGTCGTCCGTTCGGCTCTCGAGTCATCAAGAATTACTTCTTCTAGTTCTTTAATCGGCCCGCGACGCCCGGCTGCTCTCCTATGCACATTGTTTGCCGGGTGATCGCCCATCTCTAACATAGCAATATAGCATTCTCTCGCTGCCACCTCGAGCTTACGGCAGCCTCTCCTACTCCATAATCCGTAGGGAATTTAATCATTATGGTAGGTCAGTTATCGCTTCCACGAGTTGGGCGCGGGTCATCCGAGGATAGCATTATAAGCAGATTTGAGCGACTCACACAAGGAATGTTACATCCTTGATCCGGGCCGAGGATAATCACCTACCGGTTACCGAAAGTGTGACCACGCCCAACGGGAACACCTCGTACTCAAACCAACCAATGAGCTGCCACGTATTGTAACCGTTTCCTCTATCAATTCTCATCCGTTGGAACGCCGGGTAATATATAGACATTCTACTGAGCTACCATTGTCAACCACGACCTGCCATATTAAAGTCCCCACTCTTGTAAGGTGACTACGTCGATCATCACGCGGGTGGTGAAGACGTCGGCATCCTTTCTCGAGAATCCTATGATAGGCCTTCTATCCGTGCCATCTTGGTACCTGAGCCTCGGCCACCGACGCTAGGAATCATTCTGAGATATGTCTGGGTCTTTGACAACCCCACGCTTGTCGCGGCCCCTACGATCATTCTTATATCCCCTATAGGCCTAGGTGCTCATTATCCGTCACGGTGGGTCGTTCTCCCCGATGTTGCTGATCCGTCATTTCCTCGCTAACGAACTTCTCGCAATTTTCCTGTCTAATAAAGGCTTCGATCTCGTCGCTTTTAAGTTGTAGCAATCAGCCGTACTACGTACGTGATCACGGTGGGAAGCCGGCAATACTTGTTCCTAGATCGCTTGTCTCCCTTAGCTTTTCGGGAAAGGTTAGGTTCCTTCGTCCTGATCTCGTGATTAGTACTCAATCGGGGCGCCAACGGGTGAAATTCATGAATCTCCCCGTGGGGCTTGGAGCTGTCATCCTTTTTGTCTCCGTCCCGCCATCTTCCGACCTCGGTCCCGAGCATCTTTCCTACCTTTCCCTTTTTCGGTTTTTCGCCTCTTTTGAGCCAACAGCAAGGCCCTGCTCATGTACTTAAGGGCCCTATGCAGGACTTCCGACATTGTTTTTTGGGGTCATTAATGTATAGAGAGAAAAGGAACTTACCTTTTCGCAAACCTCGTCTCAGGAAGGCCGCCACAAGTATCTTATCGTCGCCCCATCGACGAGAGTGCTTCTCGTTGAAACGAGTTATGTAGGATCTTAATGTCTCCCTTCTTCGCCGGCCGATATTCATCAAGCACGCAGAGATTTTTTTGTACTTCGTGTCCTCCAATAAATGCGAGGTGAACCAGGCGCTAGCTTTTTGAAAGTACTGATGGAGTTAGGCGCGCCACTGAACCAAATCCTCGCGCTCCCTTTCAACAAGGCTGTGAGGAAAGGGGCCCTACACATGATTTCATCTCTGCTACCTCAAGGTACTGCTGCTTTGGCTGCTCTGTGGCTCAGAGGTCCTTCACTTTCGTCAGAGCCGCCGACCATGGCATGCGAAACTTATGTGGAAGAGGGAAGAGTCGACGGTCACAGAACGGGCGAATGCAGATGGGGCCGACTGTATCAGCCAAGGTCATTGACACCCGTCCCTTGAGTATGCTCATCATAACCTCTCCATCTCGCTTCCTTCATTGCCTCCGTATCTCGCGGCAATATGGGTGGAGTTGCATCCGTGAGGGATGGCATGCTTCAAATTTGTCGCTCTGTCCTTCTGCTTGGAGCGCACGCCCTTTGGCCCTCTTGTTCTCTCTCTTCTATCGGCACCGATGCCTTCTTGGTCCCCGCTTCGAGTGCCGTGACCTCGTGTCTTTCTCGCATAACGCCCTCCAAGTCGTGGTCTCGCTTAGTAAGGTGCTCCACTGGCGGCTAAGGTCCGAACCTCGCCCTCGACGGTCAGCGCACGAGTTTCATCTCCCCGACTGTTATTCGGGCTGCCATCGCTTCGAGCCACACTATGCAATCCTTCTTTGTTCTGAAGCGTTTGTTAGAAGCTACGACTAGAAAATGACTTTTCCTCATTGCACGGCGCCAATCGATGATGCTGAAAATTACCGAGCTACACGATCTTCGCAGACGCCAAAATACTACTCGCAAGAAGAAAGATGATTTGAACAGAAGTACCGGTGTGGTGCTTCGGCCAATACTCCGGCATCAAGTTAGAATTATTTCACACCCCTAGAGTGCTGTAGTAGGGGTAAATTATGCTTCACTTTGGATTTACACACAGGTATCGCTTTTTATAATAGTAGAAGGTAAAACTCTTCCGCGCGTAGTTTTTCCTTATAGGAATTTCTTAGCCAGCCCAAAAACGTGATGGGACAAGATATTTTTATAAAGAAGCGATCATCAAATATAAGATCCATCCTCCGGAATCTCTTTGTACTAGGATTCCATTTAATTTAGGATTCTATGGTGGCCAGCTGTGTGTCGCAAGCATTTCCCATCTAGGGTTTCGAATGCCACATAGGTGCTCAACTGTCCCTCCTTGCATCCGTCTATAACTGCTCATAACAGAACCGCATCATGGTCTGCTCAGACCGGACCACGACATGGAACCGTCAGGCCCATTTCATAACAACCCGTCCACCTAGATTTTTACCCTCTTCAATATATAATTTATTAAACCTATAAAAGAAAGGGAAAAAAAATCCAAAACATATCATATTCACATTTTCAAGTGTATTAGATAATAAAATAAACAAACACTTTTTTAATTCCCCAAAAAGCAATCACTCTTCTTGCGGACCCCTTCTTGATAAGTAGTAGTAGTATCAGTGTGAGTTTGGATAGCGTCCCATGGCAAGCGTTTGCGTTTTTCTTAGGTCCCGCGCACTGTTCACAAGACCCACAAGTACGGAAAACGCAAAAAAAAAAAAACAATAAATTTGGATCCCACGGGCACTATTCATAGTTTAAAAATTATTTTGCTACAATATTTTCAGTAATAAATTCTCAATTTTCAACAGTAAACGATATCCAATTAGGCCCTCAGGCCACCATATTCGGTGGGCTACAAGCCCTACGCGAACGGACCCCAAAAATAAAAGACCAAGTAAACACTCCAAAAGTACCAAAGTCAAACCACTGCTACTACTATTGCGGCTAAATATTAAATGGGTTAGAGAGGGTGGGCTTTGTGGTCCGAGGCTGTAGTTATAGAGCGGGAGACTCAAAGACTCAAACTAAGACTAAGTGAGTGAGAGTGCGAGATAATAATAACTGGACCTCTTCAAAAAGTCCAATACCCAAAAAAAAAATCTCAGGTTCACATTTTCAAGTGGTAGATAAAATAAAGGAAAAAAAACCCCAAAAACATATTAGATTCCACATCTTCATGTATCTTTTTTAAATATTTTTTAATCAAAATTATCAAACCCGTAAAATAAAGAAGATAAAGAAAAGATAAAAACCAAAACATATCACATTCACGTTCAATTATCTTGGCCCAAAGTATTCATGCCTCTACTTAGAGCCTATACCTTATCAAATAATACTGAGAACTCATAAATAATTTTTTTGATATTTTTGTTAGTAAAGGAGGACAAATATTTACCTTGTGGATTTGTAATTTTAAAAAGATATGACACATTTTAATTTTAGAATCTAAAAAATAGTCTCAAAAATGAGGGGATAAAGTCAAATTTGTGAGACCGAAATCAATTTGATTACAAAATGAAAATGTAAAATTTGAGTTTTAGTTTAATAACTAATATCAAGATAACATTAAAAAGAAAAATAACTCAAGTTCCTTCCTAATAGGCTTGTGTTTGGGTTGACATTTTTCGGCCCTATTTACCCGGACAAAGATGGACCATATGATATTTGGGGTGTTCATTATGTGTTTTTTTTTCTACCACATAGACCTAATTGGTCTCCCAAAGTAACCAAATACACTGCCTTGTACTATATACTGTACTGAGTTGCATTGAGCATTATCTTTGGGGTGGTTGCTTTGTTTGTTCGGCTTTTGAAAAATAAATTTTTGCGTGTCTAAGATAGGGAGAGAAGTTAGCAATGGGTGATAATCAACTACTACAAGAGGGAAAGCTAAATAGTCAAGTCCACAGTTTGTTTAATTTGGATTTGGTTTTCTTTTTTTTTTTCTTTTATGGCTAAATTAAGGCAATCCTGTTTGGGTCATTTGATATAAGGTTTTTTTTTTAAAATTAATGTTTTTTATTAAATGTTAGCTAAAGGACCAAGCCTTCATTTTATTCTAAGCCTTTTCTATACAAGTTAAAAACTCCAAAGTTGGAAAATTAGAAGGAAAAAAAATACCCTGATGTTAATTAACAAGATCAATATTGTGATCAGATTCTCAAAAAAACAAAAAAAAGATCAATATTGTGATTTATTCTTTGTCCCCTTTTTTCAATCCTTTTCTTTTTTTAAGTAGACAAAAATGTCGTTGGTGTACCTTATAACATGTTAGACTATATGAAAGTATGGAGAAAGAGAGTATGGAGAGAGGAAAGAGAACACAAGGTTTACGTGATTTGACTTAATGGTCTATGTCCACAGAGGGAGAGCTTTGACAGCTACCTCTTCAATACAATCGTAATTCATACTTACAATGAAGCCAATATAGGGTATTTAAAATAGGCTAAACCCTAAAATAATTATACAATAACCATGGTTAATTTGTAGTACAAGTAGTATTCTTGGCTTGAACATCAAAGATTGAGCTTGGACCTAAACTATACTTGGGTTTATGCTCTAACATTGGTAATATAGTAATACTTGCCCACAAGAAGAAGTTAATATATACTCGGTCCAAACACACTAGGATTACAATAGTTGATAAAACTTCGATTAATACATTCATGTTATGGGTATGGTTTTACATTGGCTGTCAATATACTAGTACTACTACCCTGAACCCTCATCCTTAAGCTAATTTAAAGACTGTCTAGTAGAGAATATATAGTATGTGATATGCATCATAGGAAGAGTTCAACACAAATTAAACCAAAGAGTAAAGATTGTAAAGTGATTAATTAATAGCTTCTCCTAAGGTGCTTGATGAAGACCAAGAAGTTTTCCTGGAACATCTTCCAACCAAAGGACTTACATTGAACTTTTCGCTTCCCCATAAATGCCCAGATTGTAATGCAAGGAATTCTGAGGAAACTACGCCCAAAGAAGATGAGGAATTTCAGCTCGGATGAGAAATGTTGCCTTAAAAGAAGGCAAGGGGCATTGTGTAATGCCCAAGCTTATTACTAGCCTCAGTATACTCCAATATCTTCCAATGCCAATCAATGCCTAAGCGTCAGATGTCGACCTTGTTGATGCGAGTGTTCACAATTGAGAAAATAATTTCTTCATATATAAATTCCGCAATATCGATCAACATCATACCTAAGACAACTACCACTTGGGCAAAACTGACATGAGACAGAAAGTGTTGTAGTTCAAGCTGTGCCTATATCGTTCAAACCACCTGAAGATTTTGAAACCAATAATATAACAGTGAATATGGTAGACTATTACACAAATCTTCCTCTAAATTTGTAATTTATGTTTTTAAGTTTAGATTTTTTGACATAAAAATTTATCTTCATCCTGGTATTTCTAAATGAGACATTTAGGATTCAAATTCCCCAATCTCAACTATTAAATTATCATAAAAGCCTGTTAAATTTTGGGTGCATAGCATTAAAGTTGGAAATTCCACCAAAATTTTGTGTGAAAATAACCTCAGGGGCAGGGGAGGATCGGTTAGATGCTTTGAGTTTTGAGAGAATCCTTCTAAACCCTTCTTTTTCCCATACCATCAATTTCTAAAAGTGAAAGAGCAATCTTAAGCAACCTTAACTTGTCTTCATCCTCTTGATCGTCATCCATGAGGGATGAAAAGCTTTAAACAAGTGTACTGTGTATCACCTTCTTGCATTTCAGAAGAAGACTTGGAAGGTATATATAGAAAAATCGGGCAATAAAACCGACGATGGAAATTAAAGAACAGTAAAACTAAAAGGATATTTATGTCATTTTATATGACTCACCTAACATTTTTTTCTAATTTTGAAATCAATGGCCATGCGGAGAAATCAGTTATACAAATTTGACTTATTTTGTATGAGATTCAAAAACAAATAGCAAAATTAATTACTATGAAAATCCAAAAGCGTCTATTCACATGATTTCATCATACTCATGTAACGCCTATTCAAATTTTAAAATTTGAGGCATATAACGCCTATTTTAACTTTTTAAATTTAAGGAATGTAACACCTATTCAACTTTTAAAAGTTGAGGCATATAATGTAACGTCTATTGAACTTTTAAAATTTGAGACATGTAATGCCTATATAACTTTTAAAATTTAAAATATGTTACACTTATTCATCTTTTAAAACTTGAGACATGTAATGTCTATTCAACTTTTAAAATTTGAAGCTGAGAATGGAGACCAATTTAACATTAGACAACATTTAATGTGGCAAAACTGATGGTAGATCTGAAACAGATTGAAATTTGAAAGCATCTTTTCATGTGATTTTATTTGAATCATGCAATAATTGTTTTGGTTATAGATATTAATACCGAGATAAGAAATGATGTTTTTTTACGTGATTTTATATTTATATGACTCACCTAACATTTGTTTCAATTTTACAAATCGATGACCATGTAGACAAATCAATTATACAAATTTGACTTATTTGTCATAAGATTCAATTTGGCAGAGTAAATAGAATAATTAAATAGTAAATACTATCAAAATTCGGAAGCATCTATTCACATGATTATATCATACTAATGTAATGCATATTCAACTCTTAAAACTTGAACCATCACGCACACTCAACGTGATGGTCACTCTACACATATAAAGTTGGGGGAGGGGGGCAAAGGTCTAGGTCCAAGTGGTGTAAAGAGAGAGGAGAGTAAGGTCCAGAGTTTAAATCTCAAGAAGAGAGTTTTATACACATATACACTTAGATTAAATTAGAGTGGAATATATATATATATATATATAATAAAATAACTCTTAAAATTTGTGACATGTAATGTCAATTCAACTTTTAAAATTGAGGCCAAGAGGGGAAATCAATTCTCTTTAAAACATACATCTAATAATTTTCCATGTGGCAAAACTAGACCAAAATTGAGAATTAACCATGTTTCCCAAACAATATAATTAGTAGGCACTATTACAAAACTAAATTCTTTACTAACATCTCGAGTTTAAAAGACTCAATTTAGGGCCTATAAATCGAGTCTCAAAGACTCGATTTTCATGGTCTGATGTGGCGTTTTTCCATGTGGCGTCCACCTGAAAATCGAGTCTCTAAGCCCTTTACAAAACAAGTATAATGTTTTAAGCACACCCTTTACACCTTCTCATCAGAGAAGAGAGAAAAACTCACCAAGCAAAACACATAAGAGAGGTTAAACCAAAAATTTTGAAAAAAAACAAAGTTACAGAGAACTAATCCACCAAGAAAACTCATTCTACTTAGCTTTTTCAACCCACGGCGATCTGAACCCAACCCACAGCTAGCCACGAGCACTGATGACCACCAACGGCCACCCACGCCCCACGACCACACACGGCCCACGCCAACTTGAAACCCACCCACCCATGGTCCTATGCCGATCTGAAGCCACCCACTCCGATCTCAATCTTCGACGGCGATCTGAACCCAACCCACGGCTAGCCACAAGCACTGACGGCCACCCACGCCCCACGACCACACACAGCCCACACCGAGCTGAAGCCACCCATGCTAGTCTGAAGCCACCCACGCCGACTAGAAACCCACCCACCCATGGTCCCACACCGATCTGAAGCCACCCACTCCAATCTCGATCTTCGACAGCCTACAACCCATGTTTCTGTTTCTGGGTTTTTTTTTTCCCCCCTCTCTTTCTTCTCTGATGAGAAGGTGTAAAGGGTGTGCTTAAAACATTATATTTATTTTGTAAAGGACTTATAAATCGAGTTTTAGAGACTCGATTTCTAGGTGGACGCCATGTGGAAAAAAATACCACATCAGATGTGATCAGACCATGAAAACCGAGTCTTTGAGACTCGAGATGTTAGTAAAGTATATACTTTCAAAACCGTGCCTACTAACTATATAGTTAGGAAAATGGGCTTAATTCCCAATTTTGGCCGGCAAAACTAATAGCAGATTTGAAACAAATTGATATTTAAAAAGCAACCTTTTATATAATTTTATTTGACATAAGACCGATGGCAGATCTGAAACAAATTGAAATTCAGTATGCAAATTTTTATATGTAACTAGAAACACAAGGTAGAAAATTGAATCACTACTTTTTTTTTATTATATGACATGTAATATGTTGAAAAAATCCATCAGAGTGCTATTGGATTGGAGAATCATAGTATTGTGAGTTTCAGACAACAATTGATACATTATTCCTAATTAACCTGTCCTCAGAATGTTATCCTAATAGAATTAAAACTTAAATTCTTAAAGAGCTGCATGCCCAATAGAATTAATATTTAAAAAGGGTAGCAGGCTATCTACTTAAATGCCTGCTTTATTTTCTTATCATGTTAACATTTGCAGTCCAAGATATACTATTAAGTAATATATCACTAGCAGAAAAATATGAGCTCTAAGATCCAAACATCTACCAAGAAAATCAACCACATCTCACTTACATGGGAAAATTTGACTATCATTTCAGAAAGGAGAATTTACACACATTATACAGATAATTGGGACAAATCCTACCAATTTAACAAAAAAGCACAAAATGTGTCACCACTCACCAGCCAAAATTTCAGAGGAATTAATCCAACTATTGCACTTTTGCTTTAAGATTTTCTTTGCAGAATCGTATTTCAAATCAGGTTCTAACAACATACCGCAATGAAGCTGCATAGCTTTCAATTTAGTAATTGAAAACATGAAAATTGATATTCAACCAATAGGGAAGATTGGATGCTGCAGCTGTAAACGCAGCCAACTATGAAACCCACGAAAATGTGCTCCCTAACACCGTTGAATTTAACTACAAGCAGTGCCTGCCTGCAGAGTCTAGGGTTGATTGTGGTGGCACAGCTTCAAGAACTTAGGCATGTGGAAGATGTTTCTACAAATTAATTCTGAAAGGTCACAATTGCAACCTTTTGAAAACTTGGAATTACAGATTGTTGACCAACTATAGGCATGTACAAGAATAACATAAGGAATGCCCCCTTTTTTTGGGTAGTGGAGTGTCAACTGTCAAGTAATCACAGGAGATGCCATTTCTGAATCATTTATCCACATATCTAGGTTTCAGACATGCAACACCATCCCAAAACTGCAAAAGGGGGGAAAAATTCTGCTCTGTCAAAGATATGCTGGAGTTTCCAAATTGACTTACACTTAAACGGAATGAGATTCAGATAGTTTGGGCACCTCGAGCTTCCAATACTTTTTGTAGTGCATAATGACATCTGAAAAGTATTAATTCAGTTGAGTACATGGTATCAGAGCAACTTCTCAGACATTTCATATTATGTATAGAGATTAAACTGAAGTATCCAAGAATTCACTAGTATTACCTCCAAGGGAGATGGTCAAGAAACATAGATGGTGACACAATAATATCTTTGAAGCTTTCTCTGTTTGCTATGTAAGCTTTATAACTTTGTGCCTTCTCTAGCACAGTACAGCATTTCCACAGAGACGTATGTGAGCTTCTTTGATGCGGTACCATATGAATTATAAGGCCTGGCAGATACAATTCTGGGGGATCCCCAGCTGACCCATTTTCAGATCTTGGGACGGTTTCCATAAACTGAGATATGGGGTCATCACGTGTATTTACAGTGGTTGCAATAGGATTGGTGAATTCACCACCATCGATTTCAATAACAGAATCATTATTGTCAGCCTCATTCCAGAGGGAAAACCCTTGATGCTGTCCCTCGCTTACTGCAGTGGAAGTGGGAATTGCTCAAATAAAAAGATTATGCTCCCTAGTTACAATAGGTACAACCATGAATGCTATATGATCCCAGTAATTGATGGCAAAAGTCATAAATTATGAATCTTTCAGCATAAAATAAAAAATAACCAAAAAAAAACCCTCCCCCCATCCCATTTTATTTGTGAAGTATTCCATTTTTGGCTGCATCAAAATATTTGTCCTGTTGTAAAAGTCAATAGTCATTAATTTTGCTGACATCCCAATACAAGTATTCCCTTCTATAGAGAATTTTGAAAAAATTGAATATATTTTCCTTCAAGAGACAATATTAAATGATGGTCCCTTAAAAAAAAATGATTTTTTTTTAAATTGGACAAATAAAATGAGATAGAGGGAGTATTATATTAGAAATAAAACAGGGATACCTGGAGAATCATTCTGATTCTGAATCTGACTTCCATTGATGTGGTGGTTGAAATCTTCAGTTGTGATGGCCCCAGAATAAAAATCTGAAGCAGGATCTTTTACCTCAGTCCTGTTTCTCTGATAGTTGCTCACATATAAAAATCGGCGTGCAAGTTGAAAAATCATGGCAGTGTCAGTCTTGTTATCTTGCGACAGTGCTGTAATTGCAGCTGCACGAAGCCTCAGGATCGATCCAATTGAAAGGCGAGCTGAAAATTCATTGTTGCATACAGTGCTGCAGAAGGTTCAAAGACTTAAAACATACAGAGAAAAACCGACAACAATAGAATCACTGGCCTTGAAAATATGAGCGGCATGGTGTAGGAATTATATGTACCTTGTAACAAAGTCTGAACAAGCATTTGCAACAACTGAATCCACACATGGAAGGGGCCCATACGCATAGACATGTAAATTTGGGTATCGGCTATAAAGCTGTGCACAAAAGATAGGATTTTTAGACAGACAAAAAAGGACTTCAAAGCAATCAGAACAAGTTCAGAAAAAGAGAAGGGGGTAAAAACATTAATATTAGCACTTGTCTGATTGAATGTCTAAGTAGTATAGACTTTTGATTGATCTTATATAACAAAGTGGGAGCATCCAATCATTTTCCTTAACAATGGATATCAAGATTTCTTCCATCGACAGCTGCTACAGAGCCTAGACCTTTTGATATCTGATCTTGTGTTTGTCATCCTATTCATAATTTTTATCATTCTTATCACTTGTAACATTTTTTCCATCCATTCATTTGTATTTTCTCCTCTATTTCCATTCCTTGTTCTTATGTGCAAGCCTCACCTTCAGTTAGGTCAAAGACTCCAATATATGAATGATAATTGGAAACTAACTTGTCCAATTCCAAGAAAACACAGTTGAGTGCCACAGGTCATATTAGCACAAATTATCCTAATAGTACCATTGAGCACCAAAAAGGTTGTTTAGTCACTAGGAGCAATACTCATGTTTGGTGTGGATTAATTTTAAGCATTTTCTCCTATGGCAAGACTCAATTCTGTTTGAGTATTATTTATAGAGAGTGGCCTGAATATTAATTAGATATTAAGAATACTTGTTACCTAGGTATGTGCTTAGAGGAAGGCAAACTAAACTAGGTTTGCATGTTGAAGAAAGCAATTTATTGTCTTAAGAGGTACACTAGGTTTTGGGTCTTTATGGAGTACTTGGGGCTATTTGATAAATGGATGGTTTAGGGTTTTGAAGTTTTGGATTTATGGGTTTAAAAGGTGACAAACCAATGTGTGTTTGCAAGGTTTTCAGGATTCTAGGAATTTAAGCAAGGATTAGAAAAACAATAAACTTCTAGGCATCACACCTAGGATTTCCCTGGCATCATGCCTCAGAGCAGGTTGTATCACAATGGCCTCAAAAAAAGCTCCATAGCTTCAGAAAATATAGAAATCTTATTCTTCTCCTTCAATAGAAAGTATTATATCCATATAAATAAATTGACTAATACCTCATCCAAGTGGAACATGGATTTCTCAAAACTCCTAAAAAGAGCTCAACGTGGACTCCGTGGGCTTTTACTACTAAACTCCTAGGACTTATGCTACTAAGTCCAAACTAAAGAATTAAACTCATATAAACCAAAATACGACCCAATGGACTAATAGAAACCAGAAAATTACATATCCGCAACTAGTACATAAAATTAAATTGGCTAGACGCTGCCTGCGTCACATTTAGACAGTTTGGTGCAAAAGATGAGTACAAGATTATGATCCATATAGCATGTGGGATGTTATGGGTGACATCTCTCCTAGGAAAGGTGGGCTTTTCTAATCTTTAAAAAATAATAATAATAATAGAGAAAGATAATAATTTTTTAAAATATATATACACACACACATATATATACGCGAGTTACGTGATAACTAAGCAGCAATGTATATGCCATTTTGTCTGAATTATGGTTATGATAAAGCAAAATGCAACATCCTATTTCAAGCTTTGCAATCAATTAGAATTTAGAAGGTAATTTTCGTAAGACATTAAGGAAGAATCATTTTTTAACTTCATAATATGCCAGGCATGATAGACTTCCACGATCCAGCTTGCAGGGGGGAGTGTCAAGAAAATTACGTGAATGAGGCAAATCTTGTACTTTTACAACAACACATACAGAGACAATAACATCATGTCTTTCTTTATCTTAGAATTTCATAATAGTCATGAAATAGAATATAAGAATCCTTTTCATTTGCTTTTAAGTAATAAAGGTCAACTCAAGGTTAAGATATAATTTTGATAAATCTAAAGGTCATGTGCCAAGTCATTTAAAATCTCAATGTACTAAATAAGGAATGATAACTGATGGTGACTCAATTTAAATGATCTAGCACTAAGTACACCTTTAGATTTGTAAAAATCAAATCTTCACCAAGAATTGACCATTTTCATTATCAAAAGCAAATAGAGAGAATCCTCGTCCAAGATTAGCATACATGCCGAACTAAACAAATACATTCTTTCAAGAAAGGCCATACTTTGATTCCTAGCAATGCACCAATTGAACCTCCAAGGGAATGCCCCACTATGCGAACATTATACCCATCACACTCACATCTAGCTCCAAGCAATGAGGAAAGGTAGCCACTTGACTCTGCATCTCAATTTACATCACATTGTCCAAAGTGAAAAAGTAGTTAGGCAGAATGCAATTTGCGGTAAAATTGTGTCAAAAACAGAAAATTTCAGTGTGAAACAATTATAAAGGACTTGATGAAATGAAAGCAACCCCTATTTCAAAAAGTTGGGAGTAACGAGGTTTTTAACTAGAAAATATAAGAAAACTCATAATATGAGGACTTATATCACAAAATAATTCATATAAAACATCCTATATCATCATTAATAAAGATGCCAGCAGCTTAAACTTTGCAGTTACATTGAAATTCTTCAGATTAGAACGTTACGATCTGCAACCCAGGCATTCGCATTGCTCAGACACACTTCCCATTATAAAATCCTTGGAACAAGCTAAGTTCTCCCCTCATGAAAATTTTAAAGAATAATGCATCAAAAGGGTTACAAATTCATACATACAAAATATGTAATATTTTCCTCTTTCCAAGGTCTAAGCTTCAATATTCATCAAGCCACTGTTACAAGGTGTATGGTGAATTGATGTGGACACCAAATCAAACCTATTAATGTTGATTGATTTTATTGGACCTATTTGACTGAATGTAATTGATGTTGATGAATGTTGAGACGTTTTGGGATTTAATTTTCTTCTATTTTAACATTTAATGTAATTGATTACAAGTTATTTTCTTTCCTTGTTAAGTTAGAAATTAATTTTCTTTCCTTCGATGATGTAATTTAGGCAATGCAATGTTTACGCAACTAATCATGGATTTATAATATTTGGGTTAAGAATTTTCTTCCAGTGCTTGGTGCAAATTCCTAGTGGAAATTGGGGGAGCAAATAATCACTAGGATTAATGCCCAGCTAGAAAAGATAATGTCACCCACTCAAAAACTACCCAGTAAGCTTGAGGGTGCACATGATGTGAGAGTTGAAGTAGTTGAATGTGCTTCTAATCAACCCTCCATAGTGCTTAAATATCTACATCTTGGTGAAGTCAAAGAGGTTAAAACTACATTGTTTCCTATGGTTCATAAGGTTCAAGATGAGATTATACTGATTCCACACACTGATTTCGTTATTCCAAATGAGTTTGATGTGGTGGAATTCAAGGTTTTTCTTTTCTCTGTGCTCCCTAAGGTGATTCTAGACTTGAAGCAAGTGTTACTTGTCAACATTCTATTCCTTCAATGCTTTAAAACTCGAGGTCGAGTTTTCTCCAACCAGAGGAGAATGATGCAGGAGACGCAAGAAGATTATTATTTCGTATTACTTATGTTTGCAAGTCAATTGTATTTTTATATTTTAGGTCCTAGTAATTTATTAGGCTATTAGTATTTTAATTTGGAAGCAAGGTTATTTTTGTAATAAAGCAATTAGGGTTTCCTAGCCAATTAGAACTAGGGTTTGGCAATCCTTTATAAGCAATCTATTGTACTCCTTCAGGAGATAGTTGATATTTTGATAAATGAAAAAAATGACCGTTTGGTCTCTTTTGGTCTGGTGCTGACTCCAGGTCCACCTTAGGTGCTGACTCCTAGTGGTTTTCCTGCTTGGTGCTGACTCCAAGCAAGGCCTAGGTGCTAACTCCTAGGTCATATCCATTTATTTTGTTGTTGTTTTAATTTTGTTCTGGTTGTCCTGCCTCAATATGCCAAATCAATGGTTTAATATCAATAATGTCAAGATCCTTAAGTTTTAATTCAGTTTTGGTTTTTTTTTTTTAAATATAAAAAAATCAATAAAGCGTGCTTCTTTGAGAGCGCCTCGCTTTACAAGCAAAAAGCGCTAGCCTTGGGGCTTTGCTCTTTGCGCTTTTACCAACACTAGTACTTATTCCAAGCAGTCCCAAGTGCTGATGCCTAGGTCATATCTATTTTTCTATTTTAACACTTGATGCTAATTTCAAGCAAACCCTAGGTGCAGATTCCTAAGTCCTATCCCTTTCTATTGTTCTTCTTTTATTTCCCAAAAAAACACAATCACCTCTTAGAGTCTATTGTCCTGCATCACAGATATTTTGCATGTTAGCTCAATTTTGAATGAGAAGAGAAATTTTAATGAAGCTTAATCACATGTAATTTTTTCTTTCTTCAAATAATTTTATTCCATTGGTGTTAATACCATTTTCCATTTTGAGAATATACACAACTAACCCAAGTACATATGAATTTATATATAAGCCAAATTTAAAAATAAATGGTAATTTTGTTGAAGCAAGGAAATAAACAACAGTCAGAATCTCAGGATGACTCAAAGAATTCAAAAATTTTATATTAAAATGGTCAGTAAAACAAAGCTCAATAAGTTTGAAGGAAAAAGGTCATAAGTTTACCATGGTCAAAAGCAGTCCCGTCAATTTGCATGAAAAGATCCTGTGCAGCCTCAACTATACCTGAGTGACCATAGTGTGGGAAAGATGAGTCCACGCTGCACTTCACAACAGGATCAATATCACTTGAACTGCAAACAAGAATGCAGAAGTTTCAAAACCAGCGGAACTGTTCAGAAGAACAAAAACCCACCACAAATAAAGGCTTTTATTTTATAGTTACAATGGCGGAGGAGGGATTTAAATTATGGAAGTTTATGTTGGAAACACCAGGAAGTGCCAATTGAACAAAAACTAATCACAAATAAAGCCATTTAAGCAGATTAACACAAATTTTCAGCATATCGGGAATCTAGAAGAGAACAATTATGCAATAAATCAAATTAGAGAATTTTGAAAATCTTATTTGACTTTGGTCCCACCAACTTAACTGCAAAACCCACAGCATGAAGAAAAGAAGATGCTGTGGCAGCAGAAGCTAACCCCTTCCTCCAAACGCTTCTCCTTCAACATTATTTTGCAATTCAAGACCTGCTCTCCTTTTCTATCTTTATCTCAAAAAAAAAAAAAAAAAGACCTGTTCTCCTCTTCTCTTCTACTAAAGGCCAAAAGTCAGACTGTAAAAAATGTAACGGATCTTCATATTGCCAGATGTTGAAAGATTGAATTAAGTTCAAAGACCATGTAAATGTGATGAAATACAAATCCAAATTTTGAAACTTCTGATTTGTAGGGTCAATGTTTGAGAGATTCCATGACCATTTTTTTTAATCAACAGATATGGAAATTGAAATAGTAGATTAGTGTCAGAACCAAAGTACGATATTGACTACAATTTTTTTTATCCCATTTCTTTATATTCAGATCTGCCTTGTTTGAGGTTGGCGAGTGGACCCAGCTAAATCTTTTTTTTTTTTATAGGTAATCAGAAAACTATTATTAATGAGTAAATAATGAAAAGTACAAGATGTTCATGATGATGAACAACAAGAAATAATAGAACAAACAGCACAACAAGAAAAGGGTAATCAGGAAACTAAGCTAAGGGAAGACATAAACTTAGAGAGAGAAGAACAATCAGTAAAACCCCAACAACGAGATCACTCCAAAAGACTACGTTGGCATAAAACCTTTAACTCATCCAACGTCTTCTCATTGTCCTCAAAAGATCGACAATTTCGTTCCAACCACACAATCCACATTAAGCACCCAGCTAAATCTTGATTTCCCTGGATGTAGAAACAATCTATAATAGTCAAAGACCATGGAAACTATTGGAGTACACGTCCCTAGTTTCAACTCATCAGGGTTGAGGCCCTAGTTTGGAGTACACCCCTAATTTTCAATCAAGTTGTGATAATATGTTTAAAAATTAGCTAAATTTCAATAGTTTTTTTTTTTTTTTTTTGGATAGCGTAGAGAACCTTTCAAAAGAAGAGTTCTTTGGGCCCGCCTATGATCAATAAAACTTACATGTAACTGATCACACCCACCATTCAGTAGATATTTTTTTAATCAAGGTTACTAGTTTTTACAAATTTATTATGATAATATTGAATTAATTATGGCATCACCTCTGTTGAACCTGCAGCAGTTCAACCCCAAAACCTTGAACCTCTCCATTTCATGGTTCTTTAAAAAGTCCAGTCTTTAAAACATTGCAACAGGCCCAGCTAAAAAGGAGTAACTTATTCAGACAATATTTTTTTTTTTTTTTTTTAATTTTAAAGCCTTAGTAGGATGTAAAATTGTACATTATAGAAAGTTACAGACTCTCACTGCGAGATTTCTTTTTTTTTTTTTTTTTCCTTAAGTATTAGAAATTTAGAACATACCCATATTTTGTCTAGATGTAACTTAGACGGAAATTTGACAATACAAGTTCTAAGAAAGGACATTAACTAACCTACAGTGGAATGTTAAAATGCTGAAGCTTTTTTAAGGATCACCTAAGCAATGATTCATCATACACTCACCCATAAAAATACACAAAAGTACATAGAGAGAGAGAGAGAGAGAGATACTTCATCAATCCATCCAAGTCATCTGCAGAAAGGGCACACTCCTTACATAAACCATCAGTTATGAGATCTTCAGCGGTCTCAGTTCCTCTTATAGCAATTACTACCGATCTCAAATGATGCAGAACCACAATGAAGTATGCAGCTTCACATTTTGCCTGGAATACAAGGTAAAGAAAAAGAACCAAATTGAAATTATATGTTGCTGGTAAAGTATAACATAACAAATCAGAACATGGCATGCTTAAGAACAAAGGAAAGAATATAGACATATTAGACACTGTAAAAGGGACTTTCAGGATTCTGAAAACCACAAACAACAAAAAAAATTCAGCCATTTAAGACCACAAAGTCACTAAACTCCCAATTACAGATGTAGGTATATGCATGCATGTGCACGTATTATTATAGTGCTCCTAGAAATCCCATAAGACTTTCTCTTCTTTTTTTTTCTTTTTTTAAATTTGATTGAGGTAGGAGAAATGTTTTAGAACTTGGAACATTCAATGAATTCAAAATTTGAGAGGATCAAGGGTTGGAAATCCAAAAAATCCAGCCAACCAATGTCTGACCATGACATCATAAATACTTTAAAAAATTTACTATAATAGAAATAAAAACTAGGTTTTTTATCTATATAAGTAAAGTAACACAATTAATACCAGGAGAAGCTTTGGCCTAAAGCCCTAAAGGTTAGGCAGTAAAATAATCATAAAGTTTGGGGTTCAAGTCATAGCATTTATTTTATGTTAATTTAAAATAAGTAGAGTACATTTAGTGCTAACCATACAAAATATTAACATGGTCTAATGGTAAGTACCTTGCATATCTATCGCTTCATTTGAGACTCTAATCTTGCCATTATCAATATACACATTTTTTCAATAAAAATCCAGAGGATACACTCACAAGCATGACCGGGCAGTTCGTGATTGGGCAGTTCGTGATTTGGAGGTTTCAACTAGTCAGTCATCAAACAAAATCTCAATATTCGGTTTTGACCAAAATATAAAAATGTGTAACCAGACAGGAAAGCAGACCAGCTCCTGGTTTAATTGTCCACCAGCTAGTCCAGTTTCCAAAACACTGAGTAGAGAAATAGCTACATGCACAAAAGGAAAAAAAAAAAATATATATATATATATATATATTTGTGTGTGTGTGAAATTGGTTGACCATTTTTTATTGCATTATCTGGCAGTTAAGGAGTTCTCAATTATGTTGATGGGAGATTCCTAGAAGTCACAAATTGACTTCCTTGAATATGTTCAGAGATAGCAGTAGATGGTTAGTCTTAAAAGTCTGCCTCTGTGCTTAACAAGAAGCACATAGAAGAAGAGTACTATATACTTCCAAGGGAACTAGCATGCCAATAACAAACTCTATATTTATCATAAAAATATTTACTCAAAGCCTCTGTCACTATTACAAATAATAACAGAGATAACAACTTCCTTGCCTCAACCCCCTCTAGCTACCAAAAAAAACCACCTGGACTTAAGTTAAAATAAAAAACGAACTGTGGAGACAAAATATTATCCATGATCTCCATTTCTTGCAAAATCCAAACAGCTCCAGCAAATACAGTAGGAAAAGCCAATTGACATGATCATAGGTTTTCTCCCAGTCCAACTTGCATGACAGTCCGAGAAGTCAAGCCTTCAATCTACTATCAAGACATTCGTTTGCAATCAACATTGAATTGAGAATATGCCTTCCTTTAATAATTGTATTTTGAGATTGAGAAAGAAGCTTCCCTTGGACAACCTTCAATCTATTAGCGAGCACCTCCACCTACAAACTTCTGTATTTTTATGCTTTTAGATGATTTTATTTATCAAAAAAAATGTATAAACTTCCAACTAAGCTAATGGGTCTAAAATCCTTAACGTCTGAGGCTCCTAGCTTCAGAATAGGAGCAATAAATGTTGCATTTAGACTTCTCTCAAGCAACCTGGATTCATGAAACTCCCTTGAGCGTATTCACAGACCACTTCCCAACAATTTTGAAAGAAAGCAATCACGACACCACCTGGACCCAGTGCTTTGTCCCCATTCAACTGTATAATCGTATTCGTATCTACCACCTCATTTACAGTTAATTCTCTCTCCAGCCACGTAACATCTTTGTTCTCTAGGAATATGAAAGATAAACCTTCTAGCGAAGGCCTCCATGACCGAGTTCTAAATACACACCTTATAAAAGTATACAATGGCATCCTATATCTCTTCCTGAGTATCCCAAGTACTCTCCCTACAGGAAGATTACTCCACATGGGCTAATCTTCTGATGAATATTCTTGTGATGAGAGTTCACAAGGCAATGGAAATATTTCATGATTTTGTCCCCCTCCTTTAACCAGATAGCACCCCAACTTCTGTCACTGGGATTTCAGATTTCCTCTAAAAGTTATTTTTTCTGACCCGATTCTCCATTGAGAGAGTCCCACTATCTTCTCTTCCTTCCAAGATTCGCATCTCATTTAATACCTATTTTTCCCATATTCCCATATCTCCCAATACCTCCTTATTCCATTTCTGTTAATCCTTCTTCAAAGCTCTCAGCTTACTTGTCAAGATATAACTAGGAGTTTCTTGGCTTGTTTTCAAACTTAAAGTGAGATTTCATTGAAACCTCCATTACCAAGCACTATTGCACAATGAGCAGAGAGAATCTGGGGCAACACATTTTGGGTTATATCTGGGAAGTGCTCATCCCACTCAGCCGATAGCAAACAACTATCTAACCTAGATTTGGAATGAGGCTCTTGGTTAATGGACCGGTTGTACTTTATTCGCAGTAGAGGCAAATCCACCAAACCCAATTCCAATATAAAATCTGAGAACCCCCACACGGTTGTTGTATGTCCTCCCACCCCCTCCCCCCTCTCCCAATCTCTCACTAGGAAAATGCACCACATTAAAATCGGCTCCTACACATTCTGGCAAATCCCACCAAGCACCCCCACCAGTTGTCATGAGAATCTTCTATCAGCATACTAATTAGGGCCATAAACATCAGAGAAAGCCCAATCAAACTAGTATATAGGACACCAGAACAGCAGAACTTGCAAGAAATTGCGTGCTAACCTTTGACACAGTCCAGAATTTCAATTGCCCAATTGTCCCACATCAGTAATAACCCTACAGTCCCTTCTGCTTCCAAAATCACCCATTCAACAAACCTATTCCCCCATAGACTCCTCACCACTTCTCCATTGATTACCTCCATTAGTTTCTTGCAAACAAATTAGCCTTGCCATTTCAAGAGCATTTCTACTGCAAGCTCTTCTCCTTATTCAGGCCACTGACAATCAATTAGATGATTTAGATTCATTAAGACAGTGTTAGACACCTTGATCTGCAAGCACCTGCCACCAGATAAATTCCTTGTCTCTCAAAACTAACCAAAGATGTCAAATTCCTAAACTCTCTACACCCCTTGACTGGCCTCTGATGCTGCTTCACCTTCAACCCATTTTTCCCCTTTGGCCTCCACCTAGCCTCAATGGCCTCAAAGGAATAGATAACAACTCTCAGAACAGTGGCAGATGCACAAATCATTTAATCCCTTTAAAGAACTTACCTATATTGTTCCAACTTTAGTTCCATTCAAAGATTAACGGATAAAGAACGCTCATGGGGAAAGATGAAATAATGAGATGAGTAAACATTAGATTTTGTACTTCTCTCCTTTCTACTGGTCATTTATACTAGAAGCCACCATGCCAAGGCTTCCCAATCTCCCCAAAATCGGACCATGCTTAGTTGTAAAGGAACAACAAATCAAAAACTGATTCCATGATTCCTTGTAGGATTTCTTTCCCTCTATCAATGTAATCCGAACCTCATGAGTGTCCTGCTGAGCTCTAAATTTTATTCATAGTAAGAACAGAACATCTTTATTGTGATAGTTAGGGTATGTAAGAGAAATAGAAAGATGATATTATGGGTTGTACTCTTTTGTTGAATGGGCGGTACTCTTCTAGAAGGGTCTAGAAGTTTCTAGCGATGATGTGTCCCTAGCTGTCTCATTCAAGAATATTCCTTGTCCTATTGTAACCACCTTTTCCTATATAACAAATGGATAGTAAGAGGGTTGGGAATCAAGAATTTCCAGCACCTCCTTTCAATAAATATCATTCTTATTGTTTTCTTAAATCCTCCCTTTCAACAGGTTTGAAAATTTTTTTGCATTGATCATCATCATAAAATATCAAACATGGAACTTGTTTAATTATTTCTTGATTTACGAGCAAGAATCAAGATAGCAACCCATAATCAAGATTTAAATTGAAGTTTTATACACATAAAGAAACAATTGGCATAAATCAAATTTGCACCCTAGTTTAGAAATTTTACGGCACTAAATAAGTAATGTTTGATCTACAAACCCAGTCTGCCATTTTTTTTTTTTTGGATAAGTACAAACCCAATCTGCCAAGGACCACATAAACAAGGAAACAACAGAAAAACAATAATATTTATGAGCAAACCAACTAAGTCAATGATTACAAAAAAATTTTCATAAGAGCTCACTGTTAATATGCATGGATTGAAACAATGGCTTAATGACAGCTTGTATTCAGCAAAGTTAACTTTTGAGTTTTGACCCTTTAATGAACGAACATGCTCCTCACCTGCAATATTTTTTTCTTTTCTTTTCTTTTTGAATAAGTAATTTCTCACCTACAATCCTAAGAAGTGGAATGATCTGATATGTACATGGATAATGACATTAATGGCCCCAGACATGGCAAATACTTAATCTTTGAAATGTCCCATCTTTACATAACAACTAAATCAATGAGAATTAATGCTGAGTGTAAAAATGATTTTTTTTTTTTTTTTTATAAGTAGTGTAAAAATGAATTATGATATAAAGCCACATCTGTTTAAGCTATTGCTGTCATGCATGGAAACATAAGACCATTAAAATAAATCACCTGGTTAACACGCCCATGTCTAAGTACTTCTGGGGTTAAATTAACATATTTTAAAAAGGCTGCTGCATGGCCTCGCCACCAGTTGTCACCATCAATTATGGGCCGCCTAAGAAGAAGAAATAAAATCATAAGTACCAAAAGATGCAAGACAGTATTTTTCTAAAAGATCAAGGTCTAAGAATGCTTTTATATTTAAAAAATAAATAAACCTGAAAAAAAAAAGACCAAAATAATGAACTCAAGCACCTACAGTTTCTTTAATTATGTCTAAATTAAAATGTCACATATGCATTTAAGCAAGATACCCGATGGATTAATGACCTGTTACGAGTCCAGGGCGTCAAAATCCCTTGCCTATAAAGCCATGCACAAGGAAAAAATAAAGGATTTCTTCCAATATCAAGTAAAGGACCCTGCACCATGTAACACTTTCAATAAATTAAAAAGATAAACTCAAAAGGCTGATATAATAAAATTTTAATGCAATACCGTGTAAGCAGCTACAGCAAATTTATGAAGAGCTGCAGCCTCCTGAATGCGTTCTTCAGGTGCCTCAATGACATCATCAAGTGATTTTAAGGAATGACTATGCCCCTGCAATAAGGCTAGACCTGGACAGGAATGCTCTCTGATGTCATGGAACGTAATGCCAGTGAAATGAAATGTTGTACAACCAGTTTGAGGTATGACATACATAGATGGAAAGTGTACAGGAAAATTTGATGATAATGAAAGAAAAATAAAAAACAAACTTCCATAATAGACTAAACTCAATCAAAAGTAAGAATCAGCGGGTGACCTCTGTAAAGTCTTTAGCCACTGAGACCTATAGAAATATTCCTAAGGTCTCAAGTGAAATGAAACCTTTCTGAACCAAATGTTCTTCCAAGGAAACACTAAATAAATTACATTGAAAAACCATTTAGTTTACCTTCAGAGAAACGCAGCATCACTAGCAAAATATAGCTTAAATACTAGAGAAAGAATTTGAATACCTCCTTTTATTTGGTATTGTAGAAATTACAATTCTGTGAAGATGAAAATAAACTAAGAATACAGCTATCTCATTAAATAGTAACAAAACAAAAACCCACAGATTTCAATAAAAATTACCACCTATAAACAAGAAATATACAGACAAAACTGTGTGTGTATGTGTGTGTTTCACTCACAAATTAGCATGAACTATGCAAACCCAAAACCACACATCTAATAATGAGAAAAACTCACTGCATATATATTATATACTCTCTCTTCTTACTGTAAATAAACTAAACTCGACCACAGTTATGATTCAGCAGTTGATTTCTAAACTCTTTAGAAACTCACACCTAAAAGAATATTCATAAGGTCACCAGTGAAGAAAAACCCTGTCCACAAGGCCTCTAGAACCATGGTCGTCTTAAATTGACACGAAGTACCTAGCACCAGGTTTCCTTAGTAGCTTTTCCTCTCTCTTTTTTTTCCAGGTTCATTTGGCCTATTTATTGTAATGGAAGAAGACGATCAAATAACCATCCACACACCAACACACAGGAGAATATTTGATACAGTAATAATACAAAGAAAGTTGCTTGTTTCTTGTGGGCAACAGCTTTGGGAAAATCTTTGACAGCCGATAATCTTATTAAACAGATATTACTTTGGTAAACTGGTGTTTTATGTGCAAATCTAGCAGTGGAAATCAGCAGATTTGAATCCTCATTTGTTTTTCATTTGCTGAAAACAAAAATGAGTCTATTCTCTCTTTCCTTGAACTCAATAGGGGAGGATGGGCCCCATTTCTAAAATCTATGATTAATGATTCATCCGAGCTTTTCATGAGTAGGAATAGGAATTTGTTGTTGATTCTTTTATGGATTTTAAGTACTCTAATATTACAATTACAGGTGGAACTGATCATTTGATATGAGTGTTGAACCATAATGATAAGTTCAGCATTCATTCTTAAAACAAAAGTTTATGTGATTCTAAAATGAGAAAATTATCATGGAAGAGTACTTGGCATAGTAAAGTTCCTAAGAAAGTTGCTTTCTTTGCATAGAAAGCTACTTTGGGTAAAGTTCTCACTCTGGATAATCTTATCAAGCATAATGTTGTCATTGTCAATTGATGTTGCATGTGTTGTAATGAATCCTTGGATCTTGCTACATTGCTCATTCACGAGAGATTTTTGGTCGTTTATATTTTCTGTTTTTGGGATTCATTGGGTGATACCATAGAAGGTGATAGATGTCTACTCTAGTTGGCAACGGATCAGCATAAGAATAGCCTCATTCTTGGAATGCAACTTCTCATTGCCTAATGTGGACAGTTTGGAGAGACTGGAAAATTTGAACATTTGGAGGTGTCAATAAATCTTTATTGAGATCAAATCTGCTTTGTTCCATCCTTTTGCATAGTTTAGTATTGTTATTTCCAGGAAATCTTGTGCTTCCTTCATGGATTATCTGGGTCTCTTAAACCTTAGATTATAAATCTCAACAAGACTCTCTCCTGTACTTTAGAGAAATGCTATGTCCACAACATTTTCACAACAAATCCTAAATGGTAGGTTGTTATTGGTTGTTATGGGTGGGTAAAAAAGTAATTTTAAGTTGTGGATTCAAATTAAAACCAATAACTACTTGCCACATATGATTTGTTGTGAAAATGTTGTGGATGTAGCACCTCTATACTTTATGAGGTTTGAGTTCTTTCATTAATAAAATTCTTTATTACTTAATAATTAATGCAAATGTATTGAAAGTCGGTACAAACAACTAACATTCCATAAAAAAAAGTAGATGAATAACACTATCATGTATCAACTGATTGTGATAATTTTCTGAAAATTTTCAGGAATTATATGTCTCAGCTTTCAAGTGAATCCAACACTAATTCTCTTGTAAATTGATTCTTCTTGTTAACTGTTCATTTCTTGGAAACTTAAGACTTGATTGTAGAGGAACAACTGAAAAAATGCATGGAGTTCAAGACAGATGTGAGGACAAATCCAAAGCTCTAACGAAAGTTCAAGACAGACAATCTAGGGTAATTCCTACAACATAGCATGTTCAATGCTTACAAAGTGCCCACTACTAGAAACTGCATTCTTCATCTCTAATACCCACACGACCCACCAGATTAGGAGTGTAACGGTTTCTAATTATGGGGGAATCCACATTCTTGGTTCCATAGGATTACTCTCATAATTGTTTCAGAGATGTCCTAGCATAACAGGAAAAAGGAAAAAAAAATGGACCAACTATATAGCAATCAACAGTAGTTCGAAGTCATCAAGAGCCTTTATAGCTCAATTGATTGGCACCTCCTAGTGTTTCCAATGAAGACATCTAGGATTCAGATCATCCCACCCCCAACTATCGGATTATCACCAAAAATGAATAAAAAGTAGTTCAAAAGTCACAGGTATAAAAGTTCTCTCCCTCCCTTTCCAATTCACTATATTATCTGTTTTTTGTGTACCTTTTCATACAAGCAGCAATTTGGCAACCACTGGTAAATCACCAAAGTTCAAGTAACAAAGAATTTCTAATCACAAATTAGCCAACTTAATAGAGAAGCACTAATAATAAAGCACATTTTATGTACAAAGAATAGATGGAGCACAGATGCATGCCTTAAAAATATATAAGATATAACTTGTAGCAACCATGAAACACCATACAAGCATAACATTGTATGGAACAGCATGATTTCAAAACAAACCTGCCAAGAGTTCCAGATGCCCAGTTCCTGAAGCACGATAAGCAACAAGGTCACCCAATAGTCTTGCTACAGAATAAATTTCATCTTCCTCTGACATACTCCTTAACAGATGAGAATGAAATGTAAAAGATTAAAATTTTAATACACATTAAATCAGAAAGTTAATATAGATTAGAATTCCGTAGCTCAACCAAAATGCAGATAAGCCTACAAGTATTTGCCACGTCCCAGACAGCACAAAGCCTCACGCATGCCATTATCGAATACTTCCCGATAGTGAGCTTTCCATGCATTATCTTGGGTTGCATAAAAAGATCTCCACTTTAGAATATCTGGTCCCGTAAAACACTGCACTAGTCCAACAAAGCACACCATGATCATAAAAAAAACCAGTAACTTTTGCCCCCAGCTGCTACTGTTTGAAATCATCCCTGCATTATGAAATATTTAGTTTAAATAACAAAGAAATTTTACTAGAAAAAAGGAAAGACCTTAAGCATACAGGAAGTATACAAACGGCTCACCTAGAGTACATGGAAGCACCCTTATCTATTGCCAATCTAAACAAATCAGGCAACAAATATTTAAAACAAGAATCTTCACACCATAGATCATACCAAAACCTAACACATGTACGTTCTCCAACAACAAATTTCATAGATCTAGAAAATCCATCCCAACCTTATCTAATGCTTTCCATATATTTATTAAAATCTAAAAAAAAAAGCATTAAACTAAAGTTTACTCTCTCCACAAATCAATCAAGCCACATAAATAATCAATCTATATTTACAAAAACAGAAAAAAATGCAAAAACATCCTCTGAACTTCGTGTCAAACTCAAACCAACTCCGTGTTCTTTTAATTTGAATGAGAAGTCCCTGAAAGTTAGGAAATGTCTAAATCAATCCTTCTGTTACTATTTCGTGAATTGGGTGGATGGTGGATGGTGGATGGTGGATGGTGGATGGAAGATGCTAGCACATGACTTATCCTACAGGAACCACCACCACCACAAGCTTTGCCAAAGCTCCACCATCCCAGCCTACCGTTCCCCTTAATAATGCAGCAACACCATTGCACAGCCACACGCACACAACAAGAAGCAAACAATCCACTTGAAACCCAGCCATCAACACCCCTTCACAACTAAACCAAGCACGAGCCACAATTTACATATTACCCACACTCATCATCCAAACCATAAATTTCCTCAATCCCAAGCAGCCCAACCCACAAAGAAAGCATATCACCTCTCCTCCATTGAGAATAAACTGACCCAAAAAGGCAACACATCCTCATCTTGTCACCTTCAAACCAAGACCCAAATCCTAAACATTCATTGACAACACCACACTGCTAATTCAACCAAATGCCTGCAGCCAAACCCATCCTCTTCACACCCAATCAAACCCCCACCTACGAAGGTTCAAGATCCTCACCTAAATAGACCCAAAACCCATTGCCACCGAATATCTAAGCCACCTCCATTAGTGGCCCCACACAGCAACCCATTCCAAAGCTCTATACATGTAAATTTTAGGTTTTTTTTTTGTGATTGTGGACCTTGTGGTGGTCAAGTGGTGCTTGGTTTCCAAACAAAGGGGGGATGAAGATTAGAGAGAAGAAAAGGGGGAAAATGAGTTCAATAATGAATTTTTAATATAAAATGAATTCTTATTAGCAAAAAGATTAATTTAGACATTTATCAAAGTTCAAGGGCTTCTAATTTCAAATTAGAAGAATAAGGGGTCAGTTTGATTTTGACCCAAAATTCAAGGGGTTTTTATGCATATTTTCCAATTTTTCAAAGCTAATCAATATTTATTTTTCCTTTTTTTTTTTAATAACATGGAGAACCTTTCTAAAAAAGGGTCATTTGGACTCGCCTCTAGCCACTAAAACCTATGGACAACTAACCCCACCGCCAGAACTAGTTGTCGGCTAATCCATGGGCATTCACCCCCAATGGGCTAAGTAGGTTATACTCAAGTCAAGGAGCAACAAAGATAATCAATTATACTTGCAAAACTAATCAATGAAAGTTGTTTATCCTAGTTTTAAAGTTTTTATGTGATTTCATGTTATATAATTGTTATCTTTTACCACTCTATTTTATTTAAGTTTTTCGAGATAGTATTATCGGTGTTTTCAACAAAAATTAAAATATCTAAGATGCATCAAGTTTATCTTCTACAGTGATATGTTGGTGGAAAAAAAGAAAGTAATCCTTAAAAGTTCCTAGAAATAAGTCAAATGTGAGAATCTCATATTTTCTTGAATCTTGTCAAACCAAACGTCCATCATTACATTCTCGGGTAATCGGATTCCCAAGCATCACACTCTTAGCAATCTAGATGCCAAAGGGTATAATGTTATCCCCAAACCAGACGCCACGTAAAAGAGAGCCTAATGTCACATGAGATAGATGAATTGAAACCCAAGAGAACAAGACATTGAGAAATCAAACTTTTTATCTCCCAAAAGATAGTTACCTTCCTTCAACTGCCCACCTATTCCTCTCAAACCAAATGTTCCATCAAACAAGAAGGTACAACTCTCCAATCAACAAGACACATTCCACTACAAAATTACATATTCCAAGAAGCCAGCAAATCAACTAACTAGCAAGGCATAAATATTATACCAAAAAGGAAAAGAAAATCAAGGTCTAAAGCTCCCAATCCACCAAAAATGAAGAATGAAATGGCCTATTGTTTCCCCATCACATTGCCACATGTAACACCAACTAAAAAAAATAAACAATTGAAAAATCCTTCACTTTCATAAATTTTAGCTACCAAATTATGACTCAAGTTTCCCCTCCACCCAAAGTATTCCATTTTAGTTGGAGCAATTACATGCCAAACACTCTTCCAAAGAAACCTCATATCTTCTATCACAGGAAAGTCCCATTTAGAAACTTTTCACCTGAAACATGCAGCTTATACTTGGTCTCCAACACATCCCATATTCAACTGAACAAACCTAAATATTATAAGAAGGCCGAGAAAGGGCGTTAGTTGACTCAATTACAAAATCCTGAACATGCCAAAAGAAAACATCAAATTTCAAAGCAACACAACCCCTGACCAACCTACACAGTTAGCAACAGTTGCCCTCTCATTCACATCAATAGAAAATAAATAAAGAAATAACTTCTCAAAGGCACTTCTCCACACCACAGATGACAGATCCCATTAAAAAAACATATCATCGTACACCACATTAAGGAAATATTCTCTTCAATCTCAACCCACCCACTCATATCCATTTGTTTTACAGCTACCACCCTCCTCCAACCAAGCATCCCTTTCCACAACAAACCTCCATGACTCCGTCACCACTTACCTAAGAAACTTGATTGAAATCACACAAGCACCTAAGCCCCCTTGACCAAATTATATCTAAATTCATCACCCTTCCCAATGCAAAGGAGATTCCATTGAATTTTACAAGTTTATCAATCACTGAAGCCATAATATAAGAAGGGAGATTAAATAAGTTAAGATGCTAGACAGCACCTAAGCCCCCCTTCAGATTAAATAAGTTAACATAAGCTGCATGATTTAAGGGGTAGTACTTAACTCATGCAGCTTAAATAATTAGTGGCTGTGAGATAATTACTACCCCTTCTAACTAATAAGTGCTCTCTTAATATAGTTATGCTTATATAATTCCAATATCCAATATTGGCTATTAGAATATATTCTGTAAATAACTGTAAAACCATAACGTTTAGACAACATAATATCGACATTTCATAAACCTTCTTCACAATGCCCACACACACACACACAGACATATTGGTCAAATCAAAACTACTTATTATCACCAAAATAGACTTAGTTGGCATGTATGTGTAACATAAAGATAACTAGAAGAATACAAACTGCGGATGCAAAGTGAAGCAGTATGAGTATGAGTACGTGAGTAGTATGTTATAAATCTCCCAATAAAAGAAGGGGCCAAAATACATTGTTAGTCCCTAAATTTTAGTACATGAGAGATTTTAGTCCCTGAAATTTAAAGTAATAGCCCCTAACAAACTTAAAGGAATTGCTTTCAGTCCCTTAAAAACTTTAAAGTGAGTGATTTTAGTGCCTAATAAACTTAAATTGATTGCTTTTAGTCCTTATGGAATTATGCCATGTCAGTTTGTAGTTTGACCATGTCATCTACGGGACTAAAAGTGATCACTTTAAACTTGAGGGACTATAATCACTTTTAGTCCCTAACAAACTTAAAAGGAATTGCTCTTAGTCCCTAAAAGACTTAAAAGTGATTGATTTTAGACCTAAACTTAAAGTGAACCCTTTTAGTCCCTACGCGTCAGTTTTTAGTTTCGCCGCATCATCTAAAGGACTAAATGCAAACATTCACAACCCATGTACTAAACTTTAAAGACCCAACAATGTATTTAAGCCATGAAAATAAATAAAAACAAAGAATTTTAGAAGAAGGAACCCACCTTACCTAAAACACAGTCCTTAAACTTTCCATCGTCAAACTGAGATTTATGTTTGGCAACATAGAACACAAGATAAGTTGCACCCACAAACTGCAACACAGTAATCACCAATGCAAACCGACTCCACCGTATCCATGTCTTATACCTCCTCTGTTCAATCAACAAATAGACTTAATCAAAACACAAATTTCACATTTTTTTTCATCTGGGTCATGATTGATTTCATGGTTCATAGTTCACACCCGTCTGTCGACAATGGCAGAGGAAGGAGAGTCAAGAATCGTCTGGGCAGTGGCATATTGGGCGAGTCCACACTGCACCATAAGCACGAGTCTAAACCCAGAACCCAAAGAAACAGCCACAAAGGGAACCAAGTATTGGAAATCGCAAGACGAGTGAGCAAGAATCACGAGCAACACACCCAAAAGAACCACCACCATGTTTGAAGTTCCCAATATTATGGTTGCCCATCTTAGCTTTTTCAGCGATGGCTTACACACCCGCATTGCCATTTTGACTTTGGTTTTGAATTGAGAATCAAGATCGAATTCGAAAATGGCAACGTGGGGTGTGACTTGTTTGCGGCAACGGCATATATCTTCTCACGTGCCTTGGGCTTGGGATTTAACAGCAGGTGGGAATTTGATTTTGTTTTCTGGGAAAATAGAAAATGGAACCTTTTGAAAGGGGGAAAGGAAGCGGTTTCTTACAAGTTCTAATATATGGGGGGATACTTTAAAGTTGGGGTTCGCACCACATGACTGAATAATCACATTATCTTTTGTGACTTTTTTTTTTTTTTTTTTTTTTTTGATAGGTTTTGGGACTTTTTTGTTTTTTCAGAAACTCACTTTTCAGTAATTAAATATTTAAATGAGAGTCAATTACTACAGTTACGCACTTGTATGTACGAAATACATGCGCCACGTCAGTTGAAATTATTTTTCAATTAAATCGTGAAATTTTATTTTTAAAAAAAGATTTCATAATTTCAAAATTAAAACTAAAATCGTGTTTTAAAGTTGCTTACAAATGTGTGTAACAAATATTAATTTATTTAAAATAAAATTATTAGGTATTCTCAAAATATACACCCAAAATAATAATCCTATATTCTCTCATATCATTTTTTTACCCATAAATTCACTTTTTCATAGTTATATTTACAATAAAATTATTTAATAAGGTAGAGTGAATTATTCAATGCATCTGGAATATATATATCTAGAGAGAGAGAGAGAGAGAGAGAATACCAAGGAATTGTATTCATGTTAGTCATTGTGTTTTCATAAGTTCAATTTTTAGTCTTTGAGATTTTGGATATCGTTTTATTTTGGTTCTTATCGTCATCTCACTTAATCTAGTAACTAATAGAATGCTAACATGACACGATTAAAAATTATGTAACTTAAAAAATTTTAAAAACATTTAATTGGTATTAAAAAAGCTACATCAAGATCTTAATAAATAAAAAATCTGTGTAAAAATTTTTTTTTTTTTTTTTTAAACTCCATATCCAATTTCTTGACAATTAAACACAGCACACACACAATTACCCCCTGTGATGCACAATAGTCTAAAGAAATGACAATTTCAAGGCTGTATATGAATTAGAGAACCTAACTTGGCCTAATGACTTAAATTATCTTACAATCAAGCATTGCAAATTGGGAGAATGATGAGCTAGATAAGAGTATTAGCATCAAGTGTGCTAAGTGCTAACTTTTTAGCATTTAGTGTGCATTTGGCATTGACTTAAAAAACCAGCTTTTTTTACTATTCAGCTTATTTTTGCTACTATTCATGTGTCCGACTATACTATTTCAATTACCTTTTAGTTTTATCTACAGTACTTTCAGCAAAAAAAATTCAATTTCAGCTAAATAAGTTATTCCCAATCAGACACTTAGCATACCAAACACCAAAAAACTACCTATATCAGATGTGTAAATCTCAAAAAATTTGGCATGGAGTTACAGTAATATTCTAAAAATGAGACGATATGGCATATATGCTAATTTTTTTAATTATTTTTTATTCCTCTCTCTCTCTCTCTCTCTCTCTCTCTCTCTCTCTCTCTCTTACCTTTGTCTTATCTCTATCTTCTACCTCTCTAAGCAATGTTGGTGGTGTGGTAATCTTCGCCAATCATGTTGCTCCCCTTGTGTTGCTCTGCTACTCGCTGATCTCTTTGTTTTTGCTTCTCAATCCAGGGTTTGGGTGATGGCTTATGGTGGCACTGGTTTTGGTGGTGTTGTGGGGTGTAGGCTTGGGCTCAAACTATAAAAAGGGAAGAAGGGAATTTTTTTTGGCTCCAGCTGTCTCAAAGATGACAACGTTGTTTTAAGGTGGTTGTGGGGATTTTAGGGGATGGGTAGGGGTACGTGGTTTAATCATTTGGGGTGTCTCTAGAAGCCGTAGGGGTTGGGTTTTTGGGTAGTGTCTCATGGCGGAGTGGCTTTCTGGTGATTGGGTTGTGTGGGGTTGCAATGATTGGGTGGTTTTAGATGTGGGTGGAGGTGGGATGTGGGTTTATGGTGGTGGTGGTGGACTTTTCAGTGATTGGGTTGCGATTTTAGTTTGTGGGTTTATAGTGGTGGAGGGTTATGGAGTTGTGGCTACTGCTATGGAGAGAGAGAGAGAGAAATGAATATAAAAAAATGAATAGAAATGAAAAATAAGAGATGTAATGCAGTGTAAGTTGTAAAATGGTGTGTTATAATAGAAAATGTAACTTTTTGATGTGTCAAATGCTAAATTTTGTAGAAGAGTTGATGCTCGCGCTTTAAAGTTCTAACTGTGAAGGAAGTGAAGGAAATACTTTAAGGAATGCATTCACTTGAAGCACTTGGTGCCCTTAGTCCAATTGGGATGTACATGCTATTCTTTAGAACATCGGGAGTTAGTTAATGAGGTAACATAAACAGTAAAAAAAATATCTTTGAGTGGATTTTTTTTTTTTTGCTGAGATCATTGAGTCCCTATATACATAGGGAACTTAATCATATATGTATCACTGTAATTCTTGACATGTTAGGACCTAATAGTTTTGAACTTAATCATTGAACTTTTGAAGCCCCTTTCCAACTAATCGGTGGCATTGTTCTCTAAGGTGGATGAAAACTTGAGAGAGAAGATATAACATATATTTCCTATTATACAATTTTTGCTTTTAGAGCATCAATATCCGGTCTCTTATATGGTATAATATGCTATATTTTAGCATCAAATCACAAAAAAAGCCAATTACCTGGTCTTCCAATTCTAAAAAAATTTACAATTGTATTACAGTACCATCCTAAATTTATGATGATATTGTAGCAAGATTGTAAACTTATTTAATAGTTTACATTTATCTTTTTTTTCTCTCTTCCTGTCACTTTTTCTTCTCTCCTTTTTTTAGTTTCTGACTCTCTCATTCAACCCCTCTCTCTCGTTCACTCCCTTTCCATTGCCGCTCTTAGATCATATGGTGGTGTAGGTGGTGAAGCGGCGTGGATCTGGTGGTGCAACGGCGTGGGCAGGTGGTGCACCAGGTTGGGCAAACTCTTCCCTCTTCATTTCTATATGATCTCTCTTCCCTTTCTTTCTCTCTCTTACCTCTTTTTCTGTCTGTGTCTCCTCTTGAATCAAGACTCCATGGGTCTCATAGGTTGGTGGAGCTCGTAGGTTTGATGTCATAGATGTGGCAGATCAGGGTGGTGGATCAGTGGGTGGTGTTTGTGTTGTTGATGGTGGATCGAGGTGGTGCCGTAGTGGTGGATTGGTGGGTGGTGATTGGAAAGTTTTAGGTTTGGGTGATGGTTGTGTTGTTGATGGTAGATTGGTGGGTGGTGGTTATGTTGTTAATGGTAGATCAATGGGTGGTAGTGTTGATGGTGGATCAGTGGGTGGTGATTGGAAACTTTTGGGTGGATCGGTGGGTGGTTATGTTGTTGATGGTTGGGTTGATTTGGGTTTGGGAGGTGGTTGTGTTATTGATGGTTGGGTTGAATTTCTGTGTTGGAGGTTTATTTAGGGTTTGTTTGAGTTTTTGTGTTGGGGATTTGGGTCTTCACGGTGGTGATGGAGGTGACAAGTGGTTGTGTGTGTGTGTGTGTGTGTGTGTGTGTGTGAGAGAGAGAGAGAGAGAGAGAGAGAGAGAGAGAGAGAAATTAGAGAGAGAAAAATATATTTTATTGTGTAGATATAATATTTTAATGTGTTGTATAAGAAATAAAAGTTGGGATGTTGGGTGTATTGTAAAGTGGAATGGTATAATCAGGGACGGGGCGCCCTCTGGGTCCAATTTTTTTTTAGTTATTATATGTTTAATTTTTGTAGTTGGGCCCCTCTTCCAAAACCTTAGGTCCCCCTTATCCTCAATAAGCTTAGCTATCTTCATTTGTAAAATTATGATATACAACTATGTTTATGTTGGTTTTAATTCCGTGTCAAATTTGATTGTAATTATGTTCAATCATTTCCCTATATTTTTGTGGGATTTAACGTAAGGGTTGTGTGTGAGAGTTTGGTGAAGATTCTGTGAAGATGAAGATTTCGCGATAAGCTCACGATTGGATCGCGAGTGCCAACCCACGAAATAGGCCACGTGAGAAGCACATACTAGAATTTGAAGAGTTTTTGACGGACTGGATTTCGCAAGTCATTTGTGACTCAGGCCAAGTCGCGAGTGACCCGCGAAACTCTTTGCTTGGATGATTTTAAGTGTGACATTTCCTCTTCTTCACCATACTATATATACCCTCATTGACTACAAAATTGTAAGGAGACTATATAGAAGAAAACCCTAGAGAGTTTTCTACAACACACCCACCATCTTAAAGAGAGCTACTCATCCTTGAGTGGAAATTCCTTAATAGTCTCTTCTCCTTTCCCTCTCTCATTGTTATACCTTGAGAGGAGATTTGTACCCAAACACAACTCACATATATTTAGAGTGTAGAGAGTGTTTTGGAGTTTGGGAAGCATTGGGGATTTGCCAAAAGAAGCCGGTGAGGTTTGGCGGATGCAATCGGGCCTTCTTTGATAACACGTCTCAGTGTTATCTTGTGTTTGCATCTCTCTTCCCTTACTCTTTAAGCTTTATATTTATTGTTACTTGCTTGTGGTTATGGCTGAGAGAGTAGTTACAGTTATTGCATATCATTTACTCTTGTTCCGCACTTAAATAAGTTAGACTAAAAGCAATTAAGCCGTGTTTTTTAAATTGGGGGTCTAAACAAGTATTAGTATTTCTACACTAATTGAGCTTTCATCATCCAAATAGCAACTATCCAACCTAAAAACTTAACAAGAATAATATAAAACATTCACAATGGTAACTATATTTTAGCAAAAAAAACTATTTTACCACCAAAGAACCAAAAATCATGTGTTATTAGAGAAGCTAAAGCTAAGTTTTTTTCAACTACAGTAAACTGGTATAAATACCAATTGACTGTAGCAAAATGTTAAAAATAAAATACAATATTTTATTAAGATTATATCTCTTCTTTCAATTAAAAAACTCAAATTCTCTATCTTCATTTATTATTTCAATGAGTTGTTTATATTATTTTAGATGAAGTGATAAAAAAATATAACATTTGATATTGGATGTATTGTAAAGTAAGGTGATAAAATAGATAAAGTAACTTTTAAGATGGTAAAATGGGATATTTTGTAAAAACCGGATGTTAATGCTCTTACATCGTATAAATTTTTAGGGACATGGTATTGCTTTATGGGCAATTTCTATCGCACATAATGTGTACGTACACACATTGCATACAACAATTGAAAAATATTGTTTTCAAGTCACGATTTCAAACTTAAAACACATGACTTGAAATCAAGATTTCAATTGTTTGCACTACACACTGTGTGCAACAATCACTACCTTTATTTTATTTTGTTGTTTTTTTGGCTTTGCTAGATGCATTTTTCACCAAAATACATTTCAATTTTTATCACTATAACCAATTTTATGGTGTAAAGTGTAAGATTAAATTTTAGAAAAAAGCAATATGAAAAGAAGTCTGAAAAATTCATAATAACAAATTTGTTTTTATTTATTTACATTATTAAATAATTATTTATAATATTATGGTCTGATCTCAATCGGATTAGAGAACTAAAACCCACTTTTTTTTATATATAAAAAAAAATCAGCTTTTAAGTAAAAAATTAAATTATTTATTTAAATTTAAAATTAAAAAAAAAAAAGTAAACTTGGAAGGTGAATGGTATAAATGGTAATGTCACTGCTGAGCATATAGCATTTGTTCACATGGATTGAGATAAGGTGCAATTATCTATTTTCGCTCATAATTTTTTTTTCCATTCTCACTTTTTAATTTTAATTTTTGAATTTATTATTATTATTTTTATTCACTAGTTCAGACTAAAATTTTTTTTTTTAACTCTCAATCTCAACCATTAAAAACTATTAAGGACCTGTTTGATAAGAAATTTCAATAACGTTGTTTAAGTGTTTTGAAAATATTGAAAAAATGTTATAAAAATACGTATTATGTTGTTAACAACAATACCAAACTTGCGTTAATTCTCTCTCAATTCTGTTCACATAGCAACATTCACAGAGCTCGAAAATACACAGATCCCAATGCAAATATTTGGATTTTGGACCAATACCTTACTGCTACTTCAGGCATTCACAGCTCCTTCAGTGAGATCACAAAAGGTTCACAAATGCCAATGGCACACCTTCAATTTTGCTTTGGAAACTGAACAAGATGTACTACTAATACTAGTCTTCTCAATAGTGATTTTGTCTTGGAAAGGTGATCCCCCAGACTGTATCTGTAAAGATATGAATCTGAAAGGTCATCATTTATCCATTTTTTGTACTAACTCAACATTAACTAAAAAATGTAGTGAAAAAAGGGGACAGGAAATGCAAGACATGGGCCACAACAATATTGCTGCTGATTTATGCATTACATCTGTCTAATTGATTGTGTAGTACTTAACTTTTGAGCAGAAATCTATTGCAGCCCATCATTGTTCTTACAGAGTAACAGTCTCATTGATCTACAAGGATTACAAATGAGACTATTCTATAACAAGCAAAACATAAGAAAGGCTTCCCATAGATTTTTACATTTTCTACTTCAAATAAGACATCATAAACCAGCTTAGCATGGTTATACCAAAAGGTTGATTCCACTGATCAATGTCTCCAATGCATGATTTTCTATTTTCCACAGCTCAATTTAAGAGGCTTAAGGTGTTGAGGGACTTGACAACTGGGACTTTGGCTTGTGGGGTCTGTTGGGATGGGAGTGAATGGACATACTTGCAGTTGGGACAAGATGGAGAGGATTTGGAGAGAATGACTAGGAGATGGCAATTCAAGCAAGCCAAAGCAATCATGTTACCATTTGAGGAGTATTTCTTCTTGGAGTCCTCAAGTGTAACAGAACTGCCACTGCTGTACTGCTCAGAACAAGTTGAGTTTGTTGAGATGTTGAGTTCAAGGTCTAGCTTTTGATCCTTGGGCCACTCCCAACTCTTCCTCAAGGTCTTCCTGTTCAGATAATACATTCTACCTGACTGCAAACAGCAATACACAAGAATCAAAAATATGAAGTGACGAGAATAGTATTATTAATAATGCTAAAAGATGAAATTCTATTGAGCAGTGTTAAAAATACAACATTTTTCACAAATTTTAAATATATTTCATAATTGATAATATGATTCATTGTCACGTGAGTAATGTTCTAAGTCCACCGATATGACACAACTTTTATCACGTACAAATCACGATAAAACCAAAAGTTATGAAAAATGTTACAAAACAAATCCCCAAAGTTCATTAGTCATTGGAATATATAAGATCCCATTTTTACATTTACCAAAGAAAAATCTGACAGAGGCTATGTTAATATAATCAAAGAATAAGAGAGAGAGAGTTACTTCAAGATCAAGGCATTGCTCCCAGTCCAATGGCAGTGGATCTTTCAGTTGAAGATCAACACTAGTGTGAACTGCTTGGTCAGTCTTAAGCGAGTGATCATTGAAAAACTTCCTCTTCCGGGAAGTGTTGCTGTCAGATTCTGGAGATGAACAAATACTGCTCTTATTCACAACAAACTGTGTTGGAGCCAAAGAGAGCTCCGGAAACTCCATTTCTTCTCACAAAGTTCTCTTCTTTATAAACCAATATTTATATATGTAGTCAAAGAAGCAGCTCCTAGCTAGCCTCCTATATGCAATCTTGCTTTGCTCTTTCTTTCCCCACCAAAATATAACTATGCTCTACTATTCCTAAGCAGTAGAAGAAAAAGAAAGAAGAACCCGATTGAGGAAACTTTGGGAGCAAACAAAAAGTAGAGGCAGAGGACACCCAAAATTCCCTCACCTTTGGATTGCAAGAGAAGAGAGTCATGCAAAGAGGGCTTGTCTACTAAAGAGGTTTCTTAAATTTCCTTTCATCAAACCTATTAAAAGGAGGGCAGGCCAAGCATTTAAGGTGGCAAGTAGGTCTCACTTTAATGACTCAAAATCCTACTCTCCTTCACAGCATTTAAGACCAATCTACACATGACCACCTCAAAATCCAACTCAATGTGCCTACGTAACAGCCTGTTTGGTAACTCAATTCGAACACATATTTTCACATTTTAAACAACATTACATATATTTTTACACATTTTTTCACCTATATGTATATCAAAAATACTCAAATAACATTACTCAAACTCTTCTACCAAACGTCTTTAAATTCTCAAAAATTCTTACCAAATTCTCTCTCTTTTCTTTCTTTTTCATGAGTGAATGGTTTTGATTTGACACTTTCCTCTTCACTTAACATGCACTAATACATATCTAACTACTAATTAATAAGTCTTACTAGTATTTGATTACAAGCTTAGATTCATTATTTAAGGGACTAAATTTGTGGGGGAGAGCTAGCTATTGATGTCACCATCTTGGGCTGATATATATTTGTGAATAAACAGTGAAAGCATACGTATATGCAATTATGCATGGCATCTATATAGTTCTGCTATATAATATACTTTAAATATATCACACATGGGCCCCCCATAAGTAACTAATGTGGTTACCATCTCCTGCTTCTGAAGCTATCGATACGGATGTAGCTTCATACAATGATGTTAGGTGATTCCCAAGAATGATATAAATGAAGAAATTACACGTTTTACAATTTCAAAAAATATATATTACCCTTGAAGTTGAATATATGGAACTTGCTAACCTACCAATGGGGCTTCCGTATCCGGTAGTTTATCCCTGTAGGGTTCCAATCAACCACATGTTATTAAATTTCAACTAACTGCAAATTGGAAAAGAAAGATAGTATTTGACAGATACGACAGATTTTCAAAATATGGTGTTTGCTTTATAACGACGGTTCTTTATTATCAGATCTAGACACTAATTGATTTTTAGTATAGACAATATTCAAACTCCAAATCTTTTATTCCACGACCAGGGATGATAATACAATTATGTGTCTTACAAGACTACTTGCAGAAATCAAAACCTTAATTAGAACTTGTACAACAGGGTATCTCTTAATGCATTTTGTTAGGCTTTTTCCAAAATCAAACTGTTGAGACGCGATTCCAGTTTCCAAAAATGAAGAAAGCCCAGTTTATATTATGAATCCTACGTGTTTGTACAACAATTAGTAACCGAAAGTAATGTGGCCTTGATATATTAGCAAAGACACAAGGAAAGATTATAAATGCAGAGTGATAGTATTAATGAACCTGGATCCCTTTTTGCTTTCTTTTACTCTTTAGCGTCATGGTGACGATTATAAATTATATACAAGTGTTAGATTTCTTTGGACTTTCGCATGGGTTGTCAATGCTCATAAATATAAGCTTTTGAAATATCAAGATGAGCAATAAATTATAGTACGAAATAGTTTTAGGTTAATTGAAACCAATTAAAACCCATGTATCACAATTTTTGTTAAAATATAAAACAATCAAGTACTGAACAAATTTTAATTAAATTATGTTTGATCTATTTTAGACAAATCTGATTAAATTACGTTTAGTCCTCTCTACATATTCTTCGATTTGGCTTCTTTTTTTTTTTTTGGTATTAATTTTGTCTTGCATTTGATCTTCTTCTTCTTCTTCTTCAAGTGGATGAATTGATTTAATCAATAAGATATCATAATCTTTGTATCCAACTTATATATTTTTTAGGTTTATTAATTGATTTATTGAATTGCTAAGGACCTTGTAGCTAAATTGTCATCTCCTCATACATAAAGTGCTTGAGAGTTTAGGGAAGAAAGAGTTCAAGCCTTGAATTTAAATCATGGATATTTCTTTTGAAAATACGAGAAAATGCCAATCATTTGAGCTAACAAGGTTCTTAGCTTAATGTTTGCTTGTTTGTTGGTTTTTATTTTTATTTTTTTACTTTTTTTTTTATCACAAAAAGGTTTTGTTCCTATGTTTTGGTGTCTATCTTATTGTTGTTGGTAATCAGCTCTAATCTTCTTCAGGAATGGTTTTAGTTTGCATTCTAACTTCTTTTTTTTAATTAAATGTATGCTGGTACATGGATTGAAAAAGTATCGTCTATTTATAGTTTAAGTTTGATAATCTAAATTTTTTAAGTAAATGAGGAATGAATATTTTTCTGAGTACAGAGGCATGCACTTGCGTTTCAATGTTGATTATATTCTCACATTACCTTTTGAATCCTAGTGAAACTAAGATAGTGAGAGGTAAAGGAGATTATATGATTTTTTTTTTCTTTTTTTGTCATAGCTAGACAATGAAAAAGTCATTTCCTCGATAATATGATGATCAAATGTAAAGAAATATATTTTTCTGGTTTCTTGTATGATTTTGTTTTTTGATTTTAATTAGAGAGTTTAATGGGAAGAGAAGACTTGAACCTTAAATATTTTTGTTGAAAACACTAATGGTCTGTTTGGATTAAGGGGGAGGGAGGGATAGTAGAGTTGATTTAGCACAAAATTAGCTTATTTTTAGCTAACTTTACTCTACTTCCCTCCACTCCCCCTCCTTCCCCTTTTCATTCAAACAGGCTATAAAAAATATCAGTTGAGTTATAAAACTCGTTAACAATTTATAATACATATCTTTTAAATGACATTATATTACTATTCTGAGAAAATTACAAGAAGGAAGTGTAATATATATATATATACACACACGTCTTGTAATACATTTTCAGTGCATGGCATTCTCTTACGCACCGTGATTTTACCACGTACATCACTGTGACAATATTTTTAATTTCCACATGATCGACTCACCGTGCATGGGTTGTTTCTTTATTTTATTTTATTTTTCTTTAATTTTTTAGGTTTAATTAATAAAAAGCTAAAAAATAAACTTTATGCACTATTTATATTATTCCAGTTAAAACGCTATTATCAAAATTCTAAGGAAATCGAAACACTAAGTAGTTAAACCATGGTTAAAAAAAATGCAGCTTTCATAATTGAAAAAATACAAACTTTATAATAAAAAGATAATTTACTCCAATTAAAACTATTATTAAAAAAAATTCTTAAAATGAAGTCCTACTTATATTAGACCACAATCCACATTACACATGCATGGGAAGAGCTATATTAGACGATCATGTCAGCTCGGGTATCTCCGGTGGCCTCGAGTTTGTTGAAGAATATTCATATAGATATATATATATATATATATATATATATATATATATATATATCTCCATTTCATCTAAATATTGATGTGGAAAGACCATGGAAACAACAATCTTATTGAATTGATCAAGACAAAAATCAAAGGTTTTGTGACACCACTATATATTTAATATGGTTCTTATTAATGAGTGTCTTTAGTGCAATTGTTAATAAACAATTTTAGAAAAATTTTGACACAACTTTCATAAGAAATATAAAAAGTCAAAAAAAAAATTCTCATAATAATTAAGTTTCAAAACCATTGCCCTTAACGAATGCTAACGAATGCCTTTAGAACATCCATCAACATTTTCATTTAATATAGTGTTTACACTGTTTCAAGTTAAATATTTCTTAATTTCCTTTAACTTTTTTACTAGGTGACTGGATGGAAAAATGGTGATAACCAAGATTGGAATGGAAGAAGCATTTCTACTAACATTATCTGCATATTATTAGTGCCATTTTGAGCTCATTGTGGCAAAGGTAAGGATGAATTCTAATGGGAATGGACTTATATATTATTATTACTTGGCAGATTATATTCTCAGATTAAGTGTTCAAACTTGGCAGATTATGAACTCAATGCAATATTGTTAATGACTCTTCCTAATTAATAATTTATTGCCTTTGCTCGTAACAAGGTGTGTCAGTTCATGCCTAACCCCGCATAAGAACATTGGTCTATATATAGTCAAACTCATTCTCAGATATTTCAAACAAACTACCCCATGTTGTGTCATTGAGTGCATAATCTGCCAAGTTTGAACACCTAATTTTTGAAATAAAATTAAATGAATCAAATCTTGAATTTAAAACTGGCTCCATTCATCTCATTTATAACCCTATTTCTACTATAACTATAAATATATATATATATATATATATATATATATATATATATACTTCTTCTTTCTTCGACTTATGAACCCATTCAGATTGTACACATGCATATCTTTTGTCCACTACTAGTTTAGTTTTAATAGGCTTAAATAGCATATACTTAAAACCAATTACATAAAAATATAAAGGGATATATTTGAGTAGCTTAAATAAAAGTTTGAGCAAAATATTTCCTGCATGGCTTATTTAAACAAGACACGCTTCTGTCTCTCACAAATTTGGATTGAAAATGCTATCAATTTAACTACATAAACCTTAAAAATACATTCACATTAGCTAACAAATTAGCACATCAATATCTTAATAAAGTTTTCTATTGTTGAGTTAAAAAAGAAGGGGGGAGATAGAATTCATTTCACAGTCAACATTTAGTATTTCATAAATTTAAATGTAAAATAGTGTTACATCATTTACAATCAATTATACCTTTTTTTTTTCTTTTTTTTTTTGGCAAAATCTTATCCATTTGTTGCAACAAGTATCATTGACCAAATCGCTAACATCAATGTGAATGAGACCTCCATCTACCTGACCCTTATTCCACATCAAAACCGATCAATACATCTAAAACTAATTGAAGGAAAACAAGGTATATATCCACCTTGAATAATCTGGTTATTCAGTTGGTGATATCTATCTAATTTGTGATCCCCTCCATTTGTAAAGCTAATTTCTACTAAAAAATTATAGAATTTTCAAGAACACTAAGACAAATTAAATTCTGTTAGAAAATGCCTAGGCACTATACACTCAGACAATAACATACATGATGAAGTTAGTATATTCTACTTCTAATACCATATGGTGTATTTATAACCTGGTAGAGTGGTTTACTATCAATTAGGCTAGCTAAGTGTAAATTTCTGCATGAGGGTCTTATTAATTTTTATTTTTATCACATCTTACTTATCACGGTGTTCATGTTGCTGCTGGTCAACTTCCTGAAAATCTTACAACTGCAATAAAGGAGAAACGGTTTAAAGCAGTCGAAAACAAAAAGAATAACATATATATAAAGCAAGAACTGAATACGTAAATTGTTGGCTATATATAATGCAAACTGCAAAGCACCCTTGATTTTCTTATTCCATGGCTTTTGTCACAAGATACAACCTTATTAATTGTGAAAGTAAATTCTCGCAGTACTTTGAAAGTAAGGATATCACTTTGGTTTGATAAGTGTCCCACAATGTGTCAGAGATTATGGTTACAATAACTTATAAGCAATTATCAATTTGTTTGTTTATATATATATCTTCGTTACAAAATAGAAGACAGATGTATCAGATTCACGATCTTCTTGATGATCTCTCTGGACTCTGGCCGATGATCAACTGCCAAGAACTTTGGTATCTAGGACACTAGGAGCCTAGCTATGCAACAATTTATGAATTACTTGGTTCAACTACTTCGAAATTTTGCATTTCCTTTCTGGGTGGTTGCATTCATGACTTTCAATCTAACTCTAATCTGTAGTAAATGAGGCACCAGGACATTGCATCTGAACTCCACACGTGTGAGCAGGATCGCGCAGTATAACGTAACATTAAGTCTAAAAACACAACATAATTTACAACAAATTATATAACCGTAGAAGTTTTTAACAAGGAATAGTAAAATAGTGTTAGTTGTAGGTGTATATAAATATCAATAATAATTTATCAACTCAATAATTATGAAATTTATTATAAAAACTGTCATATCTCTGTATTGTTACTTTGTATGTAAACGTAAATTTCTTTTACTTGCATTGCATGCAATTAATCGGTACTGACGGATTTCAGTACATCTACCTCAAATCATACAACTCAGACTCTTTACTTTGCTTTTGAAGTATGCCAAAAATCAATTCAAAATTACAACAATTTAATCATCATAGAAGATTGATCATGTCAAACTACATCAATTCAAAATTACAACAATTTAATATGCCAAAAATCATGAATTCCCCTCTCGTCTCATCCTTTTCTAAAACCTACCTCACTTCTCTCCCTTACTTTTTATTGTCTTAAATGATTTAATTGGTGTTTATGACATGATAGGAATTTATTAACCACTCCAAGCTAGTACCACTGCGCTGGTTGTTATTGATGATCATTGAAGTGACACTATTTTTGCATTAAAATATTTTTTTTCATTGGATAATGTGAAAAGTACGGTTTATTACATAAAACTTAAACACAGCCTTGTTTACAAATTAATAGGACCTGTAAGTTTTAACAACTTAATAAATGAATGTTTCGAATTATTTTTGATAAATAGTAATACATTATTTTATAAATTTTATGTAATTAAATTTGTATTATTCTTAATATTATTTCATTTTTTAATTTTTTAATTTATTATGCAAGAGACAAAAGATAAAATTTAGGTACAGTAACTTAGGTGTTGTTCCTTAGGTTCCCCCTTCTTAAGATTCAGCCATATAACTACTTAACTAAAAAATATACTTCCATCAAATGAGAAAAAATTCACATTACAAAATCTTAAAGAGAAACTTAAAAAACAGCACCTAAATACTGTACTTAAATCTTGCTTAGAGACAAAGGTATGTAGTTCAATGAACACCTCCTGCTTATCAAAAAAAATGAACACCTCCTATTCCTTTTAGGAAGAATATGAGTTCCAACCATGGGCTCCCGTTGGAGGGAGTGGTTTGGGTCCACTGCACTAGATGATGACACGTGTTCAAAAATAGACACATGTCACAATTCCAACGGCTCCAGTGTCACTGAACACTAGACCTAATCTGAACCCCCTTTGAAATGTCCCAAATTACAAAAGCTAAAAAAAAAATTATTATTATAAAAGGAGGTATAAAATAACAACTTGTTTTTGTTAAATGAACCTATTATATATATATATAGTCACACACACACATAGGGTTGAACTTGAAGTTAATATTACCGAAAATTATTTTAATAAACCATATTCTATCCCTTGAGACTTAAATTTATATAACAAATACCCGTTTGAGTTATGACCATTTATGTGTAATTACAAATTGAGTCAGAATAAATATTTTCAAATTAAAAAAAAAATAATAATCTAGAATCATCTCAAAATAAAGCCCCAAAATTTTTTTTTTTCAAATTTCAAAGCAAATTTCTGTAATTTATATCCAAAAATAAATGGGAAATGTATGTACAATGAGCAGAAGTGATGAGAGGGCCTAAGTACACATCAATATTAACTCTCTCCTTCGCGTACAATTTGTAGAGAGAATAAATGTGGATGTTTTAAGGTCATTACCAGTGCCAACAACAACAATAAATTGGAGCGCCTCTCTCTTTGGTTTTTGTTGGGGCATGAACCCCATTTATTGTATTTTAAATGTTTCTTACTGTTCTATACCGACACTCCTCTTCCTCTTCCAAAGTATTCAATACAAGCAATAGATTAATGACCTCGTATTTTGAGGCCTACTCCTTCTGCTGCATTCTCCATCTAACATACCCCAAAATATGTAATGCACTCTCCACTCCACCTAACTCTACACTGTAGTTATAATGCCAAAGACATTTCTAATTTAATGCTTCCAAATTTGGGTGCATTGCCCCACTCTCCAAACTTTGGTTGGCGATCATTAAAATTTGTATATTTTAAAATGTTTGTGTTCGTATAACTGCATACCAATTGTAGTTATTGGATATAAGTGAGTTTCAATTAGCTCAACTGGTAAAGTCTCTTGTTACCAAATAAGATATTTGAGATTGGTGTCTTGGCTTTATGATAAAAAACAATCATTATGAAACAAACGTCATATATATTAAAATTCTATTGTATCTATCAAAAAAATTATTTATCTATAATGCTTATTTAAGTACAATTCATTAGACTTGACAGGTTGTGATTCCTCTGTAGTCAAGCTCCCATGCATAGGCTTAGATAGGAATTGGTTTAAGTAGCCATTATGGTAATAATTCTTCCTAACCCATATGTCAGCAGCCTTAACCTATTTTCTTCGAATTAAGTAGGAGTATTTAATATTAGGTAGTACATAAACTTCAGTTGAACAATAAATGAAAGCCAAAAAAGAAAGGAAAAATAAATGAAACTAATAAATAAGACAAAGATGCTTTTATAATTCGAATTAATCATAAATAAATAAATAAAAATTGTTTGTTATTGTCTATGATTTAAGACTTATATATTTAGTTCCTTACTTGAACTGTGCAATTTATTAGAGATGAATTATGATGGATTTCATATCATCTCATTCAGGCCTAGAAGCACAAAAGATTGCTTCAATAAGGATTAAAACTTAGTTGTTGATGTGTTATTAGTAATTTTTATACGTGAAAAATCAATTAGCTAGAGAATAAATAAACAGAAAATATAGGATCAAGAGAGGGGAAAAATGAAGAAGCAGGAATTTATTGGAGGTGTGCTGCATGTTCCTGGTACCATTAAGTTTCCCATGAACTTACTGTGTACTACTCACTCCTTCTGGCGTCTTATTTTGTTGGTCAATTTTTAAAAATCCAACGTTTCTACGGAACCACATTTAATGAGATATCTTTTACATACACAAATATAAATTTCCAAAATTTCCCTTATTAATTTAAACTTTAATGAAATAATGATATCAAGTTTTTTAAAATAAAATAAAGGATAAGTTATTAAGATATGTAAATTATAAGCAAGTTCATTAAAAAGAGGAATATGTTTTAGGAAATCCCATAATGGAAGAGATGGCCAATAGAAAGAAAAAGAGGGAATTGTATTCTCTCTATTTCACTTGAAATGGAGCGAGTCTATTTCACATTAAGATTTTATTTTTTTGGATATGATAACTGTGGGGAGAATTTTTGTTCTGGCCCACACAAGCAGTTTGTCCGCTTTGGGACAAGCCCGCACGGTTTTGTTCTCAAGCGACATGGGAAGACTTTGAGTGCAGTCCCACATCGGCAAGAGAAGCGCCCCACCTATACTTTATAAGCTTGAGCTCAAGGCATGTGTAGTAGTGGTACACTTATGCCTTGAGCTCAAGCTTATAAGGCATAGGTGGGGCGCTTCTCTTGTCGATGTGAGACTGCACTCAAAGTCTTCCCATGTCACTTGAGAACAAAACCGTGCGGCCTTGTCCCAAAGCGGACAAACTGCTTGTGCGAGCGAGAACAAAAATTCTCCCCACAATAACCTATATAAATTGTGCAACATTGCTTAAATTTTAAATATCATGGCATTTGATACACCTTTAGATTTGTAATATTTTAAATGGATTTATTTCAAATAAAGAAGATTCTAATACGAGATGGAGAGAGTATAAGGGTTTGTTGGGGGCCAAAATGGGCAAATGCCCTTTTCGCCCAAAATATACAGCATTCTGCCCATTTTCCCAAACTAATTAGGGAAATGCCCCTCTCTTGTAACTCGATTTATAGAAAATCGAGTATGGGGCGATCAAACTTAAAAAAAAAAAAAACAAAAAAAAAAAAAAAAAAAAAAAATTGCATGGAACTCGAGTTCCATAAAAAACGCCACTATAAGCCTCCATGAAACGCAGTTATAGGTAAAACTTTAAAAAAAAAAAAATTTGCATGGAACTCGAGTTCATGGAGCTCAAGTTCCATAAAAAACGTCACTATAGGGCTCCTTATGGAGCAATCAAACTAAAAAAACTTGCATGCTTTAAAACGCCACTATAGGGCTTTAAAATACCACTATAGAGCTCCCTATGGAGCAATCAAACTAAAAAAAACTTGCATGTTTTAAAATGCCACATAGGGCTTTAAAACACCACTATAGGGCTTTTAAAACGCCATTATAGGACTTTAAAAAATTGCATGGAACTCGAGTTCCAGTATTTTTTTTTTTTTTTTTTTAATTTTCAGTTTGTTATAACTCAATTTTCTACAAATCAAGTTTTACATTGAAACTCAATTTTCTACAAATCGAGTTACAAAAGAGTGGCATTTCCCTAATTAGTTTGGGAAAGAGAGTAAAACGCTGTATAATTTGTGCGAAAAGGGCATTTGCCCATTTTGGCCGTTTGTTGGGTAATAGGATTTGAAAACAGTTTTCTGTTTTTAGGCAGCATGTAGGTAGTATTTGTAATCACTTATCAAGAATCTCATGAAGAGAAGGCCATACAAGATCTAATAACCATTGTACTACAAATTGCCAAAGAAATTGGAGTCCAAATCTAATAGCCCATAATTTGTATTAAGATCCCAAGTGATTCAATCCCTTTAATTGGGTAATCTAAAGTATTGCACCTAAAAAATTGTACATAAGTTTTACTTTTTATTTTAACTGATGTGTGCGTCAGAGGAAGGAGGGGTGAGGGGTGGTCTTTCAAACCACCATTATTTGCTTGTTTGTTTATTTATTATTTTAAACAAGGTTTTGCTTTGGATTTTGGCCAAGAGATAATTTTTCATTTTTAACGACATTGAATGTCTTGCAAGCCATAGGAGTCTTTATGGCAAAAAAAAAAAAAAAAATCGTTCAAGAGATTCCAAGGTTATATCCTTTGGTCATCAAATTATTCTTGCACCTAATCGCTTAAATTGTTAATACATAACAAGGGAAGGGATGACTATTCCCTCCCCCCTCCTACTCTTCTCTCTCTCTCCAAACTTCTAAACAAACCATTTGAGACATGATTCCAAAGAGATGGTTACCATCTGAAATTGGATCTAGAAGGTAGCTTGTCCTCCAAAAACAAAAATATTTCTCTAGGAATGCATAAGTGACAAAATTGCATTCAAGAAAATTATTTTACATCATTGTCCTCTGTCTCATCAAAATTGTCTAGATGTAGACAACTTGAAACACCAAATCATATTTTACAAGACTATGAATGAGCCAAAATGTATGGATCACAACCCAGTTTTAATTCCTAATTTCTATGAATTAGTCGTAAGTCTAATAAGTTGGGGGAAGAGGAATAGATATCCCTCCCCTTTGTACGAATATTTTAAAAATTAGTAGGAAGAGGAGAAGGGAGACATATAGTCATATAAATTGTCAATTATAACCATATTTTGCTATTTTAAAAAATATATATTTAGTTTATATCATAAAGGCATAATTGATAATTTAGTTTTTTTTATTTTTAATATAAGTGAAATTTTCCCCTCTACCCCCTCCAAATTCCCCAATTTGGGGAATTAAAGATAAGGGGCTTGGAGGAGTAAAATAAAATACTCCTCCAAATCTCCTCAACCCTTCATTCAAATAAGTTTCATTAAACTCACTCTCCTCTTCCTTTTACTCCCCCTCCATCCAAACACAGTATAAGAGTGTAAATAGTTAGACTAATTTGATTGAACACAAACCTATATTGGATTGAAGTGGCTTGGATAAGTTGTTGATTATAATTAGGGATTCCAGATGATAACTTACTAAAATCTCACTGTCCTCCTGTTAATAAATATTCGACCTACTAAAAAAAACAAAATAAAATGTCCAATACTTGATGCTATACTCTTTGTTCCAAAGGGACCAACAATGGGTTCGTTTGGATTGAATTTATTGTTGCTGAAACTGAAAACTGAAAATTGAAAACTGAAAACACTGTAGCAAAATAATTTTAAAATGTGTGAATAGTGTCGTGGGACTCGTGAACAGTGCATGAACAGTTTGTGAACAGTGTTTTTTTCCTGCACAGTTAAATTATGTGATTTTACTGTTCACGCGCAGGGAAAAAAAAAAAAAAAAAAGCTTGAAAACGCAACTTCACTTTCAGCCACTTTCAGCCCAATCCAAACACTCTCAATATTTGCTAGGAAAGTAGTGTTGATTCGAGCAGGACGAATGCCCAATGACTAGGTTTGGATCTAGTGACTACTTCCCAAGCAACAAGTGAGTATGTGATTTGAAATTTTCTTATGTACTAGGTTCATGCATCCTATGTGAGACAAACATGTGATGTGGGTTTCATCTTAATGTAAACAAGTTTAGATTTTTATTTTATATTAAAGGATTGAGCTATTAGGAACAACAATGAGACTATCAGTCTATCACATATAAGAAGGTATCTCCTGCACCGGGCTCATGCGCCCTACGTGAGACTAATATGTGACAAACTGATAGTTTTACATAAGACTCATGAGCTCGACAGAGGAGATATCTTTTCGTATGTGATACACTGATAGTCTCATTGTTGTTCCTAATAGCTCAATTCTTGTCCCCCAAAAAAAAAAAAAAATCTAGATTTTTTTACATTAAAATCGATTTAAATTTGCAACAACATAGTCGGTAATATTAACTTCAAGTTCAACCACTGAATTAATTAAGCCGAATATCGTTAATGCTTATTGATCAATGTATACGGAGTCCAAGGATATGTCCATGCTAGTAAGTGACTCAGTAGTCACATCCTGATCTTTTTTTTTTTTTTTTGATGAAAACATCCTGATCTTTTGAAAAAACAAAAAAAGTTAAACATCAAATGGGACCTTGACTAAATTATGGGAAAAGGGCCCCTTTAATTCTGCATTCATGTTCGTTTAATCCACAAGCACCTTGTTAAATTAATAATTTTCTTTTTTGAGAATCCAGTTAAATTAATAATTAAAATACCATCAACTACATTTCCAATAGAACGCTTCCTTACAAATGCATAATATATTCCCTACAATACCTTTAGGGCATGTTTGGTAGACTGTAATAGGCGCTGTAATGTAATAGTTATTCCTACGGTTTAGTTATTCTTTAGTTTGGTTATATTTTTATTACAATGAATAATCATTCCTTATGAATAGCTATTCTTCAAAATGAGGAATAATTATTCCTCTTTAAAAGGTTGTATTAGTTATTCCTTAATAAGTGTAATAATTTCAAAACTTAATATATTTCTAAATAAACAAACTTTCCATATACATCTAACAATTATAAAAATAAAAAAATCATAAAAAACAACACATATCTCTCTTAAATTTAAAAATAACAATTTTTAAGTAGATATAATTATATGAATAAGAAATTTCCTAAAATAAATGTTAAGTTTCATTCTAATGTTATAACTCACAACCAAACTAATGAATAAGTTTAGTTATTGAATTACAATACATTTTATTCCTAGTAATAAAGATTACAATTCCTGTCGTAATCCCCATTCAGTGTACCAAACGTACCCTTAGTATATTATATTACGATACCTCCATTTGTTTGGAGAGGTAAAAAAGTGGTAGGATAGAAAATTGGGAAAAAATGAAAAAGTAGGAAGATAGAAGATATTTTAATTTCTCTCATTTGTATTTGGTTGGAAGTGAAAAAGGGGAGGAATGGAGAAAATAAGTTTGTATAAATTTATTCATATGCCATTGTTAAAAAATGATGCCCTATTAAAACCAAAAAAGTGGCAAACATGTCCTTTTTAAAAAAAAAAAAAAAAAAAGGCAATCACCCAAATTTTTTTTTTTTAAATCATGCTCAGAAAAAAAAAAAAAATCACGTCTAGTTAAACCAAAAATTTGAAAAAAAGAAAGAAAGAAAAGAAAAGCAAAACTAAAGAAAGCACCATCATGCCCACAACCGTGGAAAGCAAAGCCAAAAAAAAAGAAAAAAAAGATCCAACACTAAAAGAAGGAAATAGTAGTTTAGTCATTAAATGTAACTATTCATCTTCTCTCTATTTTTTGTTATGATCCAAGTGTCCCACATGAATTAAGTATAAAGTTAATCATGTGTTTATAAGCTCTTGGGCATCCTCCTCTTGCAAGCCAGTTTTCAAGGGTGAATTCTACCCATGGGTTTATAACATTTGGTATCAGAACTAACTATCACCCCGATTAATCAGGCGTAACTCATTGAGTATGGGATAAAATGAGTTATGGCTTTGTATTCGGATCCCGGAAGGAGTGACCTAAAGGTTAGATTAAAATTATTGATAGGTGAGAGGAGCCACCAAAAAGAGAAAGGGCTATCATCAGGTCAGTGTTGCTAGAGTGAGCTGTTGTGGACGTCGGTTGCAGAGTATGGTAGTATGTTATGATCCTAGTGTCCCATATGGATTAAGTATAAGCTTAGCCATGTGTTTATAAGCTCTTGGGCATCCTCCACTTGCAAGTTGGTTTTCAAGGGTGTTCTACCTATGAGTTTGTATTATTTTCTCTCCAAATTGGGGAGATACAATTTTGGTGGGCTAGGGGAGAAAACATCTGGACCCCACCAACTTTCTATCATTCCCTTTTCTTCAACCAAACACTCATAAAATCAGTTTTCTCTCCACTTTTCTCTCCCCTATTTTCTATCCTCGTTTCACCCCCAACCAAATGGACCCTAATAGTACATTAGATTCCTCAATAAAATAAAGGTCTGGTTAACGGGTGCCCTTAGAACATTTATTAATAGACAATTTTAGAAAAGTTTTAATATCACTTTCAAAGGAAAAAAAAAATGAAAAGTCCGATTAACAAGTGATCTTAAGGTATTTGTTAATTTATCATTTTAGGAAAGTTTTAATACCACTTTCATTGGAAATATAAAAAGCTGTCAAAAAAATCACTTGCTAATTTCTTTTCCCATAATAGTTTTTTTTTTTTTTTTAAATAATTGTTAAACCAATACTCTAAGGCCATTTGTTAACTTTTCTCCAAAAATCAATTAATTTTTCCTTTTCCCATAACAAATTTCTAAAACTATTTTCTAAACTAATGCCCTTACGGCATCAATTAACTTTTCCCGTAAAATAATTTAAATTCAAATATCGTGGTGTATCAACCAATAAAACACAAACAATGTTATCATTTTCAAGGACAATTAAATTCAATACAACTATGATAATTTGAAAAACCATTTTAAGATGCAGCCTGGAACAAGCATTGTAACTATCCAATGTTCATAGCAGAAATATACATAATGTTTGCATGTTTGCCCGCATATAAAAATTGCAAGTTCAAGCTACATGGTATTTAAAGCTACTGAGATTTTGATGGAGTTCAAAACAAGTTATGGATGAATTCACCGGAGAAAACACTTATAGTCCCTTATTATCCATCCTCAAGTATTGTTTTCTCAGCGGCTAAAGTGGCTAATATGATCACACTAAGGTGAGGTTTGAATCACAAATATGGAACTCTAAGGATGCCATTACCGTTAGACTTTCGCATGAATGGCAAGGTTTTCAAAATTGACAGTCTCATTTACAATCTGCTTTTAATCAATTTTTTTTTTTCAAGCTTTACAGTTTATTCATTATGAAAGAATTTAGAATATATTATTCTTTTTGCTCATTTAAGTTCAAAGGTTATTTTCATTTTGTTCTTTTAAGTTTAAAATTTTACCTTTTAGTTCATACTTTTGAGTTTGTTTTAGAATGGTCCCCCGTCCATCTTCACGAGAGATCTAGCCGTTAAGTACCAAGTAAGCGTATGAGTCATGACACATGCCTAGTCATATGACACGTCACCCATCTTTTGTCCAAATGTCCTAGAATGCCGTATCCCTCAAATAAGTATAAGGGAAAAAAATAGAGCAAGAAAGAAACAACCCCACATGAGAGAGATAAAAAAGGCTTGGTTATTATATTTCTGAAACCTCTCCTTAGACTAGTTAGCCACCACCATTCGCCATGAGCTCTAACTAGGGTTTTTTGGTGCTTCTTCTCCAAGTTCTAATAAAACTGTTTAGGATCCACTTATTTTGCTGAAATTGAAAACTTTTTGCTGAAAGTACTGTAAATAAAAGTAAAAGTTAGTTGAAATAGTATAGTAAAGCCTATGAATAGTACCAAAAAGTGTAATGAAACTCATGAATAGTAGCAAAAAAGGCTGAATAGTAAAATAAGTTGGCAAAATTAATCATGCCAAACGGACACTAAGTATCATTCATCTCTACCCCCTTACTCTACCTTTATTTCTTCCCTTTTCCATCACCTCCTTCACAAGCTTCACACTTTTCACCCCCAAAACTTCAGCTAGAGCGAAGAAAGCTTAGTGTGGCTCAACGCATGGTGAACCCATATGACTAAATCATCAATGATGAAAACTTCAACTAGAGCAGCAAACTCGTATGGTTACTAAAGATTGAGGAACTAATAAATCAAGTTTGATCATGATGACAATTGAGAACTTCTTGATAAACATGTTGTTGATGTTGTTGGATATAATTCAACAATTTACTTTTGTGATAAAGCAAATAAGTACAACATACAGATCTGATTATAAGCAATAACACAAATAGATGTGGTAAGCAAAAATAATAAATAGATATTGTATATATAAGGAGAAATTTGCAAGATAATTAAAAACTCACAGACAAAAAGTGTGAACGATGAATAATACAAATCAAGTCTTGTGTTTGATACAATCTCCTTAAAGCATATTTCGTACCTCACACAATTTATGATGCTTTGAGACTCATGGATATCTGCCTCCTATAATAAAATGATCTACATCACGGAGAAGAAGCACATAAGGTCCATGCACTGTGAATTGAACTATGTCTCTTTCTCTCTCTTAGACTCAAATGCTAATGCACAAAATATTCTCTTTGTGAGAGTTTCTTTAAAAGTTATTTTTATGAAAAAGGGACTATGAATATATATACATTAGTGAACAGACTTACTGACTAAAAAAATAACTGTAGTGCACAGACTTACTAACTCAAAAAATAAAATAATAAAATATTATTATTTGGACAAGAAGGCCCAATCCACACATGCCAAAGTCCAACCCAAAGTCCAGCTCATGAGCATATAAACTAAAATATTATCCCTTTCCTTTCTTAGGTGGGACTCAAGGAATTTCACTACTTTAATACAAATAAAAAGAAAGAAGCAAAATCTATATTTAGACTTAAAGAGGCAAAATAAAAATAACCCCAGAATGGGGAAAAAATGTAATTTAGTCAAGAATTTATTTAAGAAGACTCTTTATCAATGATTTTAGTAAAAAAATAATTATAAACTAACTTGTTTAATATTTTGGAAGGGGAGCTTAACACTTCGGCAAAACAACAGAATTACTTGACCTACAAATCATCTTCTTTCATAGATATTGTCAATTTCAAAACATCAAGCAGGTAAATGGTAACTAACTGCTCCCCACTATGGGGGTTCACATCCTACTATCTTATCCAATAGTTATGGCCCTGTTAGGTTCCCCCAAGCACTCGTGTTTTGTTTGATTTCTAAGAGCATTTTGTTTGATTTCTAAGAGCATTCGCATCCGGGTGGCCCAAAAAGTTCTATTTTACACTCTAAAAACTTACTTTATTTATTTTACCAACTCATTTTACAACTCACTCTACATCCTAGTTTTTATTTTTACATACAACCTAATAAAATAATATAAACTACTTAATAAAAAAAAAAAAAAAAACTAATTTCTCTCTCTTCTCCCATCTCACTCTTTCCTCTCTCCAGCAACCACTAGAAAGATTAACTTAGCCACCCACCACCACACACACACCCCACAGCAACCACCAACAAAAAAAAAAAACCCAGCAACCTCACAGTCCCCACAATACCGATACACATACCACCACACACACCCCCCAGTAACCACAAAAAATAAAAAACAAAAAAACAAAAAACCAACAACCCCACAGTCCCCACCATCAATACACACCACCACCACCACCTCTAACACCCACCCACCACCCCACCACCACACACACCCCCCCAGCAACCACAAAAACAAAAAAAAAAAACAAAAAAAAAAACAAAAACCAGCAACCCTAATCCCCACTACCAATACACACACCATCACCACACACACCCCCCTGCAACCACCCAAAAAAAACCCAACGACCCAGTCCCCACCACCAATACACACACCCCACCACCTCTAACACACAAAAATCCACGGCCACCGATTTACACAAAGCAAGGTCAGACCTCCACCACGTCGACCCACACCTCACCACCACAGCAACACCATATGCACAGAAACCCACAAAAAAAATCAAAGGAAAATCCACACAAAACCCACAAGCACCGAGCAAGCAGAGAGTTGAGAGAGGAGAGTTTCAGAGAGAAGAGAGTTTCAGAGAGTTGAGAGGGTTAGAGAAAAAGTGAGAGAGAGAGAGAGGAAAAAAAGAAGAAGAATAAATTAATATTATTTCGATTTACAAACTTGTGAACAGTAGGTTCTAAATATAAATCTACTTATAAATCTACTGTTCACAGGTTCTAAAATTTTTAGAATTTGCATACCGGGCTGGAGCATGTTTTTAGGTTCTCAATGGCTAAAAGAGCAACTGGGGGTGTTTTACACCCCCAGATGCGAATGCTCTAAAAAGTGTATACATTTTCTGAATCTGAAACTAGTATAAAAGATCTCATTTTCACTTGTGCTTTTGTTTGGCACCTGTTTTGAGAACAAGAAACACTAGATACCCCCATTTGGCACTTGGTTCTTATTTTTGAAAAAAACCACTTTTCTCACTAACGGGTCCGTTCTAATCAGGAAAAATATTCAACTAAAATCATAAAATCATAACCCAACCGCAAACCCATCACCACCAACAACAGTTCCTCTGCAAGCTTACACAAAAATAATAACCTAGCAATGATCCAAAATCAGCAAGACGCATTCAAAAATCATCACCCAAAGGAGACAGAAAATCTCAAACAATTGAATGTTTGCTTGATGGGTTTTGGTCGTATGTAGTGAGAAAGGGTTGGATAGAGAGGGAAGATGAAGTCAGGGAGAGATATATCTGCGATTTGTATCATGAAGAAAAAAAAAAAAAAAAAACATTTGGTGGTGGGCCCACTTGAGTTGAGTTTTTGAAAAATATGCAACTGAACTCATTTTCCTGAATCCAAAAATGTAGAAAAGTTGTTCTCATATTTTGTTTTCATATCCACATTTCAAATACTGAGAACAAAACACAAACCCAAACAGTTTTTGGGTGGTGGGGCCCATAGAAAACAGGAAATGAAAACAAAACACAGCCCGTTTTCAGTGGAACCAAACATGGCCTATACCTTCACTTTTACACATCTGACAATGGATTGCACTCAGCTGTCAAACTTTCAGATGCCGATTTGTATTAGGTAAGCATAAATTGGCATACTTCAAAAGCAGTCATCAGAACCCAACAGGTTTTCAACTAGAGCCCCTCAGGCGATCAAGAAGCTGTTAGCCATAAGAAGATAGCATAAGTTCTCAGTCAGTCCAGTCAAATTATCTGACATAACAAGCCTGTAGCATAAGTGGATAGAGGGAGGGAGGGGGGGGGGGGGGACTTCTGAATATGATAGAGATGTCAGAAAAATCTAGATACAAAGTACAATTAGTTATAAAAGGCAGTGTCTGTTTCGTAAGGAAGGCCTTCTAGGATTGTTTTATACCAGAAAATAAGGTTCCGCATAGTAGGAAATAGGAATTATTGATAAATGACATGCCAAAATTTTTTATGGAGTTTACTTCAAACACATAACGGGAAAGTTTTGGGGTCTTAAAAGTGTGTGTGCGCATGCACGCATGTGTGTTGGAGTAACCAGTTTCTAAAAAGAAGAAGAATTCTTTGAAGAGACAACATGAGAGATAGAGAGAGAGAAGTATGAAGGCCTCAAGAGTATTATGAGCATTTAAACATCATAAACTAAACTCACCAGAACAGGATACTGTATAATCCATCCTAAAACTGGAATCTGATAGAGAAACACCTTGACAGATGGCCAAAAACCGCTGCATTTACATCAATGCAAAATACATTAAAAGCCACACAAGTAGATAATTCAGTTTAGAGCTTGGAGCTCAGACCAGGAACTAACCCAAAGAGAGCAATACAACCATATATTTGAAGGATTATACCAACTATTGGCCACCGAACAAAAAGGAAAAAGAGCCCTAGAAGAAAAGATGCAGAACCCTGCAGAAGAGAATAGAAAATTAATCGAAGATCTATCTCCAAATAAATAATTTATTTATAGATGACATAATTCAGAGCCTTGTAGCTCAACTAGCACCTCTTAGTGTTTCCAACGGAAACGCCTAGATTCAAAGCTCTCTCCCCCATTGTAAGTATCAAATTATCAACCACCAAAAAAAAAAAAAAAACAATTTTCCTTTATAATGCTCAAACATGAAGAGTCATTAAGTATAAAAACTCAATATTAAGGTTACACTCCCCCAGACTCTACAATTTGTTATTGAAAAGTTTAACTCTGATGTAAGGGGATTGATAGCAACCAACAGGACAACAAATATCGAAGGCCACTCCATACACAATGTAATTAATTCCTACAAGTGCATTCATGCGTCTGATAGAGACAAAGGCTTCAAGGAAGTTGAATGATATTACAAAGATAAAGGAAGGTGGGCTGTAAGCCAATTTTACCCACTAGCAAGCAAGCCCTCAACAGGTATTTAAGGTAGGGATATAACCTATCAGCTGTAAATTTGGATCATAACACAATTTGAGAATTTTCCTCTGCTATCACATATCAAACATGCATTCAGATTTCTTGATTTGCCATAGAGCCAGGCCCTAGGTCCATTAAAGTGAGCCAGTGGAAATGCTATGCCTGCTGTTTAGCTTAAACAGCAAAGTCTTAGCTGTCCAGGAGAAATTATATGGGAAGAATAGGAGTACTTCTGTCTGACAATCTCATGTATTCTGTATTTGGTTTTGATTTTATCCCTTTGCTTTTTCACAAGCACCTTGAACACATTATGTGCTCACAACTTCACATATTAACCCCCTCCCCCACAGGAAAAATGAGAAGGATGGTTTCAAAATATTTAGCACAAGAATTTCCTTAGCCATACCTTGTAGTTTGCTCTGTTAGTGAAGAGGTTCCACGTTGAACGCCAACCAAGCAAAAGGGCTACCCCAGTCAAGCAAAATATCTGATAACAGAATTATCAAAAGGTATACAAAATCATGGCCTCTTCCAGTGCACTGACTCAAAAAGATTTAAGTTATAAAAGGTCTTACATTTGAAAGGGCAAGTAAACCCCTGTCGAAGAATAGAACTACACCAAGAAATGTAAAAACGATACCAAAACCAATGAGACCCAAACCAATCTCTGCAGGTTTCAGCCAAATTTTACAAGGTTACAAGAGAAATACTGGTTATGACATAATTTGCAGGGAAAAACCACAGAAACTTTCTTACAATAGCCATCTCATTAAAAATTTTCAATCAACAAAATCAGATATAGAAATCATATTCTTAAAATCCCTACTTCAACCATGTTTAACAAAAAAGTACCAGAACTTTTATTTAAGAAACTAAAGGTTATGCTCACACTTGAACCTCAACACTTTTTATAAAGCTTATAGGCACACAGATACTGCGAATGCCACCCTTCAGCTTCGAACAAGACCACCAAGTTCAGCTCATGTATAAATTCAATGATAACACATGAAAATTCCCGAGACTTGTAAACAACCAGTTTATTTGTAGCTATGCATATGGATTAGGTGACATTCCCAATTGATAGTCAAAAGCATGGAGCTTGGCATGAGCAGAGACAGGAGAAAGAGTGGAGAATGCAGATATATTGTGCTGATGTTACAAACAAAACCAACTAGTCAAGTGAAATAAGAAAATCCAAGGGCACTAAAATTTGTTAGCCATAAAAATGTTATTTCCCTTTGAATTCTAAGTTTTGCAAAACCAGTTACGTATAAGTATTTGAGTATTTAAATCCAACTGTGCTTTCTGGGTTATTATATCTAATCTAAAAGAAATATTAATGCTACTATGAAGTTTTCGTTTGGACATGTTATCATCTATGTTGTTATCTTTTATCTATTATTTCAGTGTACATACTTTATCTCAAAAACATATAAATAAATATGTTTGTGTGCATGTACATACATATATCTTTACACGCACACACACACGTAACAAAAAAAAAAAAAAAAAGAGTTGCAAGGCCAGGAGAATGGAAGAATGTTGTAAGATGACAAAAAGGCTAGTGTTGCTACATCCTGCTCTGCAGTAGAGTAAAACCATAAAAAAAAAAACAAAGGACATTGTTACAGACATTCAATCCAACATAAATGTGTTTTTAAGGTTGGGACGCATATATTCCTAATATATATGCCAAGGAGTGATTCTATATTTCTTTTTTTTTTGATAAGTAACAAACTTTATTTAAGCAAAAACTTCCAAGTATACATACAAAGAAATCACCAACATCAGCCTCTCAAGTCACAAAACTCTAACAAATCTAGAAAAGAATCACAAGAGGAAAAAGGTAAAATTACTGTAATTTGTGCTAATCACGCATGAAATCAAGGTACATAATAATATCAATAACTGTTCACTAATTGCTGATGATGTGGTCCCTTCTACCCCAAAGCATTCTTTGCCTACACATATTAGTATAAGCTAAACATAAAAGAGTGAAAATGATTTTTTACAAGTTTTATGGCATTATCATTTACCTTATTTCTTTCCCAGCTTTTTTAGCACAATTTCTGTACAACACTACAGTCTTTCATAGACCAAGGTATGCATATTACATATAGGCATGGACAATTTCTTACCAATCAGCAAACTTATTTATAATAATTCCGAGTATCAACTAGGGAACTTCTAAATCTTAAAAAATTTGATCCAATTTAACAAAAAACTCCTTTATCTCTACCATTTTTTACACATACTAGATACATGTGTAACCACGCACACGTCCAAAACTGTATGACTTTGTGTATTTCTGATAAGATAAGAGGTTATAAATTGTACGACTCATCTCCTATTTGAAGAATGGCGTGTTGAACACTTGAAACACTATACCTTGTGACTTGTATTTACCTATGTTTGACACTGGTTTAGAGAGTTAATAACTCACATTCATTCACCTCAAAACGTGTAAAGCTAAAAGGGTATTACTATTATGTTATTGTTTAACATCTACAGTTTTATTAAACAGAGAGAAATATGCATGTTTAATGCTATCAATAACTTTTTAAGTTTACCATGAGTCAGCAGATAAACACTTGTGTCTATGTCCACAATTCATAATAAAAGACTAATAAGATATCCTCCAAATTGTGAAGCTCAAAAGCATAATAACGCATATAAAATAATAATAAATTTTCATGAAATCACATTAGAAAGTTGTTTTATAAGTTGCATGACACAAAAATCAAAGTACATTCTAATTTCTGCAAGAGATATAATATGTTAGTTTTTAATACTTCTTCTATCCCACTAAGGGTCTAATCAAAAAGATAAACGTGCAGATTAATGTCATACTTACACAAGTAACAACAAAAAAGTCAAGCATGAGTAATTTCAAAATAAACTTTATCATAAATTTTTACACAACCAGGGTAATCGTAGGGAACACCAATAACTCGCAAAATAGTTCTACAAGAACATTCAGTTAACCAAATAAAGCATAGAGCCCTAAAACTTATTAAAAAAACTTAGCCTTAAGCAAAAATGTTCATAGCAAACACTGAATAGAAGCTGAACCAAGAGTTGAGAATCCATGCATATGAAAAACATTAACAAACAGAATAATGCTCACTTTTTTGCTCAGTTAGTTCATACACCATCCTGATAACTGTACTAGTCTCTTTGATGGTAGCAAATAGGAAGCACCTTTCAACTGCAACATCGGAGCATAACATACAAGATTATGAAGGTAAATAAAAATTTAAGGCTTATTATATGCATAACTATCAAACAGAAAAAATCTACACTTATTTCAAGCTAACACCTAAGTTTGGTGTGACCCCTAGCTGAAATCATCTCAGGATTTCACTTTTCATGTTAACAGCCTTCGAGTTTCAAACTTTTGACACAAATGTAGAACATATTTGACTCGATACCAATGTAATAAACCTTTTCAAAATTAGATAACCAACTACTCTGTTCAAATATTGGAAAGCCAACAATTTGAGTTCCTACTCTTTGTTCCCACTGCGCACAAATTTGACTAATAAATCCTTGTATCAACATGTGCACTCTTCTTGGTCTTGGATATACTACCTTGATCTCAATTTCGAACGTCTTCACGTCTCGCAATAACACAACTACATAGTCTGCCTCAAAAGTAGTCCGATTAAAAATTTACATCTTCTAGTCATATCCTCTCAACTCTTCATTCCCTCACACTATTTAATTCTTACAGATGATAACAGGCAAATAAAGGCCTTCAAATCCTAATTCCTAGCCTAAAAAACCATATCCCTAATTACTCTCATCTTTTTGTTGCCTAATCAGTTTCTTTTCATTCTTCATCATGACAACAACAGTTCTACCCATTTGCCAATCTCACTACCATACTCATCCAAAAAAAGGTCACAGTCACACCCAGTTTACAAGCTTCCACCTTTTGCTTGGTCTATCAGAGGCGATGGGTAGGAAACTTTACCCTCAATTTTTTGAAGAGATTGATTCCCAAACTCAAACCCATGACCTGTCGTTTTTGATATAAGGCACTTGACAACCTAGCTCCCACACATACAATACCTCTAAAATCATAACCTTTTTTTTTTTTTTTTTTTGGGGTTAATGTGGGTGTCCAAGGCTCTTAGAACCCGACTAATCTTCCGGGTGTGTGCGTCATATCCTTGTCCTACACATACACCAAGTAATAACAATGACAAATCTCTTTGGATGGCCCCAAGGTATTGGCTTGGGGACTTAAACCCAAAACCTCATATATCACATGAAACCTAGGAACCACTAGACTAAACCCTCTGGTTTAAAACCAAAAACATTTTAATTTTCTTAAACTCTTTCAATAAAAGCCATTTTAAGCTCCAATTTCTTAAAATTTCAAGTGGGTTAATTCTTGCAATTCCATTAAACTATTAGCAACACAGTAAATACTTGTTGGACTGGCCATTTAGTTTCATAGTAATAGTTTTATCTTCCAATCCCTATTCTATTGAATTCTATAATTCCAAACTATTAACTGTCTCTACCATTATTAAAGATTGGAAAAACAAAACATAGGTTTCATTTGCTAACATCAATTCCAGACAACAAAAGATATATCTCAAATTTAATGTAAAAAATCACAAAATTCATAAATAACTAAGAATTATAGTAACAGAGAGAAAGATGAGAGACAGAGAGAGACTGACCAGTTGGGAAGATTGCAAAATGAGACAAGAACGGTGCGTTTTGAATTTTTGACTCGACGAGACACAAGTTCTTAACGCGAGAATGAAGAAACGTGTATTTGGGTCAACAAGTTGGACTTGGCCCATTTAATTTTTACTTTTGGGCCCTCATTTGAGAGCTTTTTGAGAATTTGACATAGTCAGCCCATTCTACTTATAAAAAACTCTAGTCCATTTGAGGCCACTAGGCCTTTATATTGTATATGCACCGTGTAATTTATAATTTGCTGGCCCATGCTCGCGCAAAAATGATCTCGTGTGATCGGGCCCACTCTAGGATCCGCATCCTTGTAAGAGGTTCGCATAGGGGTATAAATGAACCAAGTTGTTTATGAACAATTTGAGCTTGACTTGAAAAAACAAATGTTTGTTTATGTAGCAAAAGAGTCAATCTCAAGTTCAATTTAGGCTTCGGTATTAAACGAACCGAGCTCAAACATAATAATTTATTCGTGAACATGATACTCGATTTAACATATATTATATTATATTTTTATATGTATACTTGTCTAAAATATACTTGTATAGACTTAACCCACTTGAATAAATTCATATAGTTTCAAATTATTATTTGTAGTTTATTGATAATATAAATAGTTTATCCATAATAAAATTCATAGATTTGTGAAGATGTAAAATTTTAGTCATTGTTTTACCATATAGGAGAAAATAATAAGTTAATCTCGTGAAAAAGTTCAAGTTTGTTTGAAAAGAAAACAAACCAAGTTTGAATATATAATCTTGTTTGGTGATGGGCTCGAACTTGGCTCATGTTTAAAATAAAATAAAATGAGTAAGTCTGAACTTTTAATACTCGGCTTAATTTAACTAGTTTACAATTCAAACTTTTTCATTGAAATCACCAATAAGTGCTTGTATTTTTTTTTTTTTTTTGGATAATTTGATAGTTGGGGGGAAGGGAATTTGAATCTTAAACGTTTTTGTTGGAAATATTAGGAGGTGCTAAGCAGTGAGTAAAGTTACCAGGCTATTGTATTTGTTGACCTAGAGATACTTGTGGAATAGCTAAGCAATGTTCATCCAAATTGAAAATCATTTGCTAGTGCCCAACTCTAACAAATAATGACCAACTGCTCGAAAAGAAATCTTTGTTCATTATTTTTTTTGATACATTAAGTAGGGATGGAGATTTTGAACTCTAAAATTTTCCATTATAAATTCTAAGAAGTGTTAGTTGACTTAAGGATCATTGGTGAAATCTTTAGTCAATTGCAGGGTATAAAAGTATCTCTTAGTAATGATTACAATGAAAGTAAACCAAATATTTTTTTAATTTGTTTTTAAAAGAAAAATGGTGTGTGATTCAAAGGGAATTGTAAGGGATTGTTTAATCAACTTCTGGTTGTTGTTAATACATTTATAAGTAGACTTATCAAGAAAATATAATAGTTTATGCCTTTTAATATCATTAATGTGAAATATATATAATTAGAGAATAAATTGGTCAAGCAACCACCACACACCCTTGGTGCGATGGTCACTCCACAAGTATAAGTGCTTGTGGGGTTTTTTTTTTTTTTGAGAGTACTAAGTGTTTGTAACACATACACGGGGAGAGGGGAGAAAGTTTTTAAAGAAACTTAAAGTGAGATATCCGAGGTTGAAATCATTCATTTCACTGTAACTATCGAACTTATTATTATTATTATTATTATTATTATTATTTTTAAAGCTTAAAGCTCTTAAAGTATATGAATGTTTGAGGTTTGTACAAGAGAGAATGTATGCACATGTGCATGTTTATTGACCGAATGCAGATTCCAGAACAAGCTATACCCTGGTGGGCCTGGTCATTGATAATCCAATAGAACCGTCTCCATATGCACAAAAGACACGTAAAGAGCAGTTGTGAGTTGTTGGTCTCCCTCTTTTTTTTTTTTTTTTCTTAGAGATGGTTTAGGTAAAGATATGAAAACAAACACAAAGGACCCCAAAAAAAAAAAAAAAAAAAAAAAAAAAAATAGAAGAAGAAAAAAATGAAACCAAAAAGGACAAAGTACTAGTAATACTTACCAACCCAATATTCAAATCTTTAAGGTGCTATTCAATTTGAATGGGAATCAAATCATAGCCTACTTTACCTTATTATTCCAAAACATCTACTTATATTTTCAATTTGTCAATAGCACGATTGGTAATTTTTGTTGAAATTAGTTGAGAGAATAACGAAAGGTTAGCATGTCCCAATCAAAGATAGAGACTCTTTGAAAAAACTTAATTAAACGGTCTTCAAATTGAAAGCATCTCGGTGTTATTTTATATATTGGCCTCTAGAAAAAAAGAAAAAAAAGTAGGATCTCAAACTATTTTACAACTTTTTTTGTAAGAGCATTCCCATCAGCTCTTTTATAAAAAATGTCATTTTGACACACCAAAAGCCTACTTTATTATTTTATCACATTATTTTACAATATCACATTCATCACATGTTTTATTCTTCAATTCTATACATTAAAATAATATTTACAACACATTAAAACAATACATTAACTCCTCCCCGTCATCAACAACAACAACAAAGGCACAACCACCACTACCGCAACAACGGCCACCAACAACCACTGCTGCAACAACACCGGCAACCACCACCGGCACAAACTCACATCCACTAACACCAACTTATAAAAAAAAAAAAAAAACACAACCAGAAGAAAAAAAATCCACAACAACCCAAAAAATAACCACCACAACCACCCAATAATCACCACCACAACCACCAAATTGCCGCCACAACCATAGTACCACTGCCACAACTAACCCACAACCCACCACATTCACAAACCTCAAAACCCATCCCAAATCAAACAAACCCAAAAGCAAAACCCACCACTGCAGGCCGATTGAGAGAGATCTGATGGTGGGAGGTTCCGATGACGTGGTGGATGGCACAGCAAGCTCGGCGGCTTGGCGTGGCGTGGTGAAGGTACGAAGCTCGGCGACGTGGCGTGGCGTGGTGATGGTATGAAGCTTGGCGACGTGGCGTGGTGGTCAGTGGCGTGGTGAGATCGGCGTGGTGTGGTGAGATTGGCATGGCTGTGAAAGAGGAATAGAGAGGGCGATGAGAGAACCAGACGAAGAGAGAGATATGTGTTGGGAGGAGAGAGAAAAGGTAAATAAAATAAGCAAAATTTTTTTTGGCATTGATGTCCGCACCGTCTCATATTTGAGAGTGTACTGTAGCCTTATGCCAAAATTTTTGAGATTTGAAATACCTAATGAGGATTGGTTTTTGGTGCCAAATGCCAAATATTTGGCATTTGGCACACCTGATGGTAATGCTCTTATAACTGTCAATTGTGATGTCATAGGGTATAACTAGTGAAAAAAAAAATGGTGAGTTTATGTGTAAGTGATAGACAATCATTCACAATTTGCCACGTCAGAGTTATAGTAAAGAAGTTGTGAAATAATTTGTGTTCCTAGAACCGCTCTCTTACATTTTGTATTTGTCAAAGTTAAAAGGTTAAAGGATATTATTTCTCAAAAACCCAAAAAAGAAAAAAAGAAAAAGAAAAGAAATAAAGGTTGAAGGAGACTAGAAGGAACTGTAAATGTCATACAAGATTATCATATAATATGACTTATGCATCCCTCGTTTGAATTTCATGACAAGTTAATTTAGAGCCTATGTTGATAGAAACTTTTCCCTAAAATAAATATACGTGGAATTTGAAGACAAACCATTAAAAAATCATACTTGTTGGGATCATATAATTTTTTTTTTTTTAATCATAAATTGCAATTTACCTCCACGAGATCAGACCTAATTACACTTTACCTTTCTAACTCTTAATACAAAACCTTTTTATAGTTTAAAATAAATTGATACATTTTGGTAAATCAATCAATTGATTTCTTTATTCATTAAAAAAAAAAAAATCAATTGATTTCATTCCTTGTTTATTTAACATTTTAGTTGCACACAATTTTTTTCTCGCCGTAATCATCATGGCATCCATTTAAAATATATTTAATTAATACATTTTGAATAAAGAGCTTAAGGAAAATGAAGAAAGAAAAAAAGTTTTATTCTACTAAGCATAAAAAAAAAATGTTGATGTGGAATCACGTGATTGACTCGCCAAAATACATCAATTTAATCCAAATTATGGTGTTCGTGTTTTTTTTTTTTTTTTTTGAGAAGGATATGGTGTTCGTGTTAGTGTCATTACTTGCTCTACTTTATAAAAAGAATTAAGGCTTAAATTCTCTATTATTGCAATTATAGAATTATAAAAAGTAGGTATAAGGTAACTTTTAAAAATCACCCTATTCATCACCAATTGCCTCATAGCTCAATTGTCACATTGCAGTGTTTTTAACAAAGATGTCTAGAATTCAAATCTATATTAAAATTATAAAAGTAAAATAATAAATAAATAAAAATCATCCTATCCATCCATGAAGGGCTTCAAATATTAGGTCCATGTTATATTAAGAGTGATTCAAAAGGCCCATTAAAAAAACCATTGACGATCACATACCATGAGGTCCATAACTGGCCAGATTGGAATTTAATATATTAGCTCAACTGGTAAAGTCTCTGATGGTTGTATAAGAGATCTGGGGTTCAATCCCCGCTTACACCAAAAACTGATTGGTATCTTGATATGATAATAAAGAGCTATCATCATGAGCTGACGCCATAAGTTAAAACTCTCTTTCAAAAAAAAAAAAATACACTCTCTTTTTTTTCTACTTCTTCTCACAATAATACTTTATTGTTTTTGGTTGAGGACACACAATAATACAATATGACAACGAAATCTCATATGTCAGGATACATTTTTCGTTTGTCCCTATAGTAAGTTGGAATTTGGATTTTAACTTTTAAGAGAGGCATTGTCTTTTTCCTTCTCATTCCAATAACTTTCCTATTAATATATGTATATATTATTCTTACAGTATCCAAAGTTTAGATATATGGAATTCACATATTGTAATATATAGAGGATAATGTTGCAACTTGAAACCTTTACATAAAATAAAATTTGCCTCCCTACTTTTTGTGACAAAGGTTCCTGTTAATTGTGATGTTATTATTTTCAAGTCAAGAAAGTCTACTATGGCCAATCGGACTTGAACACAGATCCCTACTCTAACTTTATTTCCTTCTCCAATCTCCACCGCCAGTACCTTTTTCTTTTTGCTGGGTCAGTAATGCAAAAGAAATAGATTACACAGACAAAAGGAAGATAAAGAAAACATGCGAAGAACCACCATTTTCATTAGCCACCAAGAGAGGATGAGTACTAAAGAAGGGAAAAAGAGACTTCCCCACCACCTAAAGGGGAAAGAAAAATGAAGAATTTCCTTGGACTGGTGGAGCCTTCGTTGAGAATCTTCCCATGTGGTGATGTCTAGCTAAGAGATCAAATAATTAATTACACGTACGATCCTTAAGTTAAGGTTTGAAATTTTAGGCGAGGTGTATATATCAAGGTTCAGGAAAATGTCGCGCTACAAAAAGGAGCGTTAAAGAAACGTAGAAATTATCTGCTTGTTATACATCGAATTTATGCATCTTGTGATCCACACATTACGAGTGAAGAAATTCATATATCGAATGTACGAGATATCTTCTTCAAACTGACAACTAGGTCGAGGCTGAATATGATCCCTTTCAATACCGTTGATGACCAACATAAAGATTATCCAGATAGGAGGCTGCTATGTATAATTATTCATCACGTGTTAGAGGGGAAAAATTAAATGTGTTGCAGCTGGAGGAGTGGGGTATTCGAAGAGGACTAGAATGCCTTGTGTGCAAGCTAGCGAGACAAAATAATAGAGGGCCTAACATATGATAAAAACATGAAAGGCTTATATCAAGGACAGAGAATCGAAGAAAGCCATGTTTGAGTCATTATAATATTTTGATTGGACAAAAAGATAATATCTTTATGTGATTTGAAGGGGGCCCCTACGTTTTCAAGTGTGGTGTGGCGTCTGGAATATCCATTGAGATTGTTCCTTATGGATGTGATTACTGATTAAGATAAGAACAATTTTTATTTATGACTAATAATGAAGGTGAAGCAATATCAATGATTTCAAAAAGTAATTGGATTTTGTAGCCATTAACATCACTTCTAATAAATCTTTATATATAGATCAATAAGTCCAAACGGGCCGACGTGTTTTATTCGCTGTCACTTGATTGGTTTTGGAGTGATATGACTCGCACACCTTTTTCAAAATCTTTGAATTATCAAGTTTTTAGTTCTTGGGTAATGATAACACGAACATTTAAAAAATTATTAATAAATTATTTTAAGAAAGTTTTAGTACTATTTTTATTGAAAATAGAAAAAAATTGTCAAAGTATTAAATTATTAATTACTTTATTTCACCACCACACATTCTTAGTGCGATAGTCACTTCACAAGTACAAATCCTTATGGGATGTGATGGGTAAGGGCTGGGGCTCAAGTCTCCAAAAGGGAGTTTCACATACATATACACTTAGATTATGTTAGAGTATAATTTCTATCTTGTATAAAAAAAAATACTTTATTTCTTTTCCCATAAATTTTTTCTAAAATGGTTTACTAAAAGATGCCCTTAGGACATCCGGCTAGGGGTGGCAAAATTGGACATGACCCGTGAACTCGACACGACACGACACGAAATTAGCAGGTTATGGATTGAGACTTAATGAGTTCGTGTTATATTCAGGTCGACATGATTGACTTGTTTAATAAACAAGTTGGGTTAGTGTTCAACCCATGGAACCTATTTGACTCGTCTAACTTGTTTAATTAAATAACATTTTACCAATATATCCTTTAAACTTTTGGTATATAAACTTATTAGTTATGGTTTATTTTCTTTGGCATATAGTGATTGATTATTTGTGATATTGAGATATACTTTAGTTTTGAATGATTATTTGTGATGCAGTTACTTATTAGTTCTAAATTTTATATGAAAAATATTTATTTGTTTGTTTTTTCATAAATTTTTTTTTTTTCATTTTGTTAAAATATGATAAACAGGTCGACATGATTAACTCGTTTAATAAATGAGTCATATTAGGGTTGATGAATCTTGACCTGTTTAATAAACATGTAGGGTTAGTGTTGACTCATATAATCGAATACTCATGAGTTGACATGACACGAATCCGGCACACGAATATGAATTGCCATCCGTACATCCAGCCATTAACTTTTTCCTTAATTTTTTTCTAATTCTCATCTAAGCTTGCCACTCATATGATATTTACCTATCAATAACAATTGAGTACTGTAAAATCATGATTTACTTGTTAGGTTGTGTGTAACAAAGTTAAACCAATAAAAATTTGTCACTTTGAGAAAATTTCAATGACTCTAAGGCTTATTGGTCATAAAAGAATGTAGCGTGGTTAGCAAGAAACTCACTTGCGTAAGTATAACTGCTGTACAAGTGCAACAAATGCTTCATTTATCAAGAAAGAAAAAATGGTGCAACAAATGCTTCTAACTTTCATTAAAGAAAAAAAAAAGGTGCAACTAGCTAAAGGTACGTCCAGGTACACCCAAGTAATGATTTATCATACAAGTTGTATCAGATTATCAGGAACTTTCTAAATGACTTTTATTATAAAGGACTTTTTGCTACAATAAAAAATGAAAAAAAGTGGAAAAAAAAACTTGTAAAATATAAACAACTAACTAATCACTAAACTATAATAAAAAATTTGATTGGTGGGTCAGACTGCCAAGGTGTTTTATAGACTATTCTTGAAAGTTTTTACATTGAAATAAAAAATAAAAAAACCACAGTCAAATAAATTAACACTAAACTATTGTACATCTGCATCAATTGGACAGTTGAATAAAATAATTACAGAACTAAAGAGAATTTTGTCTTTATTTCAACCCTATTTGGTGAGATCTGATATGAAGGTTAATCTAACCTTTAAACTATTAACTTACTGCTAATATAGAATAGTATAGTTTACTGACTCATGATATGTGAATGTTGCTTAGTTTGTCTTTAGTGCAAGCATGACCACGTGTGGGGGTTTAAGAACCTTGTATTTATTCTTGGCTTGTTTGTAATTGAAGCATTCTAATATAATGATTAACTATAGTGAAATCATACAATAAAAGGAATTAGAGATCAGTAAAAAGGGTCTTGAATAATATAATTAGATTTTGAATTTTCTTTGTGTTTGTTACACTTTATTAACTTTGGAACTACCACTTGATATATATATGATTTTTATATTTGAAATTAGAGCATCTATGTTCCTACTTGCTATAAAGCATTGACTGCAACTACTACTATGTGGTTTGATTATACAAACTATAATATAAAACCAAAATTAGTTCCACTTGATTAGATTAGATGCATGAATTTTTGTTAGTTTTGTAGCTAATTATAATTGAGTTTCAAAAATGCATGCACTTGTTTTGGTAATTGAGTTTAAGAGAAATGCCAGCGATTGTAGCATGGGCTTGGATCTATTCTGTGTTAAGCGGCGACAAGAGTGGATCAGAAACGATAAAAGCTAGCCATTAAGGCACATGCAATTATTTTTGGTTTTGAATATCTTCCAACGTACAGTGTCTAAATGTCAACTTTGCAGATGATGATCAAAGTGTATATCAGCAAAAGCATGTGGGCTCTGTTGTGTTGAATAAAATAGGAAATGGTAGGCAAGGATTGGGAAGTTAAATATTAGATTTAATTATATAAATGATGAGCAAAAACTTCTATATTTTAGCCAAGTTTTAGGTAAGCTTTGTTAGAATGTAACTTTCTTTGCCTTTTGTTTTCAGATCTGTATTTTTCGTAGTTGCTTGCTTTGGATGCTTTCGGGTGATAAAAGTTGCATTCACATATCTAAAATACCATTTCTAGATTATATATTTTGGTTCACAAATCACAATCATATTATCTATGATTCATGGATATACAAACAATTAATGACACGGACACAACACTAGACACGACAATAAATCGATCTGTTATTGAAAAATTAAGACACGACATAGTAAAGATACCACAATTAATTAATTAAATAATATATATTTTTAGATATATTTTTATGTTTATTTATTATTTTTAAAAATATATAACAACTATCAAAATCTTTAAAATTTAATCTAAAATTAAAGAAATTTTTTTAATAAAATTATTTTTTTTCTTCCAACATTATAAGAATTGAGAATACGTGTGCAAGAGTGTCACCGACATAACAAATACGAACACATCAACAATTTTGAGGGGTCCGTACTTATTAGTATTTCATGTTGACAAGTAATGGTTTAGAAGTGACATTTTTCAATGGCTTGCAATCTTTAAAATTAAAGGAATTATTTTTTACTAAAATGAGGTTTTTTTTTTCTTCTAACATAATGAGAACACACATGTAATAAAAGTATAATTAAATAGGGACACATCAGAAAATTTTTGAGGTGTCGGTACTTGTTAGTATTTTATGTTGACAAGTAATGGTTTAGAAGTAGGAATTTTTCAATGGCTTGCAATAATAATATTATCTAGAACTAGAAGTACTGACTGACACTGTGCATATAGCAACACAAGCACATGGACCCGGTTTATATATAACTGGGAGCCATACTCTCTCACGTCTCCAGAGGAATATTAGGGCATGCAAGTAGTCAACCTTCACGAGAACGAGATAGACGTAGACCAAAGGAGCCTCTTGGGTTTATTTTTTTGTCAATTGGTGATTGGTCTTAATCCATGCAGTCCAACTCCAAGCATTGCTGCACCTTATTCTTCGCATCTTACTTTACACTATATTTTTGTTTCTTTTATCCTCACTCGTGCTGCTTGTTTTTTTAAAACCTGCGGGCGAAACATCCCCCTCCATCCCATTCTCCGTCTTCTCGGTCCGCCAGAAAAAAAAAAAGAAGATAATAAAGTAGTACTAATAGCTCAATTAGTAAAGTCTCTGATGGTTATATAAGAGATTTGAGATTTAATTCCCACCTACACCAAAAACTGATTGGTATCTTGGTCTGATGATAAAAAGCTATTTTCAGGAACGGACGTCATAGGTTAAAACTCCTTCAAAAAAAAAAAAATGGTGAGTTTGAGAATCAATAAGTTTCTAAAAACAAAAATGCAAAACATACCCTTTGAGATTCTTCCGAATTCATTTCAATTTTCTAATTTTGTTTTCGTTCATTTCAGTCTTTTAAGTTTCAAGTTTATTCCTCACTATCAACTTTCGTTAAGTTTTTTTTTTTTTTTTTTTTTTAATAAAAAATTTAGAAAAATATTTTTCAATCATTAATTGGATTTTAAAATTTTAAGAATTTGAAGAAAAAAAATACAAAATTGGACAATTAACCCCAACATATAATAAAAATTCAATGAAGATGTCTTAATTGAATAAACTTGAATTTAGAGGACTGAAATAAACAAAAACAAAAATGTATTTTTGTTAAAATATAGAGGGCAAATTTTGCATTTTAGCAAAAAAAAGTTCAGAATCAATAATAATTTGTCAACTCAACAGTTATAAAATTTATTATGAAAATTGCTATGTCTATAGTATTACTCTAGGATTATTGATCAAATAAAGAGTTAAAAGCATTTTAAAAAAGAGGGGAAGTCAACTAAACTACGAGATTAACCATCCATTTGGTACTCCAATGATACTTCTTTTCTACTTGAAGTTGAAGGTTTAGTTTTAACTTTTCGCCCTTTAACTAGTCGCGGACCCACATGTTGCACATAATTATTTTTTAAGGGTGGTCTTATTATTATTATTTTATAATTTGAACTAATTTAATGAAAAGTAATGCATTTCATAATCATATTTATCGCAAAATAATTTTTTTATTATTGTAGAATTGTTTTATTTAAATTTTGAAATATTAATTCTACCATAGTCAGTTGACTAATTTTTACATCTCTAAATCAATTAAACACGTTTTGCATGTTACATGTAAACTTTCTTTTCCATAAGGGTTGAAATAATGTGGGTAATATTTTTTTCTATAGAAGTTAAAAATTAAAATTCTTATACCTTGTCTTGATGTTTCCTAAAAATTAAATTTGGCGATTCTCTTTTAAAAATTGTGAAAATTTCAAGCAGTAATTCATAAGGTAATTCATGTTACATGTTCATGCTTTGATTGTGTAATTATATATTGATTTGGGTTGTAATTTACAAGTTGTTTAGGATATTAGATATAGTGTTGTGTGTGATTTATAGAGTAATGACGGTTGTAGTTATTAACAATTTGTTTTTCATTGTCTTTTAAGTTAATAAAAACCTTATATATACTTTTTTTTAGCAAAAAAACCTTTGCATATTTTTTTTAATGTGAATCTTTACATATGCCTTAATAAGTAAACTCTTTACATTTCATTTCCTTAGATGCATAAAAAAAAGACATCTATTCCATAATAATAGTGGTTAATTAGTTTTTTCATTATCTCATTTGTAACGTTTCTTACTATTATCATATTTTACTGGCTGGTGATTTTCATAATAGAGGCATTAAATGAAATGTAAAATCTTAGAACCTTTCATTAGATTTTTAAAAGTCGTGGTGTGTGAAGAATATAAGCATTTAAGGACTTTTTTATTATTATTATTTATAAATAATGTTAAATGAAATGTCAAAAAAGGGATTTCGAAATTTTCCATCTTTATTTCTTATATATTTCTATTATTACTGAAGAACATCTTCCTTTTAGTTTTGATAATAAATATGGTTTTCTAGATTAGAGTTTGATTAGTTTTAAGTTTAAATTTTGTATGATTGTATTTAATTGTTGATTATATAATTTAATTAAGTGAATTTAAGGATTTATTTAATTGCATTGTAAAGTTTTTAATGACATTCGTAAGGTTATCTTTAATTAATTTTTTACTCCTTCAGCTATCAGCCTCTTTGTTTTCCAATTAACGGTTACTAATTAATATATTTAATTGACGTTTGATTTCTTTTACAAATCTCTTTCTCTCTCTCTCTCTTCGTTAACATTCTATTTTTTTCCCAAATTTGATGAAAATTCTAATGTACTAAATATGCATTGTAACGTTTTTTTTTTTTCATTCCATTTTGCTGCTATGAAGTTAGTATATCCATAACTATTAGTTTGTTTTATGATATGTTTGGTTTGATATTATTATTATAAATTTAGTGTTCTAAAATAGAATGTGTTTTGTACTCTATTTTTCTATTGATGCATTGTAAAGTTTCATGGGAAGACTTTATAAGAAAAATTTTTATTTATTTAAATTTAAGTAAAATATTATATTTTTAATTTTTTAAATAAAAAAAGATAGAAAATATAAATAATTTAATAATATGTAAGATGTGGTTGAATTTAAATTTTGAATAAAATAAGATGAAAAGAAAAATAGTAAAAATGAAATGTATAGCAATAAACACCAAATCATTTTAGCTATGCTATGTAATAGAATTTCTTATATACTATATTTATAATGTAATAGAATACTCCATCCGTTCTAGTTTGTTTATCCTCTATTTTATTTTGGTATGTCCCAAAATATTGTCATGTTTCTAAAAATAAAAGTCATTTATTTATTAATGTTCCTGTTATACCCCTACTTTATTTTTAAAACTATTTGAAAAGAAAACTAACAAATATTTAAAAAAATCAATCTAATTGGGGTACCTTTTTAGTTGCCTCATTAAGAATAACTCTTTAAAAAAAAAAAGCTGATAAACTTATTTAAGGGTAGTTTTGTAAATTTATACATTTTTATGAGGCAGACAAGACAATAAATAATGTTTCCTTAAAAAGTTTGACTTTTCAAACAGGACAAACAAATTGAGACGGATGGAGTAACATTTAATAATATAAGATAATAAAAAAGATAACAACTTAAAATACAAAAATAAATTGTATCAACCCAAAGTAGAATTCTGAAGAAAACAAAAATTCATCAACCTAAAGTAGAGATGCAAGAACAATAAAAAAATAGACCAAAATAAAAGTAAAGTTTTTGATGTCCTCTGTAAGGTTATCTCTATTTTATTCTTTACTCCTCCCGTCAGTCTCTTTGTTTTCTAATTAACGGTTATAAATTGATGTTTGATTTCTTTTTCTTTTTCTTTTTTTGTTTCTCCATCTACACTTTATTACCCATAAATCTCTCTCTCTCTCTTTGTTTCTCCGTTGGCATCTTATTGTTTTTCCGAATTTGATGATAATTCTAATGTACTAAATATATACTGTAACGTTTATTTTTGTTTATTTTTTCACTCTGTTTTGCTTCCATTAAGTTAGTATATCTATAACTATTTGTTTTTTCATATTATGTTTGTTTCATATTCTTTTTTTTTTTTTTTTTAATTTAGTGTTTCTAAATTGTTATTTGTTTTGTATATAATTGAAGAATGTGTAAAAATGTGTCCTATAATTGAAGAAGAGAAGAAAAATGGAGCATAAACCATATCTTCATGCAAGCTGTTGGCAGCATTATGTAAGCTATGCTATGTACTAGTTCTGATCTTGATTTTTTTGCCTTCTCATGAGTAGATTTCAAAGTAATCCAAGTGAGGTATGTTGAACAACTGTTAAAAGAATTTTAAAATATATTATAGGAAAAAGTCATAAGTTGACCTATAATAGGAAAATTTTGAAAATTATTGGATGTTTTAATACTAAATTTTTTGGTGACATGGATATAGGAAATGTCATCATGTTATATATAATTATCGTATATAGCAGATTGTAACTGATTGTTATTTTTAAATGATTTCACCACTTACAGTTTGTCACATCAAAACTGTGGCACAAAAATGTGTAGTTCTAGATTTTTTTATTATATATTCTTCCTTAGAGGAGGGGCTATTTTTTGGTGTAAAAAAAAACAAAGTTGTGTAACTAAAAGTGCTATGGAATCAAAGTATAATATTATTGTAATATAGTATTAGAGAGCCTATCTCGATAAAATGTTTTCTTAAAACTTTAAATATAAAAGAAATACCAAACAAGCCTATAAAAATCATGTCTGATAACCAAGCTGTAATATGTACCATTAAAATTGTGAGCTTGGTACAATAGGTAAACATATTGATCGTCTGTAGTCTGTACTATTATCTATTTGATATGGTCTTGAAAATGATATTTTATAGATTATATATCATCTAATGAGTGTAGGATTCGTTGACAAAAGCAACAATTACAAGAATTTTCAAGGAACATGTCCATATACTATAAGTGTTTTTGAATGGTGAATGTACATTTCAATTTAATTGGCCAAGTGGGAGATGTTGAATTGTGTGGCCAAATAGCGGTCTATGTTTACAACTATTAAAGAAAAATTATTTTTGATATAACACCTTGGAAAATATTGTATATAATTTAGTGGATTATAAATAAAATAAATAGGCATAATGGGGATTGCATGTTTGGCCATAAATATTAGCTATGTGGGGTTTGATTTGGCCAAATATATAGTTGAGATTTTCAAAGATGGGGTTATGAGTGAGGGCAATGAGGTTAGGGTTGTAAGTGAACTAAACTTTGTCGAATATTGAATGTTCGAGATTGGCTTGACAATAAAAGTAAAATTTTTAAGATTGACTTCAGCTTAAACTAAACCAACAAACAATTTTTGAACTCAAGTTTGGCAAAAAGTCTAAAAACTTGAGCTCAGCTTGGTTTGGCTTGATTTATTAGTCAAGTTAGTCGAGCTTGAATTCAATATGCAAGCTTAGCTGAAGATCAAATACAAGTACATTATCAATCCCATTTGATTTGGGCGAGTGGTCCCAACTTCTAATTTGTTAAAGGTTTAGTTAAGAAAAAAACATTGCTACCCAGATACCATTAACTTCCTATCACTCTCATTCGTCTAGCTGTGAATAATAAATATTTGTTGTTTTATTAGAAAAGTCCTATTTCATATTTTGCTTCAGAAATGAACATGGTGTTGGAAACAGTGTAGGGATGATTGAGGAGAAGAAAAGATTGGTGCAGATGGAGAATGAGCAGTCGAGAGAAGGAAGAACTTGAGACTGTCAGAGAATATGAATGTGTCAGGTTGAAATGGAAATGGGGTTGTAAAGAAGAGAATGAATTGTTTTTTTTTCTGAAAAAATCATCTATCTTTAGGAAGTTTTCGTGTAAAATAATGGTATTCCACCAAGAGTTAAAAAATACAATGATGTAAATAACATGTTCAGCCAATCCAAACCAATCCAACTCAGTATAGAAGAAATTATATCGTCCTCATAGTGGATCACGTCATTTGTCCACTATTCCAGTGAAAGACTCTCACCTATTTAAATTTGCTGAGTCAGTATTCAGTTTTTATTTAAAACTCCATAATTTTAAACAAGTGGAAGTCTTTTACTAGAATGGTGGATTACATCACTTGTCCATCATGAGAACCTTATAATTTCTCCAGTATAGATGGTTTAAACTCACAATTGTTAATTATTTCATGCTCGGTCATTATGAGCTATTTTTTTTTCATATATTTTGGTTAATGTGATGATTAATTTAAACCAAAACAGTTAAACAGATACAACTCTCCCCATTTGTAACCTCGTTGTGGAGTCGTACTTATACACAAATAATTTTTTCTCAATAATTATTTGCTCGTTAACTCACCGACTTCTTCTGATTGATACAAAAATAATCACATGGAATCAATGATAGAAAAATTCGCCAGTTGTTTAGCTAGGTACGAAATGTTTAACAAAAATAAATGTCACATGCAAAAACATTAGTAAATCAAAGCTGATAGAGAAATGCTGAAATGGGACAAGTAGCTTGGTATTATTATAGGTCAAAAAAATGAAAAACGAGATAGATTTTATTGAATTTTGTGCAAATGGTAAAGGGGAAGTTCAAATAGTCAGAGAAATTTAAAAATAAAGATGAGTGGAAAATATTAAGAAACTATCCCACCATTTTGGGAAAATGTTTTAAGATTTAGGAGTAGAAATAATGTAGCACATAGAAATGGGAACATTAATGTATTATTTTTTTTTCTCTTGATATCCTATTGAAGATATTCATGGATTTTCATTACATTGGTCGAATCAATTTTTTTTTTTTGGAGAGATAATTACAACATGCTACTAACCTCGCAGTTCGAACCCTTTCCCCCTTAGACCCCCAAACACTTTGTGCATGAGGAGGTGCCAATTCAGCTATAAGGCCTTTGGCCGAATCAATTAAATATATGCAAGTAAATTATTCAATTTTATACTATAGTTTATTTGTTTACCAAAGCTTCTTTGATATAGTCCTCTTGATTGAATGAGGCATTTGTTAAAATATCATTGGATACACATAACGGTTAGTTGAGGGTGTGCATGTAATAATATATAAATAAAACGAAGCAAGATTCTCGTTTTCTTTAATTTTTACTGGAACACTACTCAACATTTCAAAAACCAAAGAAAAATATAATAATAAAATTTTGAATGTACTGAGATACAAAAGTTAGCTTGTGTTCTCTTCTCACAGAAAATAATAATTATTTTGTAAAGATCTCTACTGATTATGTGTCAAAAAAAAAAAAAAACTAAGCGCCCGGCTAATGATAAGTTTCATTGTTTAAATGGAAAATGCGAAGTGAACAACAATGTAATCGATTTATTTATGCTTATACCAAACCATAATCTTACTCAGCAGTCTGCATCATGCAATTTGAATTAAAAATATGGCATTCACAACTAATTGATCCACAGTATAACTTTAGAATATCCAAAAACTGTAAATTAAAGCAAATCATGACCAAGTGATGTTCCCTATAGACTAAAGTATAAATAGCACCGTGTAAGTATAGGATCATTTTAATTATTGATGTTTAAAAATAATCGATTTTAGTTGTTATTGTATAAAAATGTTTGGGATATTGTCTTTTCCATCATTCCCGTTAATGACGTGGCTGTTAAATACAGCTAAAATCAGGATGGTGTTGTTTTAATTAATATCCTAAAACTACATTGTTTTAAGCCCACTGAATTCACCTTAGAAAAAACTATTCTCTCTCTCTCTCTCTCTCTCTCTCTCTCTCTCAACACTACCCCATCCTTGATCATCCATTTCTTGACGAAAAAGCCACCACTCCCACCAACATTTTCAATCTTAGGAACATCGAGCTCACCAATGAGTACTTGCTCCTTACCTTTGACACCAACACCTAAAATGGTGAAACCTATGATTGATTTTGATAACGTAAATACCCCTTTGTCAAAAGAATGATGACAACGAAAACTAATGCTTAAATCACTACATTATTAATGAGAATGAACATTTATGATTATATCCCGAGATCATATGATGTCACTGGTTCCAAAATAATTATTAGTGCATGGATATGACCAAAACTCATACTTTTTCCTGGAATACAAATCCTATGGGTCCCAACTTTTGTGTTCCACTTTAGACTCTATTAATCATGATACGACATGTGTTTGAATTTTTTTTCATTTTAAACTTTGATTATTTTATAAGGAAAGTTAAACAAATACAATATAATTCAAAAACATGATACGACATGTGTTTAATTTTTTTTTTTTTTTTTTTCATTTTAAACTTTGATTATTTTATAAGGAAAGTCAAACAAATAAATTATAAGTTGTAAATAGTAGAGTATAAGGTGAACCACAAAAGTAGGATAGAAGTTGGTGTTCCCTTTCCATATTGTTAGGCATTTCTTCCATTTTAGTGGATGCCAACCTAGCAATGTCAATGTTATTTGGCGACCGATCAAGTACTCATCAGAAAAAATTGTATCCACCATTTTACAATTTTTTTTTTTTTGATTCTTTATTATGATCCTTTCTCTAATTCTCACACACATTCGTCCATAAAATCAATTGATACTCCATATGCAAGTATCGTAAGTGTGGAATTTCATCTTTTGACCAAAGGGAAGACAAACCAAGCATTCAAGCATAATTTATTTTTTGGTCATGAGCTTCTCGCCAAGAGTGAATATGGAGAAAAAAGAGGATGATTCATTTGAAACCCAATCCTTTTGATGGCCTTGCAAAGAATCACGCTTGTTGATGGCCTTGCAAGATTTCCTAGCCATTGCCTTTCATAAAATCATGAAAGGCAATGGCTAGGAAATCTTGGGCAACAAAAAGCTACTGGCCTATAGTCCAATTTGTGTATGTTTGGCATTAAAATTTTATTTTAGTTTTAACTTATTTATTTGTGTATAGCGTTTTAAATTCAATAAGTCTAAAGACACAGCATATTTAAAAATACGTTTTACAATTGTTGGGTTGGTAAGTTGTGATTGGTGTATTACAAAAGTAAAACTATAAATTTTATTATTTATGTAGTGTCTTTGTTTTTTAAATACTCACTTTTTATGGACACAATTATACATTAGCCATTTTTTTTATAAATAAAACATAATTTCAATAGAATTACTAATTTTAAATAAATAAAACATTAAAAAAAATCAGAAATTAAGTGCATCCAAAAATATTCTATGCTTAATTTTAACCCGCCCATGATTATAAGTAATAGATAAAATTATAAATAAACCCAATTTTTTATAAGTAAAAAAACAATTCAATAGAATTTCTAATTTTTAAATAAAATTTTTAATTTTCTAAGTATAAGTGCATCCAAAAGCATTCTATGCTTAATTTTGACCCGTGAATGATTTAAAAATAATAGATACATTTATATGTTAACCAAATTTTTATATATATAAAAAAATCAATAGTATTACTAATTTTAATAAATTATAAAAAAAATTAAATTTTATAAAAATAAGTGCATCCAAAAACATTTTACACTTACTTTTGACCAACTAATGATTATAAATAATGTTGTAACCTGTTGACATAATACTTTTTAAAAACATTTTTCACAAAATGATAAGTTTTTATTGATTTTTATTTAGACACATAATAGACGTTACTTTTTTTATTTGTGACTTGTAACCTCATAATTGAGAAATTTTTAAAGTTTTTATTTTTTTTTTATTTTTTATTTTTTATTTTTTTTAGGTTGTATCTTGACTTGTATGATTGTAGGGGATATAGTCCAACTTGGTGTCTCGAGAAGTTTTCTCACAAGGGTGGAGATAAAGGTCTCGAACGTTCGCTTGGTACATGCAAACCCAAATTGACCGTAAGCATTGGATAAATTGAGAGGGTATATTCGAATTTGAATTTCTAGAGTATTGCTATTATGATGACATTGACAAGATGTACAATGGGTGAGTTTTTTTTTTTTTTTTTTTTTTTTTTTTTTGAGAAACAACAATGATGAGTTGTAAAAGAAACTTTGGTCCCCATCCTAAATAATTTGAGAAAGACTACGTATAGATTAAAAACAAAAAAGTTATGTACTTTAATTTAAAACTTGATGAGTTTATTCTATTTTATTAAAATAATAGTTAAGTAAGATAAGCCCTCCCAAAAAAGGTTAAGTATGGTAAATAGTAATTCATTATAGTATTTTCAAATCTTATCTTTGTTTATTTTACTTTTAATTTTTTTTAAATTAATTTTTTTTAAAAATAGTTTCAATCTATGATATCCGCTTTTGATAATAGCTCTTTATTATCAGACTAAGACACTAATCAATTTTTGGTGTAGACGGAGATTTAACTCCATATTTCTTATTTAATCATTAAAAACTTTACCAATTGAACTAATTGGAACAAAAAAAAATTACAGTTTATCATAATTTTAAAATAAATACTAAATTACATTTTTGACACTTAAAGTGAGTTATTTGCATTTGACCATTTAAGCTTTAAAAATTTTCATTTAGCGCTTAATGTATGATTTTGTATTCACGTTAATCCAACCATTTATTTTCGTTAGTACCTTAACTTAGCTTTCTCAATTAAATTCTGTATTTACGTTTGTGATTAAAACAGTGGGTCTTGTGTACTGTTCACGGGACCCACAAGTACGGAATTTGATAAAATCAACTTTAAAATTGGGTCTCACGGCACTATTCACACATTTAAAAATTATTTTGCTATAGTGTTTTCAGTTTTATATACTAAGCAGTATCCAAACAGATCCTGAATCACTGACCAACTAATTAATCATATAGTTAAAATTTAATTATAATTCGACAGTTAGAACATGAATGTTTAAATCCTAATTTTTTTTCATAAAAAAATAGATAATATCACCGAACTGCAAACTAGTGCATTAAACAATACAAATTGGTAGTTAGAATTCATATTTGTACATAAGTTCTGGCCGGTAAGAATAATTGACTAAAAGGAATTTACCTGGTTCTCAAAAAAAAGAAAAAAAGAAAAAGAAAAAGGAATTTACCTATTTATTACTCAGGAGGGCATGAGTGGACACATGTCCACCAATGGGGTATTCTTTAAGAATCGTAGAAAAAAACAAGAAGAAGAAGAAGAAGAAGCAGCAGTGGAAGCATCCTCAATAATGTCGGCATGCTCATCTGACAAATATTTAATTAAAGCTTCAAAGCTAGGGTTGGGAAAAATCTAAATGCAAGGCAAAGTTTGCAGTGTTAGGTGGTGAAGACGACTTTGGTTAAAGCTATAGAAAACGTGTTCCATTTCACCTAAACTGAGATTTTTGTGATTAATAATAGTCAGATGTGATGTCCTCTGATGGCTTCAACATAAATTACTATTCAAAATGGCACTCTCTTTCTCTCTCTCTCATATTTTACTGCATCATTCTAATTACAGTAATAATACTAAAAACTTTATCACACTTTTTTAGATTGTAACAATAATAACTAAATATTCTCACATTTTTTTAGTGTCCTAGACTAGACTGACTGCATGCACTGCTCTGCACTCTTTTTCTTTATCTTTTTTAGGGCAGAAAAAACTAATAAAATAAGCAATTCAAAAGAATCACTCAATTCAAGCCGATCAATTCAAAACAAATCCAATAATGGGGTTTGTATCATTGTACATTTCCCTCATCTCAATGACACTTTAACTATGAATGTGTGTCATCACACGGCATTGACTAGCTAAAGATAGAGATAGAGAGAGAGACAGAGGAGGCCATAGGTTTAGGTTCTTTGAAATATGCCTCTACTTGGTAAAACAGAATTTTTACACATGAAACTTTTTTTTTTTTTTTGAACAGATGAAACTTCTTTTTTGACTGAAGTCTTTTGGATTAATGCATTGGTGTGATTGAAGTGAAAAAAAAACGTGAACTAAAATACCCAAAATGGGTACACATTTTGTTCATTATTGTATAGAATAAAGTTTGATACCCATATGCAATGAGGAAAAAGAAGAGGGTGTTCGTATTTACTCTCCCACGTGCAAGTACAACTAGCTATATAAAAAAAAAGTAGTTTATTAATTGCTTTTGCTTTGTGTAAGAAATATTATAATTAAGATGGATTACTTAAAAGAAAACAAAAAAGATTTTTTTAATAATTTCTTCTGGTGATTTCATTACCCAATTCGCTTCAAAGACACGATGCCTATCCCATACACAATGGAAAAACCAAATTTTATTAAAGAAGATACTAAAGAAAATAGAGAAATGCCTTTTTTTTTTATATATAAAAAATTCAAGAAATGCTAAATTTCAAAGCATGTGAAATGCACTTGTATCTACAAGTCAATTTTGAGGACCCATGGGGCCCTGAGAACGTAAATGAATTGTTCATGTTCTAAGGAAACTACCATTATTGTTTCTTACAAGAAATAAAATTTTGGTTAAAATTATATATTGTCCTTTTTGTGTTTTTTTTTTTTTGTGAAAGAGTTCATGTTCGCTGCAAAAGCTGCAATGCCATTGATTGACATCACATGTGTAATTATCGAGATATCACATGCACTTCAAAAAAGAACACGTAAAAAAGTGCTAAATATTTCGTTTTCTCCTACTTAAAAAAGAGGTGGCCATAAATTAATTTATTTGTTTAGTTTTTTTTTTTTTTTTTGATATCTATTTGTTTAGTTGGTTCTTTATTTATATTTCTACTAATCCCATTAAAATTTTGTGGTAACAGCTCTATTATTAGGACAGTCAACTTTGCTTATAGGTACGATTTTGATTTGGTGGAATAATATAAAGCCAGTCCAATCAGGAGCGTATTCGAGTCCTAATTTTCAAAACCCATCACATAATTTAAATTCATATAACCTTTAACCACTTTCTTATCAAAATTAAAGAAATTTCAAGGGTGTGATGGAGTAGCATGTGCACCTCTAGAAAAATTATGCACCATTGGATGGGTGTGATCCGTCGATCTAAAGCCCCATGTAAATTTAAATACATATTGACGAAGACCTTTTTTTTTTTTTGGGAAAAATATTGACGAATACCTAATGACAATATTTCAAATATATACAAACAAAAAACAAGTTAAAAAGCTGGACTACGTACCCAGAAGTCCAATCAACTTGTGCCACCCAGAATCTTTATGAAATCGTCAACAAACATTTTCGGTATTAATTTCTAAGTTCTTAATTAACCGTCCTGATTAAATAAATAAACTGTTTCTTCTTTCATTTTTAGCTTTGTTTTTTTGAAGAGAAAGGGAGATGCTTTACAAATTGTCTTTTTACTACTTTTCAATGCGAGTATGTGTACGGTACATGAAGCTAAAATCGTGTTTTGACTGTGTGTAATAATAATTAACATTTTCAAGCTTTTAGTAGAATTTGAAGTACTGGTAGAGATAATTAGAAAGGTACGTACTATAGGCAGCAATATTAACAACTAATTTAGCTTGGAATGATTTAATGTTCACCATAAAACAAAAAGAAATTAACAGTGTTTTGAAGTAACATGTAGTGTCTAATGTCTTACATTAATAATGAAGTTGGCGACTAGCCCTCAGCAAACTGGGGCAATCAAAGTCTTTGAAAATGGGTTTAAAAAATTGAAGGCCAGCTGGGTAAGCTCAATTGTTGCATTAATAAAAAAGGACCCACTTGGAATTGGTCCCTTATGACAGCTCTCTCTGAACAACTCAGTTTGATTATAAATACTATTTCATGCATGGCCATTGCTCATCACCAAGACAAATTCCCATCTCTCTCTCTCTCTCTCTCTACCCCCGCCCCATCTCTTTCTCCTCCATTTTCAAGAGAAATTTTGTGAGGACTGGGCAAATCAGTCAGAGGGATTGAGTTTTCAGCTTAATCCATGAGGTTTACAGGCCTAGACCCCTCCTGGGGTCGTGTATGGCCTCAAATGGTTATGGCATTGGCCTTTGTAGTTGTTGTAAGCAATGTGGGTTCAGTCTCTGGTGATGCTTATCCTTATGCTTCACCACCACCACCACCTTATGAGTACACATCACCTCCACCACCTGAGCATTCTCCACCACCACCTTATGAGTACAAGTCACCTCCTCCACCTGAGCATTCTCCACCACCACCATATGAGTACAAGTCACCACCACCACCTGAGCATTCTCCACCACCACCATATGAGTACAAGTCTCCCCCACCTCCGGAGAAGTCTCCTCCACCTCCTTATGAGTACAAGTCTCCACCACCACCCGTGAAAGCACCAGCACCATATGAATACAAGTCACCCCCACCACCAGAACACTCTCCACCACCACCATATGAGTACAAGTCACCTCCTCCACCAGTACACTCCCCACCACCACCATATGAGTACAAGTCTCCCCCACCTCCTCCATATGAGTACAAGTCTCCCCCACCACCCGTGAAAGCACCAGCACCATATGAATACAAGTCACCCCCACCCCCAGAACACTCTCCACCACCACCATATGAGTACAAGTCCCCACCACCACCTGAGAAGTCTCCTCCTCCACCATATGAGTACAAGTCTCCCCCACCACCAGAGAAGTCTCCCCCTCCACCTTATGAGTACAAGTCACCTCCTCCACCAGTTCACTCTCCACCACCACCACCATACTATTACAAGTCTCCACCACCACCTGAGAAGTCTCCTCCACCTCCATATGAGTACAAGTCTCCCCCACCACCTGAGAAGTCTCCTCCACCACCATATGAGTACAAGTCTCCACCACCACCCGTGAAAGCACCAGCACCATATGAATACAAGTCACCCCCACCTCCTGAGAAATCTCCACCACCACCATACTATTACAAATCTCCACCACCACCTGAGCACTCACCACCACCACCATACTATTACAAGTCCCCACCACCACCTGTTTACTCTCCACCACCTTACTACTATAAGTCTCCACCACCACCACCCAAGTCTCCCCCACCACCAGTCTACTACTACAAATCTCCACCACCACCACCACCACATTCACTCCCACCCCCATACTACTATCTATCTCCTCCTCCACCTAAGCATTCTCCTCCACCACCATACTACTACAAATCTCCACCACCACCACCCAAGGTTCTTCCTCCATACCATTACACATCTCCACCTCCACCAATCCACCACCACCCATTGATTGTCAGGGTTGTTGGAAAGGTCTATTGCTACAGATGCTATGACTGGGGTTATCCTATCAAGTCACATGACAAGAAGCATCTTGAAGGTATACCCTTTTCCTCAAATATTTTAATTTAATCATGAATGCTTGTTGTCTTGTTGATACTTTTTCTTCGAATCTTTTTGGAAGTTTTGGTTAAAGTAGCTTTCTCGCCGGTTGCTTAGGCAATCGGTAGCCTCTAAAATCATAGTACATGCAGTGGCTCCACACCATTAATTGGGTCACGTTGAAAGCCATATTTGCCCCCATAACAAACATGATGAGATGTTTCCATTGGGGTTGCAATGGTATTTTCAAATGTTACAGTGCCCATTTTTTTTTCTTAACAAAAGAAAACATGTTCTTGGACTTTTCATAACGTTTCATAAAAATTATACATTATACATTATCCAAAATTTTATCCTTAATGATTGAGAGAAGGACAAGGTTTGTCACTGTAGTAGGTCATTGGGATAGGATTACTTAAATTGTCCAATTTAAACAATTCGAAAGCCAACATGATTGACCCCAAATTGTTTTATTGTAGGTGCCGTAGTGGAAGTGACATGCAAAACTGGCAAGGAGGAGATCACAGCATATGGTACCACCAAGAACAATGGCAAGTTTGCCATCACAGTCAAGGACTTTGACTACAAGAAGTATGGTGCCGAAGCATGCAAGGCTAAGCTCCACGCTGCACCCAAAGACTCACCATGCAACATCCCCACTAACTTACACTGGGGCAAAACTGGTGCCAAGCTCAAGGTCAAATCTAAGAACTCATATGAAGTTGTGCTCTCAGCTAGGCCATTTGCTTATGCTCCCAAGACTCCTTACAAGGAGTGTGAGAAGCCAGTCACTAAGCCTCCTCCATACGTGTACAAGTCTCCACCACCACCAGTCCACTCTCCTCCACCATACTACTACAAGTCCCCACCACCACCACCATATGTGTACAAGTCTCCACCACCACCAGTCCACTCTCCACCACCATACTACTATAAATCCCCACCACCACCAACATACCTGTACAAGTCCCCACCACCACCACCATATGTGTACAAGTCTCCACCACCACCAGTCCACTCTTCACCACCATACTACTATAAATCCCCACCACCACCAACATACTTGTACAAGTCCCCACCTCCACCTGTTTACTTATACAAGTCCCCACCACCACCAGTGAAAGCTCTTCCTCCACCATATGAGTACAAGTCCCCACCACCACCAGAGAAATCTCCTCCTCCACCATACTACTACAAATCCCCACCACCACCAGAGAAGTCTCCTCCTCCACCATACTACTACAAATCCCCACCACCACCAACTGAACCATACAAGTACTCATCGCCACCACCACTCACCATATGAGTGCTGGTCCTACCCACCACCTGTGCACTCTCCTCCACCACCATACTACTATAAGTCCCCACCACCACCAGAGAAATCTCCTCCTCCACCTTACGAGTACAAGTCCCCACCACCACCAACAAAACCATACAAATACTCATCCCCACCTCCACCACCATATGAGTACAAGTCCCCACCACCACCTGTACACTCTCCACCACCACCATACGAGTACAAGTCACCACCACCACCAGAGAAATCTCCTCCACCGCCATACTACTACAAATCTCCACCACCACCAACAGAACCATACAAGTACTCATCCCCACCACCACCACCATATGAGTACAAGTCCCCACCACCACCAGTGAAAGCCTTCCACCATATGAATACAAGTCCCCACCACCACCAGAGAAATCTCCTCCTCCACCATACTACTACAAATCCCCACCACCACCAACAGAACCATACAAGTACTCATCTCCACCACCACCACCATATGAGTACAAGTCCCCACCACCACCAGTGAAAGCTCTTCCTCCACCATATGAATACAAGTCCCCACCACCACCTGTACACTCTCCTCCACCACCATACTACTATAAGTCCCCACCACCACCAGAGAAATCTCCTCCTCCACCTTACGAGTACAAGTCCCCACCTCCACCAACAGAACCATACAAGTACTCATCCCCACCACCACCACCATATGAGTACAAGTCTCCACCACCACCTGTACACTCTCCTCCACCACCATATGAGTACAAGTCCCCACCACCTCCGGAGAAATCACCTCCTCCACCTTACGAGTACAAGTCCCCACCACCACCAACAGAACCATACAAGTACTCATCCCCACCACCACCACCATATGAGTACAAGTCCCCACCACCACCTGTACACTCTCCACCACCACCATACGAGTATGTCACTACCACCACTAGAGAAATTCCTCCTCCACCATACTACTACAACTCTACCACCACCAACAGAACCATACAAGTACTCATCTCCACCTCCACCACCATACGAGTACAAGTCCCCACCACCACCTGTACACTCTCCTCCACCACCATACGAGTACAAGTCCCCACCACCTCCGGAACACTCACCTCCACCGCCATACGAGTACAAATCACCTCCCCCACCAGAGAAATCTCCTCCACCACCGGTCTACATTTATGCATCTCCCCCACCACCCACTCAATACTAAGCTTGGAACGTTCAACCACGTGCCAATACCAATTATGTAAGTAAAAGTCAAATTTTATGCTCTTTCATGGTACAAATGTTCAATACTTTTAATAATATTAGTATATAACAAAAGTTATCTCAGTAGTAAATGCAGGTGAAAATATTATCCAATCACAACACGTAATATTACTGTTATTAATAAATAAAAATTTGTGTCTAGCGTTACTCTTCTTATCTATCAATAATTCTTATTCATATATAATCTGACATTTTGGATGTATATTCGTTTTGCAGGTTTTAGTTTTAAAAATGCAATAAAGGGCTCAGTTAGTGAAAGATATCGAGATCAAGCATCGAATCCACATTTGTTAAATAAGGGTCTGACTGCACCAATTGAATGCCACCCTCTATGCAGTAGTTCAGATCTTCTCGTACCTACTACTTCTCTAGTGGCCATGTTACACATTATGCTCTTATTATATTCTGGCTTGGGAGGCTTCCAAGAGAGAAAAAGCTGGACTAGGAAGTGGGGATTCGAAACGTAACTAGGAGTTGGATGTGCGAGCCTGTCAACGTTTTAATATTTTTTTTAAATATCATAGGGGGTTCATATCTGGTAGTAAATTATATAAACTGTATAGGGTATGGCCTTGTTTGATTGGAGGTTCTATTCTATTTATTATTATGTCAATTTGTTTCTTTGAACCTCTTGTGCTTTGTGCATTGAGATTATTATCAATAAAAGAAGACAGTTCTTTCACAATTTCTTCAGCTAGTAGTAATTTATAACTGCTTAGGTATAACCTTCTATGATTGGAGGTCTATCCTATTTATTATTGCAATTTTCTTCATGAAATTTCTTGTGCTTTGTGCAAGAATAAGACAATTCTGTTACATTTTTCTGCATGTGTTTCAAACTATCATGCACGCATCAATATATCTCTCTCCTCAGTACAATTCTCAATAGAAGCTTCTAATGTCTACGTGCTTAAAAATTATTCCTTTTTTTTTTCTTGGATTTTTCGCCTACATGCATATGGCTGATGCAACATTCTCTGACTGTACCACGACCAAAGTTTATAGTTACAGACTTGCAGAATGTATCTGCAATGGACCAGTAAAGAGAGCTCACTAGAGTTGCTCCTTTTTGTTTGGCTATTCACTGGTGCTTTAGATTGAATCTCTGACTCTAAAACTCTGTGTGTGTCTCTCTCAGTATTTATGTACTGTTCTAACTTATAGTTCTGTGGTAAATAAAATGTCGCCTATAATGGCTGTCAGACCACTTTCTAAAGTGCTTCATTATTTAGTTTCGTTGAGAGGGAGACTTATAAGTGCTTCATGATTTTGCCTTCTTTAGAGAGGGCAAGTAAGAAAAGTACCCAAAAGATAAGGAAAAACAATTCTACTTGTGGGACAAGCTGAGTGCATTTTGAGTGGGATGGGTTTGTTTAGCATTATTTGTCCTCTATTCTCTTGAAGCATGATTTCTGATTCTGAGGAGGAAAATTAAGAAAACAAAGAATTAAGTTGCAAAAATTGATTCATATATATGTTTTAAAAGAATAATCACAAAGCGGGAAGATTGTGCTCAAGCTTATGAATGTATAATTTATTAATTAATTTTCTAGAATAAAAACATATTAAAAATAAGGTAGTGTTTATTTCACACATATACACACTTCTTTATTATATTGTTTGTGGGTAATAACGTGCCTATAGTAGTATATATTCCCTCCGTCCCAACTTGTTTGTCCTCTATTCTATTTTGGGATGTCCCAAAATATTGTCATGTTTCTAAAAATAAAAATAAAAATAATTAATTTATTAATATTTCTATTATACCCCTACTTTATTTTCAAAATTATTTGAAAAGAAAACTAACAAATATTTAAAAAATAATATAATTGGGGCACCTTTTTAGTTGCCTCATTAAGAATAACTATTTAAAAAAAAAAACTAATAAATTTATTTAAGGGTAGTTTTGTAAACTTATACATTTTTATAAGATAAATAAAGTAATAAATGATATTCCTTTAAAAATTTTGATTTTTCATATAGGTTAAACAAACTAGGATGAAAGGAGTAATATTTATCCTTAAACTTCTTTTAAAAAAAAACCTAAAGCCAACTAGTTATTCCAATTTTAGCTTCTTTCCTTTTGATAAGATAGAATTGGGATTTACCAAGAAAAAGGGATAGTTTCTTGGGTGGTGTGAGATTGGATGGATATATATATATATATATATATTTTTTTTTTTTTGGAGAAAGGGATGGAATGAGGTAAAAAGAGAAAACCTCTCTCTCTCTCTCTCTCTCTCTCTCTCTCACATAATTATTAAATTCCGTGAAAAGAATGAATTGTTAGCACTAACTAGTCGGTCTTACAACCACCAGCACATCTCTTTTTTGGTTAATTTTTATTTATTTATTTTTGGGGAATAATAAAAGACTTGTCCAGCTTCATCCCAATGACAAAAGCTGGTATGCTTCAGCTACTTCTAGTAACCACTACAACAATATTAATGTACTAGTGGAATGACATGCCATTTGCTAAGCTATTCCTAACATAAATAGATAGATATATAGTGATTTATTTCATTTTATAAAATCCCTTAAAAAGGAAAGCTGAGGTATTCCTAACATGACAGATAGATAATGATTTAATTCATTGTAAAAATAAATCCCTAAAAAAATCATTTTTAATAATTAGTTTGATAAATATAAGTCTCTATTAACCACCAAAACTCGCCAATGGGGTAGTATGAGCTCGAATTCCTTATTAGAAGTGCTTGAATTCAGATGTCACAAATAAGTAGGGTGAGAAAGTCTAAACTCCGGAGTTTAAAACACCCTTACGTCAGCTACTATTCTGTATAGGAGACACCATCCTCTCTCCTTTAACATTAAAAAAATGTTTATAAAAAAACAGTGTTTATTTTTCATTTTCTCCTATCAATGGTCCATATTAATAATAGGCACAAGTCAACAATCCCTCCATGCTAGTTTTTGCATCCACGTAAGAATTTATCGTTTGCTGGTCTTGGAAAGCGAAAGGTTTGATAATTCATGATTCCATGTAGTAGGTGGTCACACAGCTGGAAAGTCCTCAACCTTATCATCAGCCACTTCAAAAGCCTGAAAAGTCTAAAGTGAATGGTCCCTCGTTCAATTTATCTTCTTGGTAGGTATAGCATTGGCTTCTACTCTCTTGTCTCCATTTGTATTTTCTAATCGATTGAAATATTCTTAAAGAAACTTCCTAGTAGAATATTCTCGATGTATCGCATTTTCCATTTGCAATGCCTTTCAATCCTGCTCTATGTCACACCAAAGAGAGAAGACAAAGTATGCTCAAACAAATCTTCATATATTTATATATAATTAGTCATTATTAATTATAAGTATTAAAGAAAATGTAGCTAACAATCATATGATAACGAGATAGAAGTTTCTAATTACAACAATTCTTTTTTTCAAATTTAAAAAAAAAAATTCTTGGGAGGGTATTATTAGTTAGTGGGTTTTATAAGCCAGCATATGTGAATCTATAGATTTTGATAGAATCAGTGAGAGTCCATTTGGTTGAGATGTAGAAAAGTGCAAAGATGAAAAATGTAGGAATGATAAAAAAAAAAAAGCCAGATAAACAAAAAAATATATAGTTAACAATTTACAACGCAAATATTTGAGTATTAAAGGAAATGTAGTTAACAATCATTTGATAACGAGATAAAAGTTTCTAATTACAACAATTTTTTTTTTCAAATAAAAAAAAAAAAATTTCTTGGGAGGATATTATTAGTTAGTGGGTTTTATAAGCCAGCATATCGCATATGTGAATCTATAGATTTCGATAGAATTAGTGAGAGTCCATTTGGTTGAGATGTAGAAAAGTAAAAAGATGGAAAATGTAGGAATGATAAAAAAAAAGCCAGATAAAGCAAAAAAAATATTTAGCTATCCATCATTGATATTTTGTAAAAATGACAGAAAAGTGAAAGGACTGAAGAAAAAAAAATGTATGTGTGTGTTTATATATATATAATATAAAACCGAAACGTTTGATTTTTTGTTGACTATTCATCATTGCATCAAGTTGCTACATAAATTAATACTATGTATACATTTAAAAACACCAAATAGTTGTGACTTGTGACTTTTTGTTGACTATTTAGTTAAACTAGAGACGCAACATTATATCTTTTATTCCTTCCTATATAAAAAACTAATAAATAAAACAACTTGCTTTCTTATGCTTAACTAATAAAATTTTGTGCTATTTCTTTCAATATCATTTAAAAAAAAAATTCCATGCATTTTTGCTTGCTACTCCAACTCAAAAATAAAGGCTTCTTTTTTCTTGAAACTCATTCAATAGCGATGCACGGGTTAGCGACTATTATAATATAAAACCAAAATGTTTGACTTTTTTTTTTTACCACTTCTCATTGCGCCACATGACTACATAAATTAATATCACGTATACATTTAAAAACACTGAACACTTTTGATTTTTCATTTTTCAATAGGCACATTTTTTGCCAATAGACTCCTTTTGACTTTTTGCTAATTGCTCCTGTAGGGTAACGAATTGGTGCACCCCAGTCCAAAGCATGCAAGACCTGGGCCCAATAAGTCCACTGCAATATGTATTTGTAGAGAGTGGGCTTAAGAATCAGATTTGAATGGTGAGGGCTTCGTTTTACCTATTCTTAAAAATGAACTAAAAAGCAGATTAGAAGGCCCAAAGCACACCGAGATAACTTGGAATAATTCTCTTTTATTTAGGTCCGAGGAGGAATCCTTTTATGTTGTTCACGTTCTAGTTCTTTCTTTTTCTTTGTTTTTCTTTCTCCTCTTTTTCCAAAGACCGACCTCTCTCTCCAATGGAGGAGGAATGACATTATATAATCATATTCTAAGCATCCTATCCTTACACTTGTCATTCATCTAAGGTGTCCCTTGATACTTATCCCATCAGATCTTTTCTTTGGCATCCCTGTGAGAGGTCATAGTCTTGGTAGCACTATTCAGGGGTCTTCTCCACATAAATGCGGCCAGAAAAGTAGTTGCAGGGTATTTAATGTGGTGGTAGCAGCTTTTCTTCAGATATTTTCGGGGATCTTTTCCTTCCCAGTAAGCTCACCGAGTTTGTTTCTGTCATTGGGGATTCCAGGAGGATTACTTCAGCCACTGGGATTCATCCTTGAACCGAAAATTTTATATCCGAGGACTATACCCTCCTCGGACAGAATCGCCAGTCCTATGTGCGAATCTTTTGAAAGTAGAATGCTTTGATAGCTGCCACATGGCTCGGCCCATGAGTCTTCCTCGGACCAAGTCCATGGCCCAAGATGCATGACTCTTGGTTATTTGTCCCCACAATAGCCCCTCAAAACTTCAATTTTCCCCTCCCATCCGGGGAGAAAAAATGAGGTTTTGACTTTCAAGAGATAAAGACGGAACATTTAATTCGCACGTGCGGGGATGCGCCTTAATTGCATTTCGTGATAACTTCTGACGCTTCGCAATCCCCGAAACAGTTATTAATTACTCCAAGAGGCGTCTTGTCTCCCACATCCAACGGTTGATGCGCAGATCCAACGACTGGTATTTCCCTTGAATTTATGAGCGGGATAATTTCCCTCTCCCTCTCTGTTAATATAAAGCCTTGAGAAATCATTTACTTTCTTCTCCAAAGAAATTTCAAGCGCTCCAGAGAACTCTAACGCCCCTGTCTTTCTAAAAAACACCAACTCTCAAATCTCTGTCGTTCTTTCTCGTAAGAGGTCCTCGAAGGTCTTCTCAGTAAGCTCTCAGATACTAGCATTTGTAATCCCGTAAGTTTATTTAGTTTTTGTATTAGATTTTGCTCGTCGGTCTGTCTCCTCGGCTACCTTATTAGTTTCCTTACTCTCTAAAATCGTCCATTCTGCCTTTAGGTTGTGAAATATGGATAGATTTGAGCGTCTAGTAGATTCCCCAGCCAAAATAGAGGCCTTTAAGCAGAAATACAATATACCTCAGGAGGTTGGCCTGCGGTATTGCTCCTCAGAAGAGGTCGTTATACCTAGAGAGGCCGGAGAGGTGGTCATTCCTATAATAGCCTTCATAGAAGGGGGAATGACCCTTCCAATGGGTAGGATAACCCGAGAGTACCTTATAAATCATAGGTTGTGCCCTCACCAATGCGCACCCAACATGTTTAGGATTCTCGGGTGTATCGATGCTCTGGAACAGCATCTTCATCTGGGCCTCACCTGGCATGATGTGGTTCACCTGTACGAGTGCCACTCACAAGTCGACGGAGGCTTTTATCTCAAGTCCAGGTCGTCCGTGGTGAGGCTCATTTCGTATCTCCCCAAGTCCAATAAAGGGATGAAAAATGACTACCTCATCGCCTCGGGGGCATGGCACGATGGTCGACCCTGCCCAACTCGGGAGAGAGAGACAGGTGGGGTACCCTAGAGTTAGACCCCTTAACATAGGGTTTAGTCTTTATCCTCCGTCCATGTTTCCCCATTGCAATCTCTTTTGATAATGGATTTTCGTTGTTCAATCGCACCTGACCTTTTGGTTACTTTTGCAGATAGGACACTCGTTGCTCCTCGGCTGAGTCACACCAACGTGGTTGCTCTCAACTATCTTCTCAGGTCGGAGATTTTTGTGAGCGAAGATCGACAACTACGAGCTGTCCACCTCATCCTAGATTTCGAACCCATCTCGAGGATTTTCCAGGAGGTTGGAAACGCTATCAGAGCTGGTGATCGTCGGATCAATCGTATTGACGTGTCAAAACCAGACTTTCTGTCTCGAGACGACCTCCCTCCTGTCGTTCTACCCGTCTCTCAGATCCCTCCCCCACTTGTGCTTCCACTACAACAGGTCCCTCTCGGAGTTGAAGTAGCCGAAGAAGAAGAAATTGCTTCTTCGCGGGCATCCTTAGACGAAGAGATAGATAAGTTCTACTTCGAAGGAGAAGAGGGTAGACCAGAGAAGCCGGTACAGGTCTCGGACTCAGAGGACGACGCAGACAGGCTCTCCGTAGCCATCCAGCCAGCATTAATCATTTCCCGAGTAGATTCAAGTTCAGAAGAACATGGAGAAATGAGTCCGAAGGAAAGGTCATCGTTAAAGGGTTTGGTGGCCAACAGAGGCAAGAAAGGAGTCACGAAGGGCCCATCCCAGGCCTCGGTTCCTACCAATCTACCCCCTCCACCTCCTCTTCCTGCTGATCTAGCACTTCGCGCCATTCCTGACTTGAAAAAGAAGAGGCCAGTGCAGGAGATCGAAGAAGGCGAGGTGATTCCTCCGAGGGGCTCTAAACAACAGAAGATTAAAGACCCGAAGGATAATAGGGCAAGTTCTGTTGATAGCAGAGAGGAGGCTGAGGTGCGTAGACAACAGTGATTCTGGGCCCCTCGGATTGAATTGGATGGGGCTCAAATTCCATGGGATGCCACAATCCGGGAGGCCCAGAGAGGTCACTCAGCACATCTGGCCCAGGCTTTAGAGCAACCCCTCCTGCTCCCACGAGATATGGAGGCCCTTCGGCGCACTAGGCAGCCCGATCTCTTCATGTCCTTGAAGAAGGATCTTGCCTTGGTAAGCTAGATATATGTAATGATTTAAACCTTATAAAGTTATGTATCTTATCAGTATTATTACACCTGCCTTTACATATATGTCTTCCTCGCTACTGTTATGCAGGTCACTCAATAAGTCTACGTGGCCGAAGAGTGGGTTCGGAATGCTCAGAATAGATGCGAGGCTGAGTCCCACTCTCGCCGTGAAGTTGAGAAGAACTTAGGTAGCCTGAAAGAGGAGAAGTTGCAGCTGGCCGAGAAGCTGAAGCTTGCAGAGCGAGAATGCGCAAGCGCCAAGGCTGGGTTGAAAAACGTCGAGGCCCAGGCCGAGGACCAGAGAAAACAACTCTATACGACCCAGCTGAATCTGGCTACTGAGAAAGCAGCAGTGCTAGCCCTGAAAGCTGAACTGCAGAAGGCTAAGGAGGCAGCACAAAAAGCGACAGAAGCTGCTAAGTCCGCGGAGGAGGCGGCCTACGAACGCGGGGTAAGGGAAACGGAGGAGAGGTTGGCTGAGGAGGTGGCTGAGTTGTGCAGGGAGTACTGCACGGAGACCTGGATGGAGGCACTTAATCGTGCAGGGGTCCCTGTAGATTCAGAGCTAAGGATATCCGAGAACGTGTTTTTCCCTGAACCTATCAGGGAACTTCCGACCAGTCCTCCAATGGCGATTAGTCTTCCTCTCCCTCCTCCAGAGCAGATAGCTACTGCCAGTGCCCCTATCGGAGTTGTTGAGGCCTCCAAGGGAGTTATTAAAGATAAATCTGCGGAGGATTCCCTTACCATCAAGGACGTGGTTTCTCAAGCCAAGGCAACTGAGAAAAAGTCTAATGCTGAGGGTGTCAAGGCCAAAGCTATATGTCCCGAGAAGGATTCTCAGCCTTTGAAAGAATAGCTGTAGAAATTTCTTTTCTTTTCTCTTTTTTTTTTGTTTAAGTGTAGCCACCCCTTTTTTTGTTGAAGTGTAGCTTCTGTATACACTTATGATGTATTTATTCTTCTGTTGACTAAAGAATAGACTTGTCTTTCTTACCTTTTGCATTTATATTTTTGTCACTTGCTTTTGTTAAGGTTTGAGATAACTTTTATTCACACACTAAGGCTTTTGTTAATGAATACATTATAACTTATATTCATACACTAAGGCTTTTGTTAATACACTTGTTATAACTTAAATTCCAATGAATACATTATATGAAGAAGACACTAGGAAATTAATTGGGTTGTGCATGGTCAGAGGGTTTTGCAATAACTTAAGTTTTATTGGATCATGCAAATGGAATGTCATTGCCTAATAACCCATAAGTGTGTTAACTTTCGGTTTAAACACTTTTATAATAAACATAAGTGTAATAATTTTCCAAAGCATCTGGTCCGAGGACATCAGGCATGACTAAGGTTCTGTTTAAACACTTTTATAAAAGGCATAAGTGTAGTAATTTCCCCAAAGCATCTAGTCCGAGGACATCAGGCATGGCTAAGGTTCTGTTTAAACACTTTTATAAAAGGCATAAGTGTAGTAATTTCCCCAAAGCATCTGGTCCGAGGACATCAGGCATGGCTAAGGTTCTGTTTAATCACTTTTATAAAAAGCATAAGTGTACTAATTTCCCCAAAGCATCTGGTCCGAGGACATCAGGCATGGCTAAGGTTCTGTTTAAACACTTTTATAAAAAGCATAAGTGTAGTAATTTCCCCAAAGCATCTGGTCCGAGGACATCAGGCATGGCTAAGGTTCTGTTTAAACACTTTTATAATAAACGTAAGTTATTTCGTCACATAACACACGAATTTAATGACAAAGAAAATTCTTATTAGTAATAATACCTTTTCAGGTTGTTTACATTCCAAGGACGAGGTATTACATGTTCGTCTAAGTCTTCTAAGAAATATGCCCCTATTCCTGCTTCCGAGGTGATGCGATATGGTCCCTCCCAATTGGGCCCAAGCTTTCCCCATGCTGGGTTTTTTGCAGTGCCCAGAACTTTCCTCAAAACCAAGTCACCAGATGCTAGTGGCCTTAGCTTTACTTTAGCATTGTATCCTTACTTAAGTTTGTGTTGGTAATACGCCAATTGGACTAGTGCACTCTCCCTCCTCTCTTCAGCGAGATCTAAACTTTTTTCCAGAAGATTATCATTATTATTCGAACTGAACGAACTGCTTTTTAGCGTTGGGAACCCAGTTTCCAAAGGAATGACAACTTCGACACCATAAGTCATCGAAAATGGGGTTTCTCCCGTTGATCGACGCGGCGTGGTTCGATAGGCTCACAGGACATGCGGCAGTTCTTCCACCCATCTTCCTTTCGCATCATCTAACCTCTACTTCAGTCCGTTTACTATGACTTTCTTAACGGCCTCGGTTTGTCCGTTCCCCTGGGGGTAAGCTGGGGTGGAATATCTATTCGTTATTCCTAATTCGCCGCAGTATCCCCTGAAGGCCTTACTATCGAACTGAAGACCATTGTCCGAGATAATAGTACGAGGGACCCCGAACCGAGTAACGATGTTCCGCCAAATAAACCTCTTAGCATCCACATCCCTGATGTTTGATAAAGGTTCGGCTTCGACCCATTTTGTAAAGTAGTCAGTGCTGACCAGCAAATACCTCTTGTTTCCAGCAGCTTTGGGGAAAGGCCCGACAATATCCAGGCCCCATTGAGCAAATGGCCAGGGACTGGTTATCGGATTAAGGATCCCCCCTGGTTGGTGTATGTTTGGTGCGAATCGCTGGCACTGGTCGCACTTCTTTACGTACTCGTGAGCTTCTCTTTGCATGTTTGGCCACCAGTAGCCTTGTGTGACAGCTCTAAGAGATAGAGATCGGCCTCCAGTGTGGCTCCCACAAATCCCCTCGTGCAGCTCTTCTAGGATGACCTCTGTCGCTTCAGGATAGATACATAATAGATATGGTCCCGCAAAAGAGCGCTTGTATAACTTTTGGTCTTCGGACAACCAGAAACGAGGTGCCTTTCTTCGTATTTTTTCTGCCTCCAATTTATTTTCCGGCAGGAGGTCCTCCATTAAAAATGATATGATTGGATCCATCCAGCTAGGTTCCACTCGGACATGACAAACCTGGGTTAATTTTCCCCCTGCATCCGTGGGCTTGTACAAGTCTTCTACAAGGATAATTCGAGGTAGGTTCTGCGCCGAGGAGGTTGCGAGTGTAGCTAGAGAATCTGCATGCGAATTGCTGTTTCTTGGGATGTGCAGCAGACTGAATGACTCAAATTTTAATCGCAACTGTGTAACTTGACTTAAATACTTCTGCATTCTTTCATCCCTTGCCTCTAGTTCGCCCATCACTTGACCAACGACTAACTTGGAGTCTGAAAACATTTTTACTTCTTTTCCCCCCAGCCTTTGAACCATATTCATTCCTTCCAACAAAGCTTCGTACTCGGCCTCATTATTGGTGGCAAAGAAATCCAACCTCAGCGATTTCTCTATTGTTAGTTGCTCAGGAGAGATTAGAACCAATCCCAATCCAGAACCTCTTTGGTTCGCTGCACCGTCGACATAGACTTTCCAGCATAGGGATTCCTGGAGCGAGATCATGCCAACCGATTTTTCATCCATGTGCTGCGATGCTGGAACATTTTCTAACGAGACTTCAGCGAATTCAGCCACCAGGTCTGCTAGGATCTGGCCTTTGACAGAAGTGCGAGGCATGTACTTGATGTCAAAAGCCCCTAGAATGGTACCCCATTTAGCTATCCTGCCTGTATAGTCGGCACTTCGGAGTACAGCCCTAATTGGGAGTTGAGTTAAGACGATGACAGAGTGTGCCTGAAAATAGTGGGGGAGTTTCCGCGTACCATGGACTACAGCCAGGATGGCCTTCTCCAATGGTAAGTAGTGCACCTCGGCTTCATGCAACGATTTGCTAACGTAATAAACCGGCCGTTGCACACCACTGTCAACTCGAATCAACACCAGACTCACAGCATGGGGAGCAACGGCTATGTAGGCGAATAAGACCTCATCCTCCTGAGGACTGGACATGATCGGAGGCCGAGAAAGATATTCCTTAAGCTGCTGGAAAGCCTTAGAGCACTCCTCGGACCACTCAAATCCCTTCCACTTTCTCATCAAGAGGAAGAAGGGCCGGCACCTATCTGCTGAACGAGAGATAAAATGATTCAAAGCGGCAATCATTCCAGTAAGTTTCTGAACCTCTTTGGGATTACGAGGAGGGTGTAAGTTGTTAATCGCCTTAATTTGATCGGGATTGACTTCGATTCCTCTGTGTGTTACCATGTACCCCAGGAATTTGCCCGATCCCACACCAAACGTGCACTTGGACGCATTTAGGCGCAGCTTGTGCTTCCTCAAGATTTCGAAGATGCTTCCGAGGTCATCAACATGCTTGGACACCACCTTGCTTTTGACCACCATATCGTCTATGTAGACCTCAATGCTCTTCCCTAATTGAGGCTCGAACATTCTCGTCATCATCCTTTGATAGGTTGATCTTGCGTTTTTTAGACCGAAAGGCATCACCTTGTAATGGTAGTTTCCGATGGGGGTGACAAATGCAGTCCTCTCCTGGTCTTCCAAGGCTAAAGGTATTTGGTGATATCCTTGGAAGGCGTCCAAGAAGCTCATCCGAGGGTGTCCCACCGTCGCGTCCACCAGCTGATCTATTCGTGGCATGGGGAATGGATCCTTTGGACAAGCCTTATTTAGATCGGTAAAATCTACGCACACTCGCCACTTGCCACTCTTTTTCTTTACCACCACCGTGTTGGCCAGCCATTCAGAGTAGAACACTTCCTTGATAGCTCCTGCTTGCTTAAGCTTGCTCACCTCTTCTTTAACGGCATCGGCATGGTCATTAGACGGACGTCGAGGTGGTTGCTTTTTCGGGGTAATGGATGGATTAACATTCAAATGGTGACATATAAAGGTGGGGTCCACCCCCGGTGCCTCTTAAGCGCTCCAGGCGAATACATCGACGTTCCTCTTAAGGAATTCTATTAACTCTTCTCTCTCGCGAGGCGGCAACTGGGACCCCACTTGGAAATACTTCTCCAGATCATCCCCTATAATGATCCTCTCTAAATCATCACACTTAACCTCCTCGGAGTTCTCCTCGATAGGCGACTCGAGAGATTTTAATTGCTATGAACTTGCCTCCGCGGCCATCAGCGATTCAGCTTCAGGTTGATGTGATATGGCCGCTACCAGGCATTGTCTAGCCATGGACTGGTTTCCGACGATCTCTTTGACCTGACCCTCGGAAGGGTATTTCACCTTTTGATGCAAAGTGGAGGAGACAGCCCCTAGTGTGTGAAGCCAAGGTCTAGCCACGATAGCGGTATATGGAGAATAAACATCCACCACGATAAAGTCGACCTCTACTACCTCAAGACCGGTTTGCACAGGTAGCCTGATCTGACCCTTTGGCATAACGGTTCTTCCCTCGAAGCTGACCAGAGGGGAGTCATAGGCAGTTAGGTCCTCGGACCTTAACCCCAAACCTCTAAACAGGTCAGGATACATTACCTCCACGGCACTCCCTTGGTCCACCAGCACCCTCTTCACATCATACCCACCTATCCTAAGCGTAATCACCAAGGCATCATCGTGGGGTTGGATAGTTCCGACCTTGTCTTCGTCTTAAAAACCCAGAACTGGTTGGGTTTCCATCTTGATTCTTTTTGGTTCGAGCTTACTGTCCTCGGCGAACGACCGAGCCACAGACATCACTCTGTACGGACAGGACCCTGTTCTTCCGGGGGCAGCGAAAATGACGTTTATCGTTCCCAGGAGTGGGCCCGAGGACGCCCCTCTTCTGGAATCGAACCCAGTCTGTCCTGCTTGACTACTGGAATGCAACAGGTCCTTCAATCTTCCTTCTCGGACCAGCTGATCTAAGTGGTCCCATAAGTTCCTGCAGTTCTCTTTTGTATATCCTTGATCCTGATGATATTGACAATAAAGGCTTTGGTTGCGCCTCATCGCGTTCCCCGCCATTTTGTTCGGCCATTTAAAGAATGGCTCGTTCTTAATTTTTTCCAAGACTTTATTGACTGGCTCTCGGAATACCGCGTTGACAGCTTGGACGTTGGAGGAATCTGACTGCCCGACAAAGTCTCTCCGTGGCCGATTGTTACTAAATCGGTCCGACCTGAAATCCCTACGCTCCTGAGGGTTAATCTTTGTTTTACCCTTTCCTTGCTGCTGGTCCTCTTCAACCCTTTTGTATTTGCTTATTCGATCCATAAGCTGACGCACACTGGTGACCGGTTTACCAGTGAGAGACTTCCTTAATCCATGCTCGGTAGGCAAGCCGCCCTTAAAAGTACTGATGGCCACGTCCTCAAAATCACCATCTATTTCGTTATACGTCTCACAATATCTGTCCGAGTACGTTTTCAGGGTTTCCCCCTCCCGCATGGACAAAGACAATAAAGAATCCAAAGGGCGAGGCACCCTACTGCATGTGATAAAACGAGAACCAAAAGCCTGCGTAAGCTCCTTAAAGGAACTTATGGAGTTAGGTTTCAACCCATCGAACCACCTCATGGCCACGGGCCCCAAACTAGAAGGAAAGACTTTACACATCAAGACCTCGTCCCTAGAATAGACGGCCATCTTCTGGTTAAATTGGCTTACATGCTCCACTGGATCCGTTCGGCTGTAATAAGTGGTGAAAGTGGGCTGATGGAATCGCCGAGGAAGCTCTGCCCTTTCGATGCGATGCGTAAAGGGGGACCTAGAAATTTGATTCAACGCCTTGCTCATGGCATCATTTTCCAGCCCCTTCAGAGATGGACTCTTACGTTTTCGCTTATGAACATTTTCCTCGTGATAGGAAAAAGGCTCGCTCGACGGTGTCCTAGGGTCGCGTTTGTACGTAACATCATCTTCATCATTTGAGGAAACACCAGAACTAGAAGGGGCTCGTCGTCGATGCGCATGGCGTAGCTCCCGCTTTAAATCATCGATCTCCCTTTGCATGGCTCTGTTACTTCGCTCCTGAGGGAAGTGATTCCCCATTTGCGGGTGACTTCCGCTAGTTTGTGTGGTATGTGGACTACCCTCCCTATCTCTCCTACGCTCAAGACTATGGAAGGCGTCTTGTTGATGGGAGCCCCTAGATTCTTGTTGGTGGGGACCTGATCCTACCATGGTGAAACGTCGCGCTCACTATTATACAAATTCTTCCCACAGACGGCGCCAATTGTAGGGTAACGAATTGGTGCACCCCAGTCCAAAGCATGCAAGACCTGGGCCCAATAAGTCCACTGCAATATGTATTTGTAGAGAGTGGGCTTAAGAATCAGATTTGAATGGTGAGAGCTTCGTTTTACCTATTCTTAAAAATGAACTAAAAAGCAGATTAGAAGGCCCAAAGCACACCGAGATAACTTGGAATAATTCTCTTTTATTTAGGTCCGAGGAGGAATCCTTTTATGTTGTTCACGTTCTAGTTCTTTCTTTTTCTTTGTTTTTCTTTCTCCTCTTTTTCCAAAGACCGACCTCTCTCTCCAATGGAGGAGGAATGACATTATATAATCATATTCTAAGCATCCTATCCTTACACTTGTCATTCATCTAAGGTGTCCCTTGATACTTATCCCATCAGATCTTTTCTTTGGCATCCCTGTGAGAGGTCATAGTCTTGGTAGCACTGTTCAGGGGTCTTCTCCACATAAATGCGGCCAGAAAAGTAGTTGCAGGGTATTTAATGTGGTGGTAGCAGCTTTTCTTCAGATATTTTCGGGGATCTTTTCCTTCCCAGTAAGCTCACCGAGTTTGTTTCTGTCATTGGGGATTCCAGGAGGATTACTTCAGCCACTAGGATTCATCCTTGAACCGAAAATTTTATATCCGAGGACTATACCCTCCTCGGACAGAATCGCCGGTCCTATGTGCGAATCTTTTGAAAGTAGAATGCTTTGATAGCTGCCACATGGCTCGGCCCATGAGTCTTCCTCGGACCAAGTCCACGGCCCAAGATGCGTGACTCTTGGTTATTTGTCCCCACAGCTCCTTATTGCATCACATGGCTACATAAATTAATGCCACGTATAAATTTAGAAACATCGAACAGTCGTGACTTTTCATTTTTCAATAGGCACATTTTCGACTAATAGGCACCTTTTTAGCCAATAGACACATTTTCAGCCAATAGACACATTTTAGTATATCCAATATAATTCATATGAAGGGTGTAAGGGCACGATTTAATCCCAAAGCCCAAATGGATGATCAATGGCCCAAAGAGCCCAAAACAATGAATTTGTTAGAGAGTGAGCTTGAAATTGAACTTTCAATGAGTTAGATGGACAATGATCACAGTAGGATAATTATTACTGGAAAGAATAAAGCAAACAATTTTGAACAAGAAAAGTTCTCCTTGGCCAAGTCCGAGGAAGGTCTGTTCTTATATATTTCTCTAAGACTTATACCAAATTACAGCTTTTGAGTGTACAGTCATTCCTCTCTAGATTTTCTCATCCCCCATTTGTAATGGAGTTCTTCTCTTTTATATTCTCTCCCCTTCTTTCATCTCAGCCCTTCACGTGTAGGTCAGATTGCTAATCTTTTTGATACTTGTCCCATTAGCACCTTCCTGAAGTCTTTGGGGGTAGCTGTAAGGCTAAAAGTTACTGTTTAGGTATCACTTTCACATTAATGCGGCCAGGGGGTTAGATGCAGAGCATTCAATGCTGTGGTAGCAGCTTTCTTCTAAGATATTTCCCAACTCTCTTTTGTCTTATCCTTCTTTGATGTTTATCCTTCCAAGCAAGATTGCCTGTTGCCCTGTTCTCGATGGATGGTCGGACCTTTGACCTCTACTCTGCTTAGCCGAGGAGGTATTTCTCCTCGGACAACGTCTCCTGCTCATTGTGACCAGAATTTTTCCACGGCCCATTAATCTGTATGCCTTTGCTAGTATCTATCTATCCTCGGGCATGGCCCACGGCCCAATACTTATATCTGGGCCCTTCATCCCTACAAAGGGTTATGACATTTCAATAGACACTTTTTGGTAAATCAAATTTGAAGGGTTATGACTTATGATCTTTCAATAGACACTTTTTGGCATATATATTACAACATATCTTATATATACCTATATATACAATACAAACTAGACTAGAGACGCAACATTATGTCTTTTATTCCTTCCCACAAAAAACTAATAAATAAAACAACATTACTTCTTTCTGCCTAACTAATAAAACTTTGTGCTATTTCTTTCAATATCATTTTTTTTTTTTAATTTCATCCATTTTTGCTAGGTACGATACTCACTAACATAAACAAAAACAAAACCTCACACATAAATAAGGGAAAATTACATGTTACCACCCTAAACTATACCCCATATTACACTTTGCATTCTAAAATTTTCAAATGTACGTTTTGCACCCTAAACTGTGACCCTTATTACACTTTGCACTCCGATGTTAAGTTTTTTGTTAACTTGGATGGAAATTCAAAATTTAGGGTGTAAAGTGTAATCAAGAGTATAGTTTAGGGTGATAAAGTGTAATTTATTTTTTGTTTTTAATGGATTGAGAAAATGGGTAGTTAGGTATTTTCATGTGATGCCATATTTTTCCATCCAAGTTAACAATAAACTTGATGTTTAAGTGCAAAGTGTAACAAGGATCATAGTTTAGGATGCAAAATGTGCATTCAAAAAGTTTAGGGTACAAAGTGTAATCGGTTGTATAATTTAGGATGGTAAAGTGTAATTTCTCTTATAAATAAACCAACTCATCTCATTCACACAAACTCATAATTCTAAACCCCCAAGACACCCAACAAATGTCGCACCCAATGAACGACAATTTTTTATACACTTGTCTTGATAGTATGGTAAATATTTCATAGTAGCCTAAGCGTTGTAAATATTAGGCATTTTCTCTTGGAGGAGGGGGGGGGTCTAAATCTTGTACTGGACCAATTGATTTGGTTTACCTCACCATCAAATTAAATTAGCCAAAGGTGTGCATTCATGAGCCCATGCTCCATTACTGTGAGGGTTGAAGCTTGGACAAGGAAATTGTAAGGCAAGCCCGACCCGAGGGGGAGATGGGACCGGCTCCTCATTAACCCTGACCCAGTCCCTCATTCAATTTATCTTCTTGGTAGGTATAGCTTTGGCTTCTTCTCTCTAGTCTCCATTTGTATTTTCTAATGGATAGAAAAATTCTTAAAGAAACTTCCTAGTAGAATATTCTCGAAGTATCACATTTTCCATTTGCAATGCCTTTCAATCCTGCTCTATGCCACACCAAAGAGAGAAGACAAAGTATGCTCAAACAAATCTTCATATATTTATACATAATTAGTCATTATTAATTATGAGTATTAAAGAAAATGTAGCTAACAATCATATGATAACGAGATAGAAGTTTCTAATTACAACAATTTTTTTTTTCAAATTAATAAAAAAAATTCTTGGGAGAATATTATTAGTTAGTGGGTTTTATAAGCCAGCATATGTGAATCTATAGATTTTGATAGAATTAGTGAGAGTCCATGTGGTTGAGATGTAGAAAAGTACAAAGATGAAAGAAAAGTGATTTTTTTTTTCTTTCTTTTGACTCCAAGAGTTAATTATTTAAAGCATGTTCCAAATTTCCAAAACGATAAACAAAATAAATTCAAGGTGGTCCAAGAGAGATAATAGGTGTCTTTGTTTTTGCTAGAAGCAAGTATCGGTGTCTTCAACTAACAATAATTAATAATTAAAATATCATGAAATTCAAATCCTATAGTAGTAATCTATGAATTACATCAAACTACAGTAGTAAGTAGTCTCACAGAAACTTTAAAAAATTAATTAAAAACAAAAGACTATTGCAAGGAATGCACCAACTGGCAAAATTTTAGACTATGTAAAGATGAAGTCTCTACTTTCATATATACAAAGTCATTCTATCACTTTAACACCACAAAAAATACCATAACTCCATATACTGTTAGACAATTTTTTATTTTTTTTTAAGAAAATAAAAACAAATAAATTGAATAGTTACTTCATAATTCACTAAAAATATCCTCAATGTACAACATAATAATTCCATACATTCTAAAAGAAAACACCAGAGAGAAATTTTGGATTCCATCTTACTTTTGTTGTTGAGTTTGAGCTATTTGTCTTAAAGCTTTCCTCTTTTGTATCCTTGCACATCCAGCAACATGCATATTAATCCAATTGAAATCCCTTTCTTGGTATAGAGCAATGCAGACTACAGGGTGCTTTACTCTTTCCCATCTACCTAATTCTTTATAATTGTTTTCAATTGATTTGGACATCATTGAACTATTAAGAAAGATATTTATAGTTACGTATCTTTAAGTTAATCAAACCCAAAAACAACTCTACTATAATCAACGTACTGCTATCAAATGTTAAAACACAAATGTAACACGCACACACACACACATATCTAACTCCATCTAGAGCTTTGGTGTGATTCCTAATTTTTATGAAACTACATACACTAGCCAAAAAGCTCTGTATGCCATATTGGTGGTTTATACATGTATTTTTATATTATTTTCTTGATTTACATATTCTTTCTTTTGGGGTGAGACTTGTTGCTCTTCAAGAATTCTAGTTTGTTTTCTTACCTAGCACCTTCATATTGTCTTTGCCTAATTTTGACTACAACTTCAACGACTATAGTTTACAATATTGCATATGGATTTATATTTCTTTAGTTCCTAATTCATTAAACTAAGTGAGAAATCTTATATAAAAATGTCATAATCTATGAGAATAATCGTTTAATTCTAGGCCCATATTTGGGATGAGTTTAATCTAGGTGGCTTAGATCTAGAAAATGCATTGTATCATTTACTTATGTTAGAGATATATATTAGACATATTAGCCCAATGTAATAGGCCCAAGTCCAGTCCTGCTTGTACTAGTAGTCTAGGGTTTAGTCGCCTCTATATACTCATGTTATGGCTCATTGTAACACAGGTTATTGTACTACACTCTTATACAATAAAGATGTAGCCCTTAAGGGATTCCTCCGTGGATGTAGGCCGTGAAGGCTGAACCACGTAACCCTTGTGTTCTCGGTGTTCCTATTCGATGCTTCTCCTTCCGCATTCACTCTAGCATATACAACATGGTATAATACATCGCGTTGCTAATAATAATTATATTTAACATTAACATGGTATAATACATCGCGTTGCTAATAATAATTATATTTAACATGGTATCAGAGCTAAACTTCGTTCTTGGCATCAAGCAAAACATCTCTAGCAAGCAAAGAAGAACATCACGTGCACACCACCATCAGAAGTCACACATGCTTCTTTGATGGATCTAGACTCCACGGCATCTCGCAGCCACCGTAGCTCAGTGCCGTGTCCAAGATTCACAAACTCAAGCAAAGCCGTGACTTAACTTTTCAGATCTGTGCAAATCCAAGCTTCGCCTGATGAAACCAACACCACAGACGTGCTCCACGACCTCTCGCGACAAAAACCCAGAAACTCGGCCCCCAACGGTAGCCTCACGCGCCACCACGCGCCGCTAACAGCTCAGAACCTCCCAACGCGCCGCCACAATTTCCTCATGTGCAGCTCATCCATCAGCCACACACGCCGTCCTATTGGCCATGTCGACTGCCGATATGCGTACGGAAGAAATATGGCCTTCAACTACTGAAGCACGCGCCTTCACGCGCCGCATGGTTTTCTGGCTTCCCTCCACGCGCCGGTTGTCATTGCACGCTCCTGCCACGCGCCGAAGAAGTCCTGTTGATATCATCCGACGTCAATGGATGACGTCATCACTCCACGTCATCAGCCACGCAAGCACGTCCACGTCAGCCCTAATCCTTGTCAGCGCCACGTCATCATAATGACGTCACCGTCTCTGCAGCCCGATCCGTGACCCGACCCGGAGACCCGGAACCGACCCGGACCATGTAGCTGTTGACTGACCGTTGACTTTGACCCTGGACCAGTTGACTTTGAGTTTTGTTGACTTTGACTTTTGCGTTGACTTTTGACCAAAAGTCAAAATTTCCGAAAGGGCCTATCTTGCTCAGTTTTTCGCGTAGATTCCAATTTTGGACTCTTTTTCCTCATTTGAAGCTCCGAAATTGGTCAATTGACATATTCTTCATTGTGGTTTCTTCAAAGGCATTCTTCACAGCATCTCCAAGTGATCTTCTTATGCTTATCCAACCTCAAGACTTCATCGAGCTTCCGCCTTGAGTTTGAGGGAGGGTGTTAGAGATATATATTAGACATATTAGCCCAATGTAATAGGCTCAAGTCCAGTCCTGCTTGTACTAGTAGTCTAGGGTTTAGTCGCCTATATATACTCATGTTATGGCTCATTGTAACACAGGTTATTGTACTATACTCTTATACAATAAAGATGTAGCCCTTAAGGGATTCCTCCGTGGATGTAGGCCGTCAAGGCTGAACCACGTAACCCTTGTGTTCTCGGTGTTCCTATTCGATGCTTCTCCTTCCGCATTCACTCTAGCATATACAACATGGTATAATACATCGCGTTGCTAATAATAATTATATTTAACAACTTATACATATATTTTCATGCATGTGTGCATTCATGTCCAAAGAGAGAGAGGTAGTACTTACGAAATCTATAAGCGTATCTTGGAATTGCTTTCGTAACATTCTACTAAACAAAGACCACGAAGATAGGCATGTATTTTTTTTCTTTTTCGCTGCAATGACTTTGGCACTTTTTAACAATTTCATGATCTGGGTCCCTTGGGTTTGATATATGTTTCATGCTTTGATTAAAACTCCATAAAGCACACATTCCAAATTCTTCCCTATTAGATATATCATGTTTTAATCGACAATTTTGAAGTTCTTTTGTAAAGCAAGCATGAAATTGGTGATGAATACGAGCAAGAATTGAGAGAGAAAAAGGCGATATTGGAATTGAAGAGGGAAGGAACGAGGTAGAGTAAATGCCAATAGCTTGCACCTCAACGAAAATAAGGATACTTAATACCATCATTCCTAGAAAAAAATTTCTTATAAATTTCTTATCCATTGATTGCTCCCTCTTTAGAAATTTTCTTAATTTGATGTTAAATTTATAATGATAATTAAATGCTCAACTCTTATGTCTTATACACAATTGAATTATATAACACATTTTAAATAAACACTATATAATATATAATTTAATTTATTCTTCAAATATTTTTGTTTGAATAAGTATTGTCTAAGACTTGTGACCTCTTGCAAGTATGAGTAGTTTTATGTTAAGTAGCTTACAATTTAGGTAATGCCTTTTGGCTAAGGTCATAAGATTTGTGAAAATAATTTTATGTTACAGTGTATTTTTTTCGTTAAAAGCCAAGTATGCTCAAATGAGTGACTTAAGTTTCTAATGAACATGTGAGGATGAATGAATCAATAATCACAATATGTTAGATCAAAAAACCAATTTTGAAAGGAGATATCGATTTGCAAAGTATAATAAACAAATCATATTGGAGTATCAAGTTTAAATCATCATATTAATCATTTATGAAAAGAAAAATTGTTAGGTTCTAAAAGTTTAGAACAATTGGCAAACTGTGAGCACAAACTTGTCTAGATATAGATTCCTAAGTCTATAGGTATAATTAGACAATACTCAAGGTTCTGCAAGTCAAAATACAAAAACAAGGAAGCTGTAGGTTCAGGAAATTCAAAACATGTCAGGTTCGACTGATCGAGAAGAAGGCTCAATCGATCGAGATGAGTTTCTGCAGAATTTAATTAAAGCCCATCAGCCTATTAAACCCATTAAGTGAGTAGGTTTTCAGATCTAATTCTCCTAGTATTTAAAGGAAACTCTAACGCACATTTTTTTAAGAGAGAGAGGAGTGCATCTTGTGCCTTCAATTGTAGATCTAGGGTTTCCGTACCCATAGCTCTCTCAAATCTTCTACCGGCAATATTCTTTGAAAAAACTCAAAATCCGATGTTGTAGAAGTTGATGCATCAAATCAACTATAATTGATGATCTAAATCTTTGAGTGAAGATCTCAAAGTCACAGATTGGAAAGTTTATTTTGCTGATCTAAACCTTTGAATGGAGTTCTCAGAGTCACAAACTGGAGTGTTTATGTGCAACAAATTTAGAATAAAAGAGACCGTGGATTCAGAACTGCGTGTGGTCACGTGAGTAAGTATTACAAGAGGTAGCATTAGATTTAGGGTTAAATCTATTGTAAACACTTCCATTATATTTAGTGAATTTGTTGCCTAGTGGATTGTTTAGGTCAAATCCTTCTCAAGTTTTTTCCTTGAAATTAGATAGTTTTATTGGTTTCCTAAGTCATCATATCGCTTGTGTTTTTTACTTTTCCACTGTGCATGATATGATTTATTATTGTTTAACCTAGATCTGCTTAATTGACCTAAGTGACAACTTGACTTTAAATTAGGTTAAACAATTTGTGTTTTCAAGGGTTTAAATAATTAACAAGTGGTATCAGAGTGGGTTCACTCTGATTGGATTAACGACCTGAGTGAGATCCTTGATCCCTACTATCATAGATAATTTTAAGCATCTTACTGCTTTTGGCTGTGATGATTTGAATAAAAAGGACACTAATGCTTCTGTTGATTTTATTGATGCTTGTGAAACTCTTCGTAAGAAATTATATAAATCTATGAAAATTGCTAAGAAATTCAAGGAAGTTTTAAAATTGGCTAATCTTGAAAAAGATGAATTGATTGTGAGATTGGATGAATCCAATAAAAAGAATGAATTTTTGAGAAATCAATTTTCCTCTCAAGATAAAAAGATGAAAAGTTTGGAACAAGAGTTAACTGAGTCTAAAGCTGAATTGAAAAAATTGTCTTGTACCAAACCTGTTGTTGTTCATAACAGATCTGTTTTTGTTCCTCTTAAGCCTAAAGCTGACAAAGGAATCATAAAGAAAAAAGCTTATGTTGCTAGGTTAGACGAAGGTAAAAATTCTAATGTAGACGCTAAAATTTCTAAGCCTATGTCTAAACCTACTAGTAAATTGCAGAAAAAATATGTTTTTGTGCCTACTTGTCACCTTTGTAGTGTTGTTGATCACATTAGACCAAATTGTTCTTTATTGAGGCACGAACCAAAACCTGTGACTAGATCTGCTTCTAGGAATACTGATATTCCTAAATTTGTTCATGTCTGTCACTTTTGTGGTGTTTTTAGTCACATTCATCCTAACTGTCATAAATTGAAATTGAAGCATTCTGTGTTTCAGTGTAGGATATGTGATAATATATCTCCTACCACAAGTTCAAAAAAAAACTATTTCATATGCTTTTGAAAATTCTAAGCTTGTTGGCTTGTGAAAAGAAATTGTTGGATTTCTGTCTCTCTCAGAAAAATATCAACCTTCCTCAAATACACTCTATTTTTCATGGTTCTTCACCTACGAAGCCTAAGACTCATGCTATATGGGTGAGAAAAGATTTTCTTAGGTGATGTTGTTTACTTGTCCTTGATTTAATTCTTTTAATTATTTGTGGACATGTTTTCTTTCTATTTTTGGTTGTTTTATTTTCTTAGGTTGTTTTGATTATTAAAAAAATCCAAAAACATTGAAAATTTTCAAAAAGACAAAAATATTTACACTCTTGAGCTTTTCTTCACACTCTCTCACACACTACCCTTACATGATTCCCACCTAAATACAAGGTTTCTAAATGCTAAATTACAAGCAAATTGGCATGGAATAAAGCCAACAAAATGGTAAAAAGACAAAAATATTTTATTTTGTGTCATGTTTTATTTTTCTTGAGGATTACATGAATTATAATATCTCTCTATTGACTTAGAACATGCTTGACATTGTGGAGATACTTGAATAGTGTGTGTTGCATAACTGAGTGCATGACTATTTTGGATAAATACATATTGTGATGTCATTTATATAAAAGTCATGTATGCATTGTATTTTCTACTTTAGCACATGCACACTTGTTACTCATTATTAAAACTCACTTGTAGGTTAGTTTTATGAGATGAATATTCATTGAAAACCTTGAGTCTTTAAGTCAAGCATTGATATTTTTTTTAAATCAATATTTTTCACACCTGTTGAAAAGATAGTGGAAAGGGATATTTCTGATTTTGTATGAGTATGTACTAAATATTACATGTACTCATGGGTTAATTAAGAAATTGATATTTCTTACTTGTATACCCTCTACAGCTTAGTTGAGCATTGTCATGCATTGTTGTTTCTGAAAGTTCAATTAGTGTGTAAAACACTAATGAATATTTAGGCCCCCAATTTTAACAATACCAACACAAGTTTATACACAAACAATATATGTGTAGAATGATGTATATAAGCTATAACCAAATAGGTAAAACACTCTAAACCATAATAAATCACAAACACAACAGCAATTAAAAAGTAAAAAGTAAGGGAAGAGAGATGTAAACACAAAGATAACACCGGCACGTGTTATTGAAGAGGAAACCGAAGAACTCGGCGAAAAATCTCTCCGCCGCCCTCCAAGCGGTCAAATGATCCACTAAAGAATAAAGTTGGGATACATGAATAGCAGAAGACCCTCCAAGCCTAATTTACCTAATGCACTTAAGCCCTCCAAGCTTCTTGCTCCAACAGGGTTACACCTAACCTTGTCTTCTTTAACTTCCCGGATCTCGCAATAAACCCATTGCATCAACCAAGTAAATTGGTCATCTCCGAACTGCTTCCCAAGTACCAAAATACCTCCTAACTAATATGAGTATGGTGAGATAAGGATTTGGCAAAATGTACCTCTCAAGAATATGTCAATGGAGAGGGTGAGAGTAGAGGAATTTAGAGAATCAAATGATAAAGATTGTGGATGAGTCAATCTTGTTTTTCTCTAGGGTTTCTCTCTCAAAATTCTCTCTGGAAGCTCTCTACGTTTCATGGGTATAAGGGTATTTATAGTAGTGTAGGTGAGGAATGTGAAAAGTCAGTTTTCATCCAAACAGGGCATTCTGACAACTCAGCCTCGCGACTGGAACGAGTCGCGAGCTAACTGTCTGGCCAGACTGTACATTTTTGTCCTGTAGTGCACCAGTTGTCGTGACCCTTTAGTTCCCTGCATGCTTCACACATGTGCCACTTTGGCGACTTGCCAGTCGCGAGATCCAGTCATGAGACTCCTTTGATTGCACACTTCTTGAGTTTTCTTCACACTCTTTCACACACAACCCTTACATAATTCCCACCTAAATACATGGTATCTAATTGCTAAAATACAAGCAAATTTGGCACGAAATAAAGCCAACACATGATTGAATAAATTCAACCTTACAATCTCCTCCTTTAGCTATTCCGTGACAAAACCCTAAAACAGACTCTAGACTTAAAATGTGAGTTGGGAACAGTTACCAAAACTCACTCACACCTAACTCTAGAAACTGTGAAGCTCTTGAACCAAACGGACAAGTTTTCTAGAAAACAATAACACAAGACGATCATTGTAAGTGGAAATCTGGAGATACATATGGAACAAGCATAATAAAATCAAGCAATAAAGACTATAGCAATAAAGCAAGGCTTGACCAAACATGAACAATCACTATAAATAGTGATCACAATGATCATTCACAAAAGGAATGAACATCCGGACATGCAAGCAAATAAGCTCAATGCAAAATAAACATTTTCATGTCCAACACACAACCGATACAAAAACACAAAGGTAGTTGCATCAAGGATACAAGATCCAACAAGGACACAAGTGTGGAGTACTAAAGAAAATGCATAACATTCACTAAAAGTACTAGGCTACAAAAGCAAAGGTACATAATTAAATATAGTTTAAATAGTTAAAACATTCAAGCATTCATAACACACCATGTCCAAATATTTTAAAAACCAAGTACTAAAGTTATAGAGTACTTAAAAACCAAACCAAGGTACTAAAATAAGTGCTATGAAAACCCATAATAGAACTAAATCCAAACATAAACCATAAAAACTATAAAAGCTTATAAAGTAAAAGCTTATAAAAGTTTCTCCCCCTCGAGGTAAGGCTCCCCCTCAAGAGCTACCATCTACTCCCCCTTTTTGACCAGAATGGCCAAAGGGCTAAAACTGGTCAGTGAAGCTATCAAACTTGGCTGTAAGCAAGTTGATTTGTTCTTGAATGGTGGTCAGCCATTCGGAGTGCTCATTTTGTACTTCTCTCAAGTCGTCGATCCTCTCAAGAATAATCTGAAATGCATCAGGAGGGACTGCTGAGATGAAGATGGATGTCCTTTTGCTTCAGTCTCAGTTTCCATGGGCTGTTCTTGTGCAGGATCAACCTCTTCCTCATCACCCGGAAGTCGAACTTTGCTCCTTGTGATTGTTAAAGCATTGATAGCAGGAGGTGTAGGCAAGAGGCTGATGTCTTGGGGAGTCTCCACACTTTTTTCATGCAAAATCCTCCTGATTAGACTAGGGAGGATAAGCTTAGGTCTTGAGGTTGCCTTTGTTTCATCGGCAAGAATGGAGAATAGATGGGCACTGATATCAATGTAGGTATTCTCCCGAAGTTCCATGAGGAAGATGGCTCTTGCAATGTTGATGGTGGTCATCTTCCTTGGTGGATATAGGTTGAACACCATGATGTAGGTAAGACATCTCAAATCTAGTGGGAAAGTAGTTGTGTTGAGGCATCTCCCCTCTCTAACGCCACCAATGTGAGATTGAACCGTCTTTATGGAGAGCATTCTATCTTTGAAGTGAGTGAAGTAGGAATGGCAACGGGTCGGGTTCAGGCCGGGTTTTTTCATACCCGGACCCGACCCGCGAGTCTACCCTAAAAACCCGGACCCGGCCCGTTTATTAAATGGGTTTTTTTCTTAACCCCAAACCCGGCCCATCGGGTACCTGCGGGCCCCACCAACCATGCCATGATTTAGGCCTAAACCGTGGACCAATCCAAAAAAAAAAAATGTTTGCCTAGATTTATTATTTTTGAAAATGTGTTTGACAAATTCAAGGCTTGAATCTGGGCAAACATAATTTTTTTTTTTTTTTTTTTATACTAGCAGGAGTATACTTAGGTAGAGAAAATTAAAGAAATCAAAGAATAAAATACCCACATACAAAAATTGTTGAAAAATAATAAAGATTTGAGGATCGGCAGAGAAAATCAAAGAATGAAATTGAAAACTTGAAAAATAAAATGACCCACCAGGAAATCATGGATGAACAATGACCAAAGATTTATGATTTTCCCTTTCAAAATCACAAAAACAAACACAAATCCTAACACAAACACAAACACAAAAATTTCAAATTTATAATTTTCCCATTCAAAATCACAAACACAAACACAAATTCAAATTTATGATTTTCCCATTCAAAATCACAAACACAAACAACTCACATGATTGAGACAAAATGAACCCAGAAAAAAGAAAAAAAAAGGATAGAGAACGAGGTGGTCTGGTGGAGACACATGGAGGAAGCAAGGCGGCTGGAGGCGCAAGTAATGGCCGGTGGTGAAGGGCTTCAGGCTAATCAGGCCGGCGGTGACAGATTGGGGGTTGGGGCTGAGTGAGAGGGAGTGACCGAAAGAGTGGGAGAGGGGAAAGAGACATACGGCTGAGTGAGAGTGAGTGAAATAAGAACATGGTGTTAGGGTTTTTTTTTTAACTTATATATATATATATATAGGGGGGTAAGCTACTATAAACTGGAACAGGGGCCGTCCGGGGCCATGGGTGTGCGGAAACATAAAAATACAAGACCGACTGAGGTCATCTGATTACAAATGTAAAGGGTTGCCATTGTGGCTACAATCTGATTACAAGACTAGGGGTTGTAAAAAGAAGGGGAGGGTTATACTTTAGAGAAGGGACTGGGCTTTTGAAGCTAAAACTGCTCCGAAGGGACTAGGCTTCTTAAATGCTAAAACTTGCTCCCCTAATACTGAGGACTGAGCTGCCTTTTATAGCTGAAGGGAGCCTCGGGTCCTGCAGTCTTGATTGCGGGAAATCCGGAGAGTGAAATGCTTTTACTGAGGGTGAAAGTCTTTTCCACCGAAAGCAAACAGTGACTCTGGATTATTGTGTCGGGCACTGTGGATGAACAGTGACTTGTCCTGTTCATGAATAGTGGCTTGTCTCCTTTCTTTTCCGGATACTGTTCATCAAACAGTGATTGGTGCTGTAGATGAATAGTAGGCTGTCCGGAATCTTTACTGAGTGCGGGTACTGTTCAAGATCAGTGACTGTTGCTGAGATGAATAGTATCCGAACTGTTTTCTGGATAGTGACTGGTGCTATCCAGGACTTCTGAACTGCTATCTTCAGTGACTGGTGCTGAAGAGGGAATATCTTAATCAGTATCATAAGCATCAAACGGTACCCATGGGGGGTTATCTTCACAGTTATTATGCTCATGATAAAGATCATATTGGTTGCATAGATCACAATACAAAAGGGGTTCATATTCGGGAACCTTCCCTGGAACATGAAGACTTCTTGGGTATAAGTCTGGGCACTCCTTTTGTAACCCGATGAATGCTTTGTCATAAGGTTTGTGGCCAAACACTGTGATCCTGTCAGTGTTTCCTATGAAATGATAGCTATGCCATAGGTCTTTGATAACATCAAGGATATGATTGTTGAAGTATTTTCTCCAACGATAAGCTAGGCCAGAAGGGTCTCTGAAGGATAGATGAGAGTCTCCCCTGAACCATTGCCCTTGGTGGTGGCTATATCCATTGATGAGAACAAGGTGCTTTGACGGCTGGACTGTCATCCAATTGTCTTTCTCCCACTGTGGGAGGGTACTCCAGCATCTGATTGAAACATAAGGACTATTGATTCTTGCAACAGCCTTCTGAATGATTTGTGGAAACTGGCTGATCTGTTGATGGTCCGAGAGTTTAATCAACCTGATAAAACCATATTCGAACATCTGTGAGAGCCAGCTAGGGTCCCTATCTTCACCCATTGAGCCATCTTCAAAATTGACTAGAAGGCCTGGAAATGGATGCTTGTTTTCATAGACTCGGAAGGAGTCTCCAAAGTGTGCTTCCCATAGATACCTGTTGTGAGCCTCTGTGGCTTCATCTGTACCTGGACTGTGTGGTATGGGAGTTGTGACCAAAATTTTGAAATGATTGAACCATTGGTCAAATGATTCATTCATTGCCTTGCAATTTGAAATACTTACTTGTACTTCAAAGGGCAAGTTGGCGACAGCACTTCTTAGCAGGCTTTGGGTCTTAAGACTTAGCCTCGCATAATCAGTACTCAAAATGGTCCTTATACCCTTTGAATGGGTATCCTCTCTGCCAAAGAGTTGACCTTTAAGAAAACCATTTCCTGCCTCAAGGTTTACTAGGTGAATTTCTAGTGCTCTGAGGGTTCTTTGGAAAAGGGTCCTTTGGTTTTGGATAAACGCTGCTTGGAGGTTGTCAAGGATGTGTTTAATGGAGGGTGGTAACTCACTGTAGGCTCCATTATGAAATTGTAGGTGTTTTGACAAGACTTCCTGTAAAGCAACAACCATATCACTACTGGAATATGTCACAATTGCTGGGACAAATTCCTGGGGAGATGTTACCATTCTGGGTTCTGAGCCAGAAGGATTATCTTCATACAAATTATAAGACTGTGTATGTGCTTTTCCTTTGTTTTTTGAGGAAGCCATTTTCCACGCACTGGTGGGGCTTTTCTCCTGCTCAAAAATGTTTAAACAAGCATAATGAATTTCTTTTTCAAAAATGCAATTGTTAAAAACATGAGATGGTATAAAGCAAATACTTTTATGAATGTATGATTTGAGATACTGTGATGATTTATGGGACTGAAAGGGGCCATGAGAATCATCAACAGGAAATGTAATGGTAGAAACAAATGGATCAAGGTTCTGGGCTTGATTGTGGCCATTTGAAACTGTGGATTGATGGATTTTGGCATTTACAAGGTTAAGGGTTCTGGAGACTGAAACATCTTGGAGGGTGCTCACCTCACTTTGTTCGGGACTCCTGAGAAACTTAAACTTGACTGGTTGGCCAAAGGGATTAGTAGTGATTCCTTCACTATCTGTGATAAAAGGATACAACAGACACATGAACGGGTTTCCTAAGATGACCCTATCTGTCATGTTCTTAACTAGGACAAAACTGGTTTTGAAGCTTGTGTTGTCCTGACACACCTGTGCTTCTGGGATTTTGAATTCAATATGCATCTTTCCTCCACTTGCAGAAGTTAACCTTTCTTTGGTTTTCTGGAAGTACTTGGAGGGAATAATTCCTTCTTGGATGCAGTTGAGATCAGCACCTGAATCTATTAGGGCTATGACCTCAAAATTGAATTCCTTGGTGATGACAATCCTGACTCTGGAATGCCATTTCTGGAAGTTAATCCTACTGATGGTATCTAAGAACAATTCACTGGGTTGTTCTTGGACCATATTTGCAGTAGGGTTGACTGTTTCATCTTCGTCATCAGAAGGGTTCTGAAATGAGGGACCTTCCTCATTGCCTTGATGAGAAGTAACTTCCAAATATTTTACTCTATGATCAAGGAGTTTGTGGTCGACCCTAAGAATGGTTAGTTCTTGTTGAAGGGCCCTAAACTCAGACCTGGTTTCCCTGATTTCCTTTTGAAGGTCGTTGACTGAAACTTCCTTCTTGGATTTGGTAAACCTATTGTAGATTTTCTCCAAATCAACTTTTGGTTCAAGAATCTCAGGTTCGGGTTTACTGGTTTCCCTAACTAAGGTTCTATGGAACTCACTAAGCCTTTGAACTTTGTTGACTGGGTCTTCGATCTGTTCTATGAGATCTAAGAGAAGTTCTTCTTGCTTACTGAGTACACTGATGGTTCTGTTTCTACAGCAACCATATCTGCATGGGATGGGTGCATCTGGGCCACTAGAGGTACTAGACGAAGCTCTAGAGGGTTCAGAAGATGACTGATCTAACTGGTAGATACCATAGTCACTAGAGTGTTCTGATGACTCACTATCTGTGTGGTCAAGCTCTAGGAGTTTAAAGATCTCATCTTTACTGGTTTGGTCACTAATAAGGGTGTTAATAAGGGATTTAGCCTTAGCTTGACACTCTCTACTGAAATGACCTTTCTTTCCGCAAGTAAAGCATTTTCCTGGTGCTTTAGGTGTGGATTTCCATGCGGGTCTGGACTTTCCTTTCTTATAGAAATCATCTTTCTTGAATCTTGATTTTCTATAATACTTGGAGGATGTCCTTTTCTTGTGGAAATTTCCAAAGGGTTCTTTGCCTTTGTACTTGGATTTCCTTTTGGGGAGGACAGAGGGTAAGCCGTACTGTGTACAGAAGTTTCCTACTTCGTACTTGGCTTTGCTCTTGCTGGCTTGGCTTTGGATTTTCAAATCTCTGCACAACTTCATTCCCTCACTTCGAATGGTGCTAGAGATATCTCCATAGGTTAGGTTATCATAGTCTATGACACCTAATGGGGTACTAAGGGTTTCTTTGACCTTTTCACCGAAAAGGGTTGGTAAACCATTGATGAACTTCTCCTTCCAAAATGGAGAGTTGCAATCACTCCTATGCATAACACGGGTAGTAAAAACATCTTCATACCACCGGTATTCACCAAGGTTTTTACATCTAAGGTTACTCAACTGATCATAAATCCTAGATGTAATGTTGCTAGGTTTTCCTACGAAGTGTTTCATGATCGTATAGATCAAGGTATTGACTCCATCAGGAATTCCTCTTCCTAAGGTTTCATCAAAGATGTGGATCCCATCCTCATCTTTCTGGATTGCATGTTTGATGTCATCCTTAGACGAATCAGTGAGGCAATTGTTCCACCATTGTAGGATTTTGCCTGTGAATCCTAAGGTTATGAGCTCTATGACTTCAGTGTGGGGGCGTCCCTCATTAAGGTAGTTATTGGCTACCATGGTTATATGAACGATTTTGTTCAGAATTTCCTGTTCTGACAAACCGTCAATATTCCACTCATAGAGTTTGCCTGAGGACACTGTGAACTGGTTACTAACACTCTTTTCCTCGAACTGGAGGTCAGGGGGTGTAGGTCTGGGATACCAATTCTTGGTTAGACTAGTCGGGGTTGGCTGGTAAAGCTTATTTACCTGTAAACCTCGAAACTGGGTTTCTATGTGTTCTATCTCCTTTTCATCATCTGAGGAGGTTCTACTAGAACTAATAGAGGCTGCTTGAATATCCAAGACTTGGAGATTCTTACTAGTTGAGGTGGTGTCTGGTGAAGGGGTGACTGGTTCCTTCTTCACTAGTTCCTCAAGTTTTTGGGTAACCACTTCTATGGCTGTTTTGTCTTTAGACTTAAGACTGGTTTGCCTAGTTGTGGGTAACTTGACTAAAGGCTTTTCTAGGGTTCGGACAGGTTTGCTAGGGTTTCCTGATTGGAGGATAACCTTGTTTTCCACCTGTTCCTCTATCCTATCAAGCTGTTTACCTATGACATGTAAACACTGGTTGGTATAGTTGTTCTGGGATATAACCTTTCTGACTGGGGTTTCCTCACTGTCGGGAACCTGAAAGGGTGAAGCAACTATATCTTTCTTCTTGTAATTAAGGGTTATCTTTTCCAAGGGTGGATGACTGGATCGCACTACTTCCTTGGTTTCATCCTTAATCCAATTGGTTTTGGTGAGGACATAATTCTCTTTATGCCATTCAAAATGGGTCTCAAAGTATTCAAAGAAAGGGACATTGCTGGATATCTCCTTCATGAATTCTTTCCATTTTTCCAACACCTCAACCTTTTGTTCTCTTGTGTGGTTGGCCTTATAGGCTTCTCTCTTTACTCTGTTCTTCTCTAGTTGGAACTCTTTTCCTAGGGCCACTAGGTCAGGTTCGAAATCTAACTTAAGAACTAAGAGATCATTGTTCCTATAGGGTTCATCTTGATCTTCAGGTTGTTCCAAATCTGTACCTGAAGGGGATGGAGGTTTCCCACTGTTATTGTCATCTTGATCAACAACAGAATCTTGTCTGGCTGTGTAGCAAGGTGAACTAACCTGGGATCTAGTCTGGACTCCTTGTAGTTCTGGTCCTAAGTCTCTCCTAGACTTTGGATAAGGTACAAAGGGTCTGGACGAGCTACACTGGGATGCTGACTTTTCCCTAAGAAGGATAGGGGGTCTCTTGCTAGGTAGATCGATTGGGGATCTAGGTCTAGACTCACTATGGTGTAGATCTATTGGGGATCTAAACCGATAATCATCTAAAGGGTGTCTAAATCTAGACTGGTCAAAACTAAGCCTAACCGTACCATCGGCTAGCTGCTGGACAAAGTCTAAATCCGGGTTCTGTGCCGGATTCTGGATCTGATGAGCATAATTCTCATTCTCTAAGGTCCAGGCTGTGGGGAAGGTAACATCTGACCATTTCAAGGTTTTGGGAACCTGAATCTTGGATCTAGGGTCAGCAGACTGGATAAGAGTGGTTTCTCCTATCTTCCTCTTGTCAAGTGCGTGAACATTCATGTTCGTCTTGATGCACTTGTAATACACTCTGTATATCAAGGCTAACTGTTGGACACCTTGCAACATAAGGGTTCCATGGGTCTTGATATTAAGGGTAAGAACCTTCATGATATGCGGGTCATGAAGTGCAACTGTGAAGTTTGGGAAACAGTCAAAATGGACTGGTCCACAACTCAAACTGGTTTCCATGGTTCCTAAGAGACTGTCATTAAACCTAATATGACGGGTATCTCTAAGTGCCATGAGGATTGAATTGTTCAACCCTTCTCTAATCAAAGGTTTAACACCTATTTGGACTAATCCTATGTGCAGGAAATTGTGTCCATTCTTCTTGTGTGCTTTAAGAGCACTCATGGGTAACAAGTAGCACGTCTCGTACTCCTTGTTGATACTGTAAACTTGTTCTATAGTTCTAACATGGTAATCTGTCTTGAAAACCGTTTTCAAGGACCATGAAGATTTATAGATCTGATGTGTGGGTACCTTTGGTATGTTCCAATCTCCTAACTTTAGATCTAAATCTGGTAACTCATATGACTCGGAGTTGATGGCTCCTTCATCATGCGGTATCTCAGGCAGTGAAGACCTATAACTGGTAGAAGAGTTACTTCTAAACAACCTATTCATTCTTCTATGCTCAAAGCTCAATTTAAACAATTATAACCTAATTACCTTTATCCTCAAGTCTCCGGATCTAACCTTAGATCTGAAACAGGGTATACAATAAAGACAATCGCCTATCTCTGTGATCTATAGTCTCTTGGCGCCTACGCACTCCTTACCCTTGCGGGACCACCCTAAACGCCTGTCCGTCGGCTAACACGGGCTGACCAACACAACTCTGTAAGGATATCGAGGTCTTACTGGGCTATAAACGTCACAAATCTGGGTTTTCATCTCAACAATATACTGCTGCAACAAACTTCTGGTTAAACAAAGAAACGGGAAGAAGCAGATAACTGGGAAACAACTGGATAGCTTGAACAGTTTACAAAGAATAACAAACAGAAGGTTAAGAAGGAGGCTCAGCCTACCAACAACAGATAATCACAAGGAAGAGATAGCAGATGTAGAAGATAACAAATGGTAATGGAAGAGTTATCAAAAAATAGATATGAAACAAAATAATGTTTGTGAGAGATAACATAACCAAAGAATAAGTATAATCAAAATAATGAATATAAATCAAAGTAATGAAAATAATGGATAACTATGGCGGCAGTGCCGACCAACTTGATTGATAATAAACAGTAACTTACAATCGACCGGCCAAACTTGGCTCTGATACCAAAAGGGGCACTTAGAGAAGAACAGTCTCATAAGAATTTGGATAGGTTTTCTTGACTGTAAGATAACCTTGTTTTCCTCCTTTGGGCAATTGGTAATAGCACAAAACTCTTTGTGCCATTTAAAATGGTTTTCAAAGTATTCAAAGAAAGGGACATTGCTGGATATCTCCTTCATGAATTCTTTCCATTTTTCCAACACCTCAACCTTTTGTTCTCTTGTGTGGTTGGCTTTATAGGCTTCTCTCTTTACCCTGTTCTTCTCGAGTTGGAACTCTTTACCTAGGGCCACTAGGTCAGGTTCGAAATCTAACTTAAGAACTAAGAGATCATTGTTCCTATAAGGTTCATCTGATTCATCAGGTTGTTCCAAATCAGTACCTGAAGGGGATGGAGGTTTCCCACTGTTATTGTCATCTTGATCAACAACAGAATCTTGTCTGGCTGTGTAGCAAGGTGAACTAACCTGGGATCTGGTCTGGACGCCTTGTAGTTCAGGTCCTAAGTCTCTTCTAGACTTTGGATAAGGTACAAAGGGTCTGGACGAGCTACACTGGGATGCTGACTTTTCCCTAAGAAGGATAGGGGGTCTCTTGCTAGGTAGATCGATTGGGGATCTAGGCCTAGACTCACTATGGTGTAGATCCCCAATCGATCTACCTATGAGATTGCTAGGTACAAAGGGTCTACCTATGATATATATATGGGGCTATTTTAGTATTTTTTAGTTACATATAAACGGGTCGGGTCGGGTTCGGGTTCGGGCCGGGTTTTTGTTAAAACCCGGACCCGCTTCGAGTTTTTTTTTTAAATCGATACCCGACCCTATAATTTATCGGGCCAGGTAAAATCCGACCCATTAGGGTCGGGTCGAGCCGGGTATCCGCGGGTTGGATTTAAATTGCCATCCCTAGAGTGAAGTCATGTTCTACATCTTCAAATCTAAGGATCTCATCAATGTCTTCCACTTCAATGGTGAATTCATGGCCTCTTACCCAACAGTCTATAACTTCATCTCGTAGGATGGCATTGGCGTAGAACTCCCGAATCAATGGATCACACACCCCTGGTAAATCACTAAGAAGTCTGTCCCAACCTCTTTTTGCAAAGCAACTTGGGATAAAGTAGTCTTTAAGGTCAGCAAGATCCACGAATCGCTCTTGAATAATCGAAGCTTTCATAAAGTGCTAGGTGTATCGCTCAAAATGTTGGGTGAAGCGAAACAGAGACGCATCCATGCGTTTCCTCTTGTCAGCACGCTGAACGGAGGTTTTCCTTGGAGCCATCTGCAAAACAGAGCAACAAAGACCACAAAACAAAGCACAAAGTATGAAAACAAACTTGATTAGTAACAAGTTAGTCCCAAAACATAATTTTTGAATTAAACACCAAACAAAATTTAAAGCATAATTCAAAAAACCATATTTACATGAAAGAGCATATAGTATCAATAAAATGATATAAGCATGGCAATAAGCACTCAAACATGTCAAAGAGCTTGTGTGTGCATCAAATGCAAAAGTGTGCAGATTGAGGTAAAGTGTAAAAACTCATAATCATATGATGTTTCAAAATCAAAGAAACTTGATTATCCCTACAGCCGTTGTATTCCATGGAATCCAAAGAGAGACAAGATAAACATCTATGAGACATTTTATCATGGACATGATATGCACAACACAACACAACACAAACATGGTATAATGCACAAAAATGAGAAACAAACATGCAAAACATGTATAATAGGCATTATACTACCAAAACCAACAAAACCCATACATCAAACTCAACAAACCATATTCTAACATCATATTTTCAAATCTCAACAAAAACACAAAATCCAAGAAATTAAGGGCTAGAAACATGAAATACTTTGAGAAAAAGTGAAAACCCATACCTTTTCTTAAAGATTGGTGAAGGACTGATGAAGAAAATTAAGGTTTTGTAAGTGAAAATGGTGGTTTTGGAAGAGGGAGAGGCGGACAAGACAATGAAACATCACATGATGCAAGGGAAAACTGAAAAGTTTTTGAAAATTGTCTTAGATTTGACCCTATTTGTGAAAAACACGCGCGTTTTTCGCGATTGGAATGAGTCGCGAGCTATTCGCCAGGTCAAGTCGCCAAAATCCCGTGTGACAAATTTTGTAAAATTTGTCTAAGTGTTTTTCGCGACTGGAAGGTCCACTCACGAGTAAGTCGCGAAGGAAGTCGTGAATCATTCTGAGTAAACTTGCAACTGGAGCTTCCACTCACGAACCAATCGCTAAACTGAGTCGCAAAAATGCTAAAAACCCCGAAATTTTGAAATTTTTCTAAATCTTTTTCGCGACTGGGAGATTGACTTGCCAGAGAGTCGCGAAAGCTTCTGAGTAAGCTCGCGACTAGAGTGACTCGCAAGAGTGAGTCACTAAAACAGAGTTACATAGTTTTTAAAATTTGTCAAAACAAAAACACTTTCCAAAAACAATTAAAACACTCAAAAATCTTTTTGTGTTTGATCAACATATGATTGAGTAAGTGCAACACATTTAATCAAGTACAATCACACAAATGAATAAGGCATTCATTGAACATAGACATGTGTGATGTGTGTGGGTATCAAAGACGAGATAATCCTTAGTCTAATGTGAAGCTTCAATGATCAATTCAACCAAGCCATATACAATTAGCACTAGGAAGAGTGACCAATCTCTATTATAGAAGTATGCATATATGACCTCCCACAAAACTTGAATACATAACTTTGAACCTTTTCATTTTGGCTTCTTACATTTCATATCATTTTATCATTCTTGAACAATACATCTCATTTTGAGATCGATGCCTGAAATTTTTGATATTTCAATTTGATGAATAAGCCTTTGGCTTTTTGAGCACCATACATTATCATATAAGTCGCTTTTCCTTTTTCCTAGTCAAATACTAGTGTGATGGCTTTTACAGCTCATTATCTCTTTTTATTTTGAGATTTAACATTGGTTGAGTTCTTTAAGCAAAAAAAATAAAAGTGTGGGAAGATATATAGGCACAAGTCTATGCAAGTCTCAAGATCAACAAAACCATTGACTAATCATTCATGACAAGTTTGAAAATCTATTTACAATAATCACATAGATGTTGAGATTTTTCCCACAATGATATGAGTGCATGGAGAACAAGATACACTCGTAAATGCACAAAGCCATTTGTACGAAGGTACAAGGCAAAACATGCGTGCGACAAAACACAATAATGCCGATCAAACTTTTTGGATTTTCTACTTTTATGTGTTTTTGGATTTTTGACACAAAAGAAAGTAAAGATTGATCAAAAAGGAAAAACATTCAAAGCTTTTTAAAAAAACAAACAAAAATTTGTCAAAAACATGCTAGAATGATTACAATGAAGATAACCAAACAAAGTCACAACATATAGAAAGAGTTGATGCATGGACATGTTCTAATGCTTATGCATGTGTACCCTTCTTCACCCACACGGCTTATGTGTTTGGGGTGATATCCTTAGAGGATTGGGTACTTGAGTTATGATTCTCAAACCTTAGTGTGAAGTTTGACAAATAGGAGGTGATGGTGTCTATCATCTTCATCACATCACCAATGTTAGACTTAACTTCTCGCCCTTTTGATTGCTTAAGGTTCCCTTTGCCATTTCTTTATCCTCTTGGCCTTTGAGGGTTGCCATTCTTTAATGCCTGAAGCTTGTGACAATTAGATCTAGTGTGTCCTCGGATTCCACAATGATGGCAAAAGTGTTAAGTTTGTGGTCCTTTTTGTGACTTCGGAAGAGATTTTCCTTTTGCCTTGAGTTGAACCACTGCTGGGTTTGGAGGCTTTGTTAAAACCCGTTGAGCAATCACTTTTGACTTCTTCTCAAACTTCCCTTTCTCAATAGTTGGAGTTGCTATCATTGGTTCCTTTGCTTTAACAAACTTCATCTCCTCAGACACATTGACCCTTGAATTACTATCTCCGGTGTATCCTAATCTGCTTTTGTCAAAAAAGGGCTTTTGATGTGCAAGCACTTCGTCAAGCTTTTTGGAGGCAACCCGCTCCACTTTAGCATTAGCTTGAATCACTTCAAGCTCAAGAAACTTGATCTTGGAATAGGCTTCAGTTAGTTCTTCGTTCAGCGTCTCAATTTCACACTTAGTCTCCTTGTACCGCACTAGAAGACTTTTGTAATCTTGCTCTGCTCTCTTCATTTTTCTTATGGCTGCCTTAGCCACTTTTGCATACTCTCCGGTCTTCTCTAGAAGAGAATTATAAGTTTCCTGCAATCCCTTTGTTCCTTCATACACATTCTTCACCTTCATCATCGGATTCCTCCCCAAACTCCCATTGACTCCACTTCGATGTGCTCACTGAGCTCTTCCACTAGTGCATTCAAATCTTTTGAAGAGTCCACGGGTGCAATGGTCATAAATGTGAAGTAGTTTCCTTCTCCATCACAACTTTCTTCCGAATCTGAATTTGAACTATCTAAGTCACTAAGGGTAGTGACAAATACTTTACCCTTTGCCTTTAAATAAGTGGGACATTCTTTCTTTACATGCCCATGCCCTTTGCACTCAAAGCACGTGACCATTTGAGGTGGAGGGAAGTCTTTTTAATCCTTCTTCTTGAAGTCTTTCTTGTCCTTCTTAAAATTTGAGAATTTGCCCTTCTCAAAAGACTTCCCATCTCTCTTGAACTTCAAGAACTTGCGGAAGTTCTTAGCAAGGTACGCAACTTCCTTTTCAACCTCATCCTCATTCAAGGAGTCTTTAACTTCCATTCTCTCATTGATTGTCTTTAGAGCGAGAGATTTGCTCTTCCTTTGTGATGGTAGAGATAGCTCATAGGTTTGAAGAGAACCAATGAGTTCTTGAATTTTAATCTCATCAAGGTCTTTGCTTTCTTCGATGGCAGTGACCTTTGCACGGAAGCTCTCCGGCAATGATCGTAGGATCTTCCTCACAATCTTGGAGTCCTTCGTCTTTTCTCCCAAGTTGAATTTCCCAATCACCACTTCATTTAACTTCCCATAAAATGAGTCGAATGACTCATCTTCACTCATCTTCAGCTCCTCGAAGCGTGTGGTTGGCATTTGCAATTTGGTGTCCTTTAACTTTTTGTTGCCTTCATAGGTCGTCTCCAAGATTTGCCACGCCTCCTTGGCAATTGTAACATGAGAAATCCTATGAAACTCATCAGGAGAAACACCACAAAAAATAGCATTTAAAGCCTTGCTATTAGCGTTAGTTGCCGCAAGGGCTATCTTATCCCATGTGGATTTGCCGGCCTCCGGCCTAGTCCATCCTATCTCTACAGCATCCCAAACACTTTCATCAATGGAACATAGAAATGCCCTCATATGGACTTTCCAAAATGCATAGTTGCTCCCATCAAAATATGGTGGAGTATTAAGGGATTGAGATCTATCCATCTCAACAAGGGTCTAGGATCGCACTTAGGTAATAAAACCACAGCAAATGCGCCCGCTCTGATACCAATTGAAAGTTCAATTAGTGTGTAAAATACTAATGAATGTTTAGACCCCCAATTTTAACAATACCAACACAAACTTATACACAAACAATATATGTGCGGAGTGATGTATATAAGCTATAACCAAATAGGTAAAACACTCTAAACCATAATAAATCACAAACACAGCAGCAATTAAATGATAAAGAGTAAGGGAAGAGAGATGCAAACATAAAGATAATATCGGCACTTATTATCGAAGAGGAAATCGAATAACTCGGCAAAAAACCTCTCCGCCACCCTCCAAGCGGTTAAATGATCCATTAAAGAATAAAGTTGAGAATTGAGATACATGAATAGCAAAAGACCCTCCAAGCCTAATCTACCCAATGCACCTAACTCCTCCAAGCTTCTTGCTCCAACAGAGTTACGCCTAACCTTGTCTTCTTTAGCTTCCCGGATCCCGCAATAAACCCATTGCATCAACCAAGTAAATTAATCATCTCTGAATTGCTTCCCAAGCACCAAAATACCTCCTCATTGATATGAGTATGGTGAGATAAGAATTTGGCAAAATGTACCTCTCAAGGATATGTCAATGGAGAGGGTGAGAGTAAAGGAATTTGGAGAATCAAATGATAAAGATTGTGGATGAGTCAATCTTATTTTTCTCTAGGGTTTCTCTCTCAAAATTCTCTCTGAAAGCTCTCTACATTTCATGGGTATAAGGGTATTTATTGTAGTGTAGGTGAGGAATGTGAAAAGTTAGTTTTCATCCAAACAGGGCATTCTGGTGACTCAGCCTAGCGACTGGAACGAGTCGCGAGTTTGAGTCGCGAGCTAACTGTCTGGCCAAACTGTACATTTTTGTCCTGTAGTGCACCAGCTGTCGTGACCCTTCAGTTCCCTGCATGCTTCACACCTGTGCCACTTTGGCAACTTGCCAGTCGTGAGATCCAGTCGCGAGACTCCTTTAATTGCACACTTCTTGAATTTTCTTCACACTCTCTCACACACAACCCTTACATAATTTCCACCTAAATACAAGGTATCTAATTGCTAAAATACAAGCAAATTTGACACGGAATAAAGCCAACACATGATTGAATAAATTCAACCTTACAGTTTCATTATGTTCATTTAACATAATGTGTACTCTTTGATTTTTGGTCATAACATAAAATCATAAAAAGATTTTTTTTTTTTTTTTTTTTTTTTTTGGTATTGCACCCCATTTAGTGTGTAATTAAGGTTAGCCAATGAAATTTTGCATTCATAACTGTGTACCTTATTTAGCTTTGATAAGTTTTATTTTGCACTTCACCAGTTTGTGCTACTTTATGCTTAATTGTGTGGTTTGTATTTACTCTTTATTCAAACAATCTTGATTTTGATGTCACATTTTTTTATTGTAAGGACTAAAAAATCCTAGGAGAAATGCATAAATAACCATCTCACCACTGTAACTTGCCAATCATAAACATCCTTATATATATATATATATATATATATATATATATATATATATTACAAAGGGTATTTTTTTTCTATCTCCTATATGCTCATGCATGATATCTTTGATTGTGCTCAAAAAGAAAAAGAAAAAAAAAAAGCAAAAAAATCAAAATGGTTTTAAAATGATTTCAAGCGTGTTTACTAGGAGATTTAGGAGTTATATGATGTAACTCTTTAGGTGATAGTTACTTTCAAACCATTTTGATTGAGAATGTAGAAAATTTGCTTAAATTTTATCTACTTATCACATATTTTGTGTTTTGTACACTTACTAGTTTCACACACTACATGCAAATCTTTGCTAAATTGTGTACATGAGGTTCTGTGTGTTGTCTAATATGGTCTTCTTTAATTGCATAAAATCTTTTATGTAAATGCAATTTTTGTTTTGGGTGAGAATTTAAAGAAAAATAAGATTTTCAGGTTTTAGAAGTTTTAATGATGTGATTGTAACTTCTTGATTGGTTTTGAAGTGAGGATTTGAGTGCCTTTATGTTTTTGAAACTTTCTGAATCTTGTTCATATGCATTACATCTCATAAAAACTACTTTCAAGTTGGTTTTCTGCATAAAAATCCAGTATTAAAAGTTTTCAAAAGTTTTCATTGTTTCGACCAATCAAAGATTACCCTCGACTGATCGAAAATGATCAGTTTTTAGGCCAAAATTCTCTACCTGACTCGATCGATGCCTGATTGATGTTCAACTGATCGAAATTTCCCAGGAAATTTTTTCAATTGATGCTCAATTCCTCTTGACCGATTGAACTTCGAAAATTTTTCAATTTTTAGGTTCTTAACCAATCATTCTTCATGCATCATTTGTGATAGGATTCACATGCATAGCATATATAGATAGGACATGCATTCCATTCTTTTCTTTATCTATTTTGCATTTTTGCAGTAATATCTCTCATTGGTTTTACACACAACATGCATACACTTTGATAAATTGGGTACTCAACTTGATTTAATACTTGATTGATTAATTTTTTAGTTCTGTTCATTTTAGTATATGCTATTTTCCTTGTTATGTGAACTGCAGAAAATTTGTTTTTTTAATTATGGTGGATTATAAATGTGCAAGTATTTTCTCTACTTTTGATGTTGATTTGAGTTCAAAACACCTTGACACATGAAAACACATTGCATGCTGAATTTTTATATCATTGAGATCTATATTGTATAGTCTAAATTGATTGTGCCTGGAAGTGTTTGCATGCATCTATTTATGGGTCACATAGTGTCAAGTTTGCATATATTGAAAGAGAGAATATTTGTTTTCATGTGTATCCTCAACTTTTTTTTTTTTTTAATTTGGTTTGTGTTTCTTTATTTTTCCCCACCTCCTAAATCTTTCCCAAAACTATTTTTCCCAAAGCTTGTTTATTTTTTCCTATTTTTATAGGGGGAGAAAACTGTTTTTAAAACCTATGTTGTTTATAGGGGAGTTATTGCTCTTCATAGGGGGAGTTGTCTCTATTTTCTATAGAGCTTATGTTTTAGGGTTCTTTGATTCTCTATTTTCTCTTGTCCTCTGTTATGTATGTTTTCTATCTACTTTCTGATTGGGTTGCCTTTGTCAATACGTGACAAAAAGGGGGGAGAAAGATGAAATTTGAGAATCATGTTGAAAATGTTTTTAACTATTTTTATTTAGGGGGAGATGAAATTGTTTTTGAAAGGGGGAGAAAATAAAAGTTTTTTATGTATCTAACTCAAGGGGAGAGTAATTTTACATATTTGTTATCATTGTGATTCATTTTGTTTATTTGTCTTTATTTTCACACATGCGTTGATGTGCTCTTTTGAGTGTTTCAAGAAAGACGGATACATTCCGATCAAGACCTTCTGCCTCTTCTTGCAAATTTTGGGTCAGAAGTATTAGATTGGAATTTGTGATGTATTTGGGTATTTTTTTTGTAATTGAGTTGTTCTTATATTTGAGCATTTCATTATGTCTGTAAGTTTTGTCACGAATTGCCAAAGGGGGGGATTGTTAGGTTCTAAAAGTTTAGAACAATTGGCAAACCGTGAGCACAAATTTGTCTAGATATAGACTCCTAAGTCTATAGGTATGATTAAACAATGCTCATAGTGCTGCAAGTCAGAATACGAGAACAAGGAAGTAGCAGGTTCAGGAAATTCAAAACATGCCAGGTTCAACCGATCTAGATGCATTTCTGCAGAATTTAATTAAAGCCCATCTGCCTATTAAGCCCATTAAGTGATTGATCTAATTCTCTCAGTATTTAAAGGAAACCTTAACGCATGTTTTTTTAGAGAGAGAAAGGAGTGCATCTTGTGCCTCCAATTGTAAATCTAGGGTTTCTGTACCCATAGCTCTCTCAAATCTTCTTCCGACAACATTCTTTGAAAAAACTCAAGATCCAGTGTTGTAGAAGTTTCTGCATCAAATCAACTACAGTTGATAATAGAAATCTTTGAGTAAAGATATCAAATTCACAAATTCGAAATTTTGTATTGCTGATCTAAACCTTTGAGTGGAGTTCTTAGAGTCACAAACTGGAGTGTTTGTGTGCAACAAATTCAAAATAGAAGAGTCCGTGGATTTGGAGCTGCGTGTGGTCACGTGAATAAGTACTACAAAAGGTAGCATTAGGTTTAGGGTTAAATCTATTGTAAACACTTCCATTCTATTTAGTGAATTTGTTGCCTTGTGGATTGTTAAGGTTAAATCCTCTCCAAGTTTTTACGTTGAAACTGGACAGTTTCATTGGTTTTCCTGGGTCATCATATTACTTGCGTTCTTTACTTTTTCGATGTGCATGATATGATTTATTATTGTTTAACCTAGATCTGCTTAATTGACCTAAGTAACAACTTGGCTTTAAATTAGGTTAAACAACTTCTGTTTTCAGGAGTCTAAATAACTAACACAAATTTATATGGTCAAACTTATATGAGGGAGGTACTACTCTACCCTTATGCCTTATACACAATTGAATGATTTAACACCTTAGAAATAAACACTATATAGTCTATAATTTAATATATATTCTTTAAATATTTTTGTTCGAATAAGTATTGTAAGTATTGTTTAAGACTTATGACCTCTTGCAAGCATGAGTAGTTTTATGTTATGTAACTTACAGTTTAAGTAATGCCTTTTGGCTAAGGTAATAAGATTTGTGAAAATTATTTTAAGTTACAATGTACTTTTTCATAATAGCCAAGTATGCTCTTATCAAAAAAAAAAAAAAAAGCCAAGTATGCTCATATGAGTGACTTAAGTTTCTAATGAACATATGAGAGTAAATGAATCAATAATCACAATATGTTAGATCAAAAAACCAATTTTGAAGAGTTTTGAAAGGAGATATCGATTTGCAAAGCATAATAAACAAATCATATTAGAGTATCGAGTTCAAATCGTAATACCAATCATTTATGAAAAGACAAATTTATATGGTCAAACTTATACGCGGGAGGTACTATGTACTCAAAAGCTTGTGTTTATAGAAAAGAAAGATTATGGAAAAGAAGATTTCTTTCAAATTATAATGAGACATTTACTTGAAGATAATATCAGCTCAATAGTGTAAAAACTGATGACTTCAAATCAAAGTAAATGTAAGGATTTAAGTTTTAAACAAGGAAAAAAAATGTCATATTCTAAATCGTTTATATAAACAAAGTTATATCTAGTTTGAGATTTTTTTTTTTTTAAATGATGTGTGATAGAAAAAGATATGTTGTATGTTAAGTGTGTGTGTGTGAATAATGAGCCATGCATACCAAGAGGTATTTCATACTAACATGCCTTCTTATGTAAGCATAAGTGTAATCCATTTTTGAAAGTAAAAATTTTTACCTGTGGGTATTTTCACACAATAAATTATAAACATGCATGACACCCTATTTTCAACCCCTTTTATTCCTTCATATTCATTATCTTTCACTTTTGTAATACTAGGGGTAAAATGTAATTTTACATGTGTAAAAAAAATTCAAAAAATGACCTCGGTCCAATATTTCATATCCTAATAAATCATAGAGCAAATGAGGGTAAATTGGTCATTTTTTTCTAAGAAATTCCATGTTGTTACGAGGTTTTTGAATTTCAATCATCCCTAACAAAAAACATTTTAGACCTGATATTTTAATGCCCAACAAACATAAAGTGACTAGCTGATATTACACATTTAGATAGCGTTTGGATGCCAACGGGGGCTTGGCTCAACTGGGTATGGTTTGTTCGCTCTGCCTAACACGCTCAGGTTCGATTCCCGCTACCAGCAGGAGTCCGTTGGTGGGCATCCTTAGTGGGGTTGGCTCCCGCACAGGTTGGTAAGATCGGGTTCGGGTACGAAAGGCCCCTACCCCTTGACTGCCTCCTGGCGCCCTGCCCGGGGGTCTAATATAACCATAAACACCCCCATTTTTGTTTCTTAAAAAAAAAAAAGATAGCGTTTGGATAGCTGAGCGTTTATGCGTTTCAGCGTTTTGCACTTTTTTTTCTTTTTTTTTAATAAGACCAGAGCCTCTTGCACTGTTCATGGGACGTGAACAGTGCAAATAGGCAAATGAACAGTAAATGATGCGTGAACAGTAACTTTTTTATTATTTTCAGTTTTCAGCAAAATAAGTGGTATCCAAACACACCCTTAGTATTCACATATTTTGGAAAGATATATCATATCTCCAATAGGATAGCAAAAGATTAGGACTATTTTCCAAAATGCCAGGGTAAAGCATTGCATGCCTTTTCTTTTTCACAAATGTTTTGCTTAATTATTTTATGGTTTAACCGGGGTTATCTTGTACCCTCATCCAAACCAACCCTTAGGAAAGTGTGATCAAGGTCACTCAAACATTATATCTAACCCTGGCCACTAGGGTCTTCAACCTTGTAAGGATATGTCCATGCATAAGTTAGATTCACTAACCTTTTACTATTAAAAATTATACAAGTTTACTACAAAATTGACTATTTGTATTATCAATAAATTGCAAATAATAATTTGATATATGATGAACTTATCAATAAATCACTAACCTTAAGTCTATATAAATATATATTTATACAAATAAACATATAAAAAGTCATTAAATTTAACTAACTAAAGATTCTTCTTCTTTTTTGTTGCTAAAAGCCATTGTGAAGCAAAGAAGGGGAGGAACCTTTCTCCCAAGAGATGAAAAATATTCCATCAAGGAAAAGACCAAAAACAAAAAACAAAAACTAAGGTTAAGTTTGGTAACAGTTTTTATTTTCTATTTTCAAAAACTTGTTTTGGGGAATATAAAGAAAAAACAATTTTCTTGTATTTTTGAAATCAAAAATATGTTTGGTTAGTTGAAATTAAAAAGATAGTTTCTTTAAGAAAAAAATAGAAAATACTAAAATATGTTGTTACTAGGTTTTGAACTCTAATGCTAACTCGTTAAATGAGACAGATTCATTAAATTATATTCGTGTTTTCATTGATTTTTGAAAATTAGAAACTGAAAACGGCATTTTGCATGTTTTCAGTTTCCTTCACAAATTGAGTTTTGAGAACAGTTTTTGTTTTCTGTCTATTTTGAGTTGCCAAACAAGTTTTTTAGTCGCAAAAATATAAAACTTTTTTTGGAAACAGAAAATAAGGGGAAAAAATAGTTACCAAACATACCCTAAGATTTTACAGTTTATTTTGCTCCTTTCCTTTTTTAGGTTAAAAATATGAAAAGAAGAAGATGTGTCCCATTTTCATAATTTTTTTTTTTAACTATTGAGTTTAGTAGATTTTGATTGAATTACAATAAAATTAATGTCAATAGTTGTTTTAATAAAAAAATAATATTGCATTAATCACAATTTAGCACATTAATAAGTTATGAAATTTGTTATATCTATAGTATTGTTGGTCTGTTTTTTTTTTTCAACAAATTTTTCCTTTTAACTTTTAAAAAGTTAATTGAAGATAAGTTACCCTCGATGAATATCATATATTGTGACAGTCAACTAAAATAATCATTGAAATCTTATCTCAATGATACCTCTAGTTCTCCCTAAGAAAAAATCTACGTCTAAGCCACAAATTTCTTATAAAATGTCCCAAATTTGTTTATACTTTACTTTCTTTCTTCTTCTTTTTTTTTTTTTTTTTTTTGATTGGAAGTCTGCAATATCATTAAACTTGGGTAGAACCCAGAGAAATTACATCAGAGTGAACTTCAGATACAATAAAAGGGGGAATGTCCTCCACCCAAATAATACAATCTTCAATTTCCTTAGCATGTCTAGCCATTAAATGAGCTGCTTTGTTACAGTCCCTTCGTGCAAAACGTGCCTTCCAGGACCTGAAATTTGGCAGCCATGTCTTAGTCCCCGAGATGAGTTGCTGGATTGATAAAGGGGTAGGTTGCTCTGTAGACAAAGCATGAATGACCACCTGCGAATTCCCTTCAATAATGACTTCTCTAAGTCCCAACTCCCATGCAAAAATTACACCATACTCCGCTGCTTTGGCTTCAGCTTCTAATGCTCCCAGAGGGAAACGAATCCTCTTCGACAGAGCTCCCATGATCTCTCCTCTGTCATTCCGAACTATTATTCCCAATCCACAATGCCCTTCATCATTAAACGTTGCTCCATCTATGTTTATCTTGTACCACTCGTGGGGTGGAGGCTTCCACCGCTCCTGCGTAGATTCACGCCTTGGGACTGTGATGGCTGTTACTTGTCTGAACTCCTTCATGTACCTGTAAGCATTTGTGACTATAACCGTTGCTATTTTAAAGGAACCACCATGCCTGACATCGTTTCTATTGTTCCAAATGCCCCATGCCGCTGCAATAAGGACTTCCAAGTCGGCATTTTGGAGTCGCTCTTTAAACAGCTAGAGTAAGTCACAAAAATCTTTTGGCTCCCAATTGGTATTAGGTGGCTTAACACCGAGGATTGTCCATACTTCCATGGCCAGGCCGCAGCCCCAGAAAACGTGTCCCGGTGTCTCTGTTGCTTCGCACATGTCACATTCTACGTCAACTTGCACGTGGCGGTCTCTAAGACACGTCTTGGTGGGAAGAATATTTTTGCTTGCCCGCCATGTAAAGTTTCTTAGTTTGCATGGGCATTCGAGGTTCCAAATGGTCTTCCAAAGGCCTGCCATTATTATACTGTCCGAGCTTTGGCCAATATCTTCGTTTTCTTGGAGTCGTTGAGCAACTCAGTATGCACTACGAACAGAGAACAAGCCATTTGCAATGGCTGACCAAACTCGACTGTCTTTAGTAGGGAATGAGTTGAGGGGGATGCCGAGGATAATCTCTGCCTCATGTGGGAGGAAAGTATTACGCACAACATCTTCTCTCCAGGTGCGCAAAGTCTGATCAATCAAGCTTGATACTTGGCTTCCCTCCTTGAGATTCTTCCTCGGGCTAACAGGCTTGAAGTGGGTAGGCGTTGGCAACCATTTGTCTTCCCATAATATGATCTTGTTGCCGTTGCCGACGCTCCATCTGGTACCTTCTACCACAACATTCTTGGCTGCCATAATGCTTCTCCATGCAAAGGAGGGGCGCTTCCCCAATTCGGCTTCAAGGAATGTGGAGTTCTCAAAATACTTGGCTTTGAATACCTGGTGAAAGAGTGTGTTTTGGTTATGCATTAATCTCCACCCCTGTTTTGCAAGGAGAGCTAAGTTAAAGGCTTTTAAATCTTTGAATCCCATTCCTCCATCTGCCTTAGGCTTGCATAACTTATCCCATGCGATCCACGGGATTTTCCTCTCCTCCTTTTTTTGTCCCCACCAAAACCGGCTAATCATGGCTCCAAGCTCCTTACATAATGAGTCCGGAAGCTTAAAGCAACTCATGGAGTATGTCGGCGTGGCTTGGGCCACTGCCTTTATAAGTGTTTCTCTACCAACACTAGACAATAACTTTCCCTTCCAACCGGCAATCCTCTTTCCCACTTGGTCCTTAATTTTGTTAAAGGCTTTCTTTTTCCCTCTACCAACTAATGAAGGTAGTCCTAGATATTGCTCGTGCTGTTTAATGACTTGTGCTCCAAATAATTCTTTGATGGAGTCTTGGGTTTCTGTAGGTGTGTTTTTGCTGAAAAACAGGGATGTTTTGTCCCTGTTCATCTTCTACCCCGACGCCATTTCATAATCCTGAAGAATTTTCTAAATGTTGGAGCACTCAATCATGTTGGCTTTGCAAAAAACAAGGTTATCGTCAGCAAATAGTAAGTGAGAGATTTATGGGGCTCTCTGACATACCGAGACACCATTGATGCTTCCTCTGTTTTCTGCTTGCTTTAACATGGCAGAGAGACCTTCCCCACATAATAAGAAAAGGAACGGCGATATGGGATCGCCTTGCCGGATACCACGTGTTAGCCGGATTAAGCCCTTAGGCTCTCCATTCAAAAGCACAGAGTATGAGACACTTTTTATGCACATCATCATTAGTGATATCCAGCGGTCATGGAAGCCCAATCTCGTCATGATCCTTTCTAAGCAAGGCCACTCAACACGGTCGAAAGCCTTACTCATGTCTAGTTTGATTGCCATGAGGCTCTCCTTTGTTGGTTAATGCAATGCATGGTTTCAAATGCGACAAGAACGTTGTCGGTGATTAACCTGTCCGGTAGAAATGCACTCTGGGACATACTAATGATGTGGGGCAGGATCTTCTTAAGCCGGTTAGCCAATAACTTAGAAACGATCCTAGAAAGCACATTAGTAAGACTTATAGGGCGGTAATCTGTGACTTTTTAAGGATGGTTTCGTTTTGGAATAAGGCATATATGGGTGGCATTAAAGTCAGGGGGCATAATTCCAAAATTTAAAATATTAAGAACACATTCAATGACATTAGGACCATCGATATTCCAGAACTTTTGATAAAATATGGGTGGCATACCATTGGGGCCTGGAGACTTGAGTGGGTGCATTTGTTGGAGTGCAGTCCGGACTTCGTCGGGGTGGAATTCCTTGGTCAGACTAGCATTCATCTCCGGTGTCACTTTGGGTTCTATAGCTTGCACCACAGCATCAAAGCCAGAAGGCATGTCTGATTGGTAGATGCTTTGGTAGTACTCTAGGACAATTCTTTCAATATCCTCATCACTCTCCATCCAGTTCCCCTGTTCATCTTGTAGTCCTACGATGGTATTTTTCTGTCTCCGTTGGCTGGCTATGGAATGGAAGAATTTGGTGTTGCGATCACCCTGTTGCATCCATAAAGCTCTAGATCTTTGCCACCACGTGTCATTCTCTCTATCTAGCAATTCATTAATTTCCTTGCGGAGGAGCGCAATATCCTTTGCAAAGTCATGCAGAGTATTTAGAGATTCAAGGTGTTGGAGTTGTTCCTGTTTCTTCTGAAGTTGCTTATTAACATGACCAAACACATTCGTGTTCCACCAACGAAGCTGATTTTGACAGTTTTTGATTCAGTCCTGCGTTGTTAGATCTCCAGAAGGGTTAGTGGCATCCCAAGCTAGTTCAACTACCTCTCCACACCCTGGGTCTCTAAGCCACATGGACTCAAAGCGAAACCGAGGCTTCTTTCTACGTTGGGGCTGCTCAGTTTTCAGGTGTAGGACGAGGGCACAGTGATCAGAGGTAGCCATGGACTTGTGGTATGCCCTTACACCCTGAAAAAGACTCCTCCACTCTACGTTAGCCACCATTTTATCAAGACGTATAAGAGTTCTTTGTGAGCCAAACCTGCCATTACACCACGTGTAGTTTGAGCCGCTGAAACCCAAGTCTTGGAGATTACATGCATCGAGAGCGTTCCGAAAGGCCATCATTTGATCCGCATTTCGTTCGGCCCACCCACATTTTTCTTCAAGGTGAGTTATTTCATTGAAGTCTCTGAATACTAACCAGGGTAGGCTTAGTTGTGAGTTGAGGCGTTCTAGTAGCTTCCAAGACATGTGCCTTTTCTGTGTATCCGAGTGGCCGTAGAATCCAGTAGCTCTCCGTCGCATGTTTGACGTGGTATTAGTGACGACCACATCAATATGCGAGTTTGAGTATTTGTGTGTCCAGACATTAGTGCCTTCCTTCCAAAGCAGAGCAAGACCTCCGCTTTTTCCATCACTCAGAACAATGATTCCCTGCGTGTAATCAAGTTTAGTTTGAAGTCTAGCCACGTCAGGAACCTTGGCTTTTGTCTCCACGAGGAAGATCAAAAGAGGAGCTTCTGCCCTGACCAGTTTGGTGAGGGCTCGAACTGACTGAGGGATCCCAAGCCCTCGGCAATTCCAAGATATGATATTCATTGAGTGTAGCCTCCGCCAAACCGCCATCCATACTAAAATGTTTTTCTTCATTCTGTGTCACCACCTACTTACCTTTCTTACGTTTTGTTGTTATGGAGTTTGGATCCAACTCTTGGATTGGAGTTGGGCCTGCTCTTTTTTTATCCTCAATGATGATTGGAGTTTTCTCTGGGCTTTCATTTTCACTGGGCCTTGTAATACGCTTCCAATATCTAGTTGTTGGCCCAGGAGGTTCATCAATCCAGCCCAAGTTGGTGTCATAAATCATGGCCGTGGGCCCATCATCTTGAGTCCAAGGGTTGTGTTGACTTTTTTCCATCTCTATGGCTTTGGGTAGAATCTCATTGTCTTTTACCACAACATCTTTTTTCTTTGAACTTGTCTCTGTCCGCCGCTGTGCTTCTTCCTTTACAAGACCCTCTGTGTCACCTAGGTCTGAGGAAAGGGGCTTCCCAAGGTTGACAATATCCTTTTTAAGGTTAGAAGAGATGACATAGCTCTCTTGCCCAGTTCACCTCTGAGCCATGCCCCATATTGGCTTCCACTTCCTTTCGGTGAGACACCTTCCTTGCATTCCTTTTCTCCATGGCCGAGCTTGCCGCAGATGTAGCAAAAATTGGGTAATCTCTCGTATTTGAAGAAAACCCATTGGTGGTCGTTATCTCCAAATTTGATCTTTTTTCCTCTGACAAGCTTTTTTGTTACGTTTATCTTGAGATTCTGACTCGCAGGCATCGAACTCCTTTTTCTGGTACATCAACGTCCATGACTTCGTCCAAGGGGACATGTCAATCACTTTTTGCTTGTCTCTCTTGTCTCCGAACTCAACCAGGAATAGGTCCTCCTCTACGTCTGCTTTTGGTTGAAGTTTGAAAATGCAAAGCACATTTATTGATTATATATTTATTTTGGCATCTAAAAACTATCTATCAATATGTATGGTTACCAAACGAAAGTAACAACTTCAAAATAATTTATCACTACTATTGTTTGTCAAACGCTCTCAATCCATATCGAAAAAACTCAACCCACACAAAATTAGAACCATTCAATCGCTGACCATCCTAATTAATTTCTTTAAACGAGTTACAAACTTATCTTTCTGAAATGAATGAATCACAAGGAGATATATAGAAATATTAAAAACTACAATTTGAACAACCTAAGCCCATGTGAGACTTTTTTTATTTTGGTGAGAAGAAAGAAGACTAATGGTCCGTTTGGATACAACTGAAACTGAAAACTGAAAAATACTGTAGCAAAATAATTTTTAAATGTGTGAATAGTGCTGTGAGACCCAGTTTTAATGAAAAAGTTGTTGAAAAGTGAAATTTGTGGGTCCCGTGCACTGTTTAAGTATGAATGTTTAATATTTGAATTCTTTTATAATTAAATTTTTTTTTTTATTGAAACAACCTGAAAACAGCAATATAAAAGAACTCACAGCTATCAATAGCCAAGTACAGCTTCCAATATTTGAAAATTTTTAGATTTAGATTGATTTTGGTACTAATATGATAAAAAATTATTCAGCCACACTGGTCCCAAATTTCATGCCATAATAGATAAATTATTTACTCAAACTACAAGAGAGCAAAATCTCATAAGATGACAAAGATTATAGGAAGAAGCATCTTATTTGTAATAAGTTACTAAAAGTCTAAATTTTTTTTTTAAAATCAAATATTAAATTATGAAGTTAGTTTTGTCTTAAAAACCAACATCATCTGCTGACCACCGTTTGGGTTATTGACTTCCAAACATTTGGCACCAAATTACAAATAAATCCAAATACTTAAATGATCAAAACACCATCTTACTAGAAGCTTAAAAAAGAAATTGAAAATTAAACCCTCCCCAAAAAAGTTCATGTGCAACCATCCCAATCAGTATAATAAAATTGATCTAATTCTTATTACAATCTACGTAATTTTGATGATATCATAGCTACCTCTATTATTAATTAGTATAATGGTTCCGATTTCTATAAGGCTTGGACAAAAAGAGCTTGAAATGTAAAGATTATCTGACTTTTCTATTTTTTAAAAGCTTATATATATTACCATTCTTTTTTTTAGAAACATATTACCATTCATGTTTGTTGGGGGAGACAACACTTTCGGAGACTTTAATTGAATGATTAATATAATATGGAAAAAGTTAACAAATGTCTTAAGAACATTGGTTTAGAAAATATTTTTAGAAGCTTTATATGAGAAAAGAAAAAAAAAAAACAATTGATTTTTTTGATAGCTTTTTTATATTTTTCATGAAAGTGGTATCAAAACTTTTTTAAAATAGTCCATTAACAAATGCTTTAAGGCACCTGTTAATAGTACCCTTATATATAATAGTATCAATTGACCAAAAAAAGCCCTTACTTATAGGTTTGGACTTAATTATATTAAATTAATCACGGACTCTTATTATTATTATTTATAGTTTTAAAAATCGAAATTGTCAAAAAACCGAGAAAGGACCTAGTTCTTGATTTTTTCTGGTTCTTGACCGGTTTTTTACTAGACCGATTCTAAGTTGAATTGACTGATTCAGTCCTGTTTTTAAAACAATATTATTATTTTTTGAGAATGAAAACAATATTATTATTTGATGTAAAGTTTCACCAAATAATGAACCACATTACTCATTCATAAATATTTCAAACAATATTGCTATCAGCAATCGCAATTGCATTTGAAACCCCAACTAATATATCTGAACAATATTCCAACAACCTTTCATTAAGTGGAGCAACTGATTTGGGGCCCTTCCATCACAATTATTAATGGCCCATTAATTATGTGCACATTTGTTTGTACTTCGCCAAGAAATGTTCCTAATCTAAGATACAAAATACAACCCCAATCAACTTTTGTTAGGAATTGTTATCAGAAAATGTTGGATATTCTTATAAAAAATATTATATTTATTTTAATACTCATTTATGTGAATTGAGGAAATTAATTACCCCTTAATGTCAGATACATTAATTGCTAAATTTTTATCGCGCACCCTTGGTGCGATAGTCACTCCACAAATATTAATGTTTGTGAAGTATGGGGGGCACGGGCTGGGGTTCAAGTCTCTAGGAGGGAGTTTCACACACATATACACTTAGATTAGACTAGAGTAGAAATTATATCTTGTATAAAAAAAAAAATTGCTAAATTTTGAAATTGTATTAAACGGATTGGCATTTAATATCCAGCCACCTTATGGGACATTTAATTTCATAGCATCATGCTCCTTTCTTTTTGTTCTCAACGTACAAAAGTTTGGCAAGAGTCTTAATATCCGGTTTATATTATATTATATATATATATATATATATAAAGAAAGCTATTGATTATATATATTAATTTCAATAACTTTATGACCATTTAATTGATATCAAACCCTTTTGATTCTTTGGCTAAAGACAAGTTATAGGTCCGGCGCTATATATATATTTATATATATATATATGGAAAGAAATAAAAATTGATATACACACATTATTTTTGAATTACAAAGCTACAGACTTTCAAAAAAAAAAAAAATTTTATTGTTCTAAACACTCACCATCTATTGCTTATTACTATTCACAAAAATATTTTACCTTTAGAGCATTTGCAGCAGTGGAGCTAAAAAGCTATAATGCTATTTTAGCTCCACCAAATTACCAAAAACATCACACAGCAGTAGAGGCAAAAGCAAAATTTTTTGCTGATGTGCTACAGTGCACATCTATCTATAGATGTGCACTGTAGCAAACATCTAAAAATAAAAAATAATATTTTATTCAATTATTCTTTATTTTATTCATTTCTCTTTCCTCTCTTTTGTCACTCTCTCTTTTCTATCTCACCGAGCTCTCATCTCTCAAGCTCTCAAGCTCTCATCTCTCTCACTCTCAAACTCTCAAGCTCTCATCTCTCTCATCTCTCAAGCTCTCATCTCAGTCTCGGCCCACGCCGTCTCGACCCACGCCGTCCCAGCCCACGCCTCAGCCCACGTCGTCCCTGCCCACGCCTCAGCTCCCTCATCGCCGACCTGTTCAGCCGACCCACGCCAAGCCCCATCGCCGATCTCCCCAAGCCCCAACATATCCCTCATCGCCGACCCAGCCCAAGCCGACCCAAGCCCCAAGCCGCCGATCCACGCCTCCGCCCAGTCCTCCGATCAGACCGACGCCGCCCAGTCCTCCCACTTCGCCGATCCACGCCCAGTCCTCCCCACTCCTCCGTTGTGATTGAGTTTGTTTTTTTTTTTTTTTTTTTAATGTATTTTCATATGGGTTTGGTGGCTGTGGTGGTGGTGGTTGATTTTGGCTATGGTAGTGGTGGTGGATGATTTTGACAGTGGGTTTGTGGATTTTGGTTGTGGTGACTGGTGGCGATGGAGTTGTGATTGTGGTTGTGGTTTTTTGTTTTTTTTTTCTATGCTGTGTTGTGGTTGCCAGTGGTTGTGGCCGGTGGTGGTGGTGGTGGTGGTGGGGGTGGCTGTGGCTGATGGAGGTGGTTGGTGCTGTGTATGTAATTTTTGGTTGGTGGAATATATTATTTTATTGTAGTGATAATATTATTTTATTGTGATGTTTATATTATTTTATTGTGTTGAAAGCTAAAATAGATCCACTACTGTGGCATATGTGTAGGTAAAATAGATAAAGTGGCTTTTTGTGTAGCTAAATAGCTAAAATTTTACAACCACTGCTGTGAATGCTCTTACTAAATTTTATGGGAAAAAGAAAGTACTATAGAGAGCTTATATCCTACGAGCAGTATAGGCTCGCAAGGATAATCAGTAAAGGTGGCTGGGCTGTTGTATCCTGAGGATAACGTGCAAAAACTATTTGTCTAACTACATCGGATATACCGTAGACGGCACGATTTGTCTCAAGACAATGACTTAGTCCACGCCTCATCTCTGCCACCTTTTTTGGTAAAATCAAATTATGTAATTTCTAAGGAAAATTTAGATATTATCTCTCCATTATTTCCAACAGAAAATAATTAAGAAAATAATTAACATAGTGTCTGGAGCCAATAGGGAACCCAAGCCTCAAGTGCTGGGTAGGTGGCCTCTTCTGTCTTCTTTTGTAGGGTGGCTTCTTTTCTAAGGTTCATTTCAATTTTTAGCTAAATAAGTCTAGCGAGTAGAGATATAAAAAAAAATCACAAGGCGATAAATTATAATGGTCCGGTTAATGAATAGGTTTAGATATTTGTTAATAAAATATTTTAGAAAACTTTCAATTCCACTTTTATGAGAAAGGTCATGTTAACAGATATCTTAAAGCATTTGTTAATAAATTATTTTATGAAGGTTTTGAAACCACTTTTATATTATAAGAAATATAAAAATTGTTAAAAAAATCAATTTTTTTTCTCATAATTTTTTTTTAAATAGTTCTTAATTCAATACTCTTACAGCATCTGTTAACTTTTCTTTTATGAAAAATATAAAAAGCTGTCAAAAAATCAATTAGTTTTTATTCTCAAAAAAAATTTCTTAAAGTATTTTCTAAAAGCACACCCTAATAAAATCTAATTATTATTATTAAGTAAAAAAATGATATTAGATTGTTAGTAGTGAATCTAAATGAGAACCAATAAAAAAAAACTTATCAACTCAATTGTTTTAAGACAGTAAGATTAATCTTTTTATGCTGTAGTGAATGAACCAAACCTCCTAAAGTTTGTTGTCTGTAAACCCTGGGTTTTCTTTGTGTATCAAAGTATAATAGCGTGTTTCTTGCATCGACTTGCAATAAATTCACGTCAAACTTCAGTGCCGTGCTCAAACGATATATTATTGTCCTTGATATTTGGATTATTTTGGGAAGCCTAGTCAAACACAAAATTAATTACTACTACATTTTTATTGCAGTCTATGTCTCTAAGTGAAAGAAACATGAAGTGGGTTCAAGCTCAGCTCATTGGGAACCTTTAACAAATGGAAGAGTATTTTTTATAACATGACATTAAAGAAAAAAAAAATTCTTGACTCTTTTTCTGGGCCAAAAACAATAGTAAATAACACCATCGGCTACGCATTGAAAAAAAAATCACATGTCTCAATTTTAAGGGTAAGGATTTGGTCCGATGTTTAGTTGCGTTGGATCCATCCAGATGATGCCATATGTCCACTGTTGGACATGTGTTATCATTTTGATGGGTCCAATGCAACTAGACACTGAACCAAACTCAAGTCCCAATTTTAAGAGATTGGTAATAAATTACCAATTGTTTTAAAAGTTTAAACGGTTAGAAAATAATATATTTAATTATTTAATTAATATTCCAATAATTAGTCTAGTAGTTTCTCAGCAAAATAAATAAATTTATAGTTTCCACGCCTTATGAGATCAATGAGTGCAGTTCAAATCTTCTAAACAACACCTTGAAACTATTTCAAAGAATTCTTCCATATAATTACTTTGTGGGAGACAAAGGACTACACACACCAACACATTAAGGATCACTATTAAGGCTTTGTAAAACAAAATAGTCTTTGCAAATCTAATTGAACAATAATTGAGGCATATGAAGCTCATCACCTTGCTCTGATCTTTGTCAATGACTTCAAAAACCAGTGAGAAGAGATTTTGGCATTGGTTAAATATAAAAAAAGGGGGTACATGTTAACAACATATTCCAATGTTTATTAAACGTTTCTCTCAATGGCGACGCATGTGAAATAAAGCTAAAACCAATTATCCCCATATGAATAATATGTTAAAAACATTCATTGCAAGGTGTACATGTTTCTCCTAATAGCTACAACATGGCAAATAAAGCCAAAAATCAATTATTCAATGGATAAGAATTACAGTCACAAAGATAAATGCAACTTTGGAGTACAATATTCAATGGATAGGTTTATTTTACACAAATTTGGAGTACAATATAGCCGCCATCATATCATATTAGGTTCGTCGTTTCATAGTCTCACCCATACATGTCAGTTGTCCATATTCATGCCAAGGCCTATCATGCTGCAATCATCATATAACTCTAATAATACTGCTAGTGCATACTTCTAGGTATAATAACAACAAGGGTTAAGTTCAAGTTCAAGTTCAAGTTTACTTTAAATGAGGATTTTATATTATTATTTTCTTGTATTAAATACTATGAGTGCTAACTAGTTGAGTTAAAAATATATATATATATATATAAATATTTTAGAGAGATTTTCAACCTATGGCGTCCACTTCTAATAATAGCTCTTTATCATCAGACCAAGACATCAATCAGTTTTTGGTGTAAGCGGGGATTGAACCTCAGATCTCTTATACAACCATCAGAGACTTTACCAGTGAGCTAACTGGAACCCACTAGTTGAGTTAAATAAAAACATAAACTTGTGAATTAAATAATAAATAAAAATTTAATATGCCTAATAAGCAAAAATGAACCATGCACCATGCCCAAAATCTTGCAATTAGAATAACTCTAATAAAAATAATAATAATAGTGGGATTAACTTCAAGTTATACTATTGAATAAATTTCCTTTAGATATGGATTTTACTAGATTACATTGTATTCTCCATTTTACAAAATATCAAGAATTTTAGAGATTAAAAACTACTTTTTCTTTAAAATATTCACCATTTCAGATCTTTTTAATTAGATTAAAAAAAAACATAAAAGATATAGATTAAATAATAAATAGATTCTAAAAAAACTTGGCGTGCCCAGTAAGTGAAAACGAAAAATTCCTAACGGTGAAATTTTTAGGTATTAATCTTCTTCTTCTTCTTCTTTTTTTTTTTGAGAAAAGAGACCTCTAAAAAATTAAATTAGATTAGAGGCCGTACTAATTTAAAGCCTATCAAGAACCAAGGTCACTTTGTTGTTATAGTTTACATGGGCCTGTAAGTTCGAATCAGAGGCTTAACATCTAAACCATCTGGCATGAAAAGAACCAATATGATCCATTGATCCGAAGACTAGTGCTGAATAAAAAAAGGAGGCCTATGTGATCATTTCTGCTATGAGCCTATGTTGTTGGCCCATTACATAACACATTTCTTCAAGTCAAAAATCATCCTTTTAATGGTTTTATATCTCACTTACATGTCATGATAGTTCACAATACCTCAAGAAAGTAGTGCTCAAGGATGATATAGATTTTGTCAAGAGTCTTGTAACTCAACTCAATAGAAACGTCCCTAGTGTTCAAATCTCTCGAGCCTATTGTTGTAACTATTGAATTATCAATGAAAAAGATGAAACTTAACCTAGAAATTCTATCTTAATAGTTGCTACTGAATATAACCTGAGCTCTAAAAGTTCTATATGGGAGAGCCAGCATGGTTGAACAAATGGGATGAAGAGACAGCCCAATAAATATCAAGGTACCTGAATATAAAGGCATGATAAGCCCTTGTGGAAGGTCCAGGATCAACCTGTGGGAGGCTAGGGTTGTGAGGAAGGGGAAGAGTTCTCTAGCCTAAAAGCAAAACAAAATAAAATGAGCTTGCTCAAATTAAAACTGTTCACATGTTCCATCTTAATTCCATTTCTCAAATTACACGAAGTTAGAATGTAGCCCTTCTATAATTTCAGAGGATTGGACATATTTTGTGAACAAGACAACACCCTCCAATGGCTTTTAAGTACAATGCAGAATATAAAACCTAGATGAATATACTTTTTGAGTCATCACTCAGAGAGGCCCAAAAAGAAAGAAAATTAGGCCTGGAATTGACTACCAATGAGCCATTCAGTGTTTCACAGAAAGATGACAGATGCAATTAATTACTCTTTAAAGCAAACTCCTGTATGATGTTAGGAGTTTACCCTTAACTGATGATCATCAAAGAGGTCATCTGAGAAGTTGGACCCAACCTGAAACTCTAAGCCACACAGACAGGCACATCCTTGCATTCATACAAGCATATACAAACACATGAACTTGATCCACAACACCTAAGTTGCCCCAGCTTGACATGCCAATTTGAGACCAAGCACAGATAGGCAGGGTTAACTTAAGAGATGAGAGTTTTAATTCAAACGTTAGGCCGAGTTCGACTTGATCTGATCTCTAACCTGATTCGGCTTAAACAAGTTGCATGCACATCATTTAAATATTGGTAACATGCACAAAAACACTCTCCTAAAGCCAAAGAGCTAATAGGGGATGTTATAACAACCAAAAATAGAGGAAACCAAACAGTGATTGGCATGTATAGTTCAAATTTATTTGATTACTCCATTGTTGTCACTGCCCAACCAGTCACCATATCAAGCCTGAAACAAAAAATATCAACACCCTTACAAGTTCATAGTTTGAGCAAACATAAACATGTGTCACGTCTCAATTATACTCCTATTTGGTCATGGTCAATTACCATGACCCTTCAGCACCTACTGTTGGATTCTGGAAAGCAGAGTAACCCCAGAAAGTCTTCAGTGAGTATGGCTGAGATATGGTTACACCTTCTTCAGTGATTTTAGCTATCTGTGAAATCAAAATTTCAGGCATATTAATTGATTATTTATGGAAAACTAGAAAACCAGGCTTCCATCTAGAATGAAATTATAAAAATAAAAAGGGAATTGAAGTACAGCAATTATAAGAAACAAACTGATCTTTTTTTTTTTTTGATAAACAGAAACAAACTGATCTGATTCATATTCAGGCCACCTCCGCAAAGCACATTATGTTGGGTACAAATATGCGCCTGCTTGTGCAGTAGCTTATAATCATGTCAAATTCAAATATAAGATATGGAAATGCTTGAGAACATTCAGCAAATAAAACGAGACATATTAGGGGTGTTACAACTTTTACTACAAGAGGTTTATAAACTGACGTGTGATTCCTAGAAGTTTATTGTTTTTTTCTTTTCCATTCTTAACTTCTCAGCTGCTTAAAACTTGCACTCATGATATTGTTCCCTTTCAACAATTGTTATTTTGTGTCCTAGCAATGAAAAACTATTTTGTAGAATAATGAGAAATTATAAAGCTAATAGGGACATGCCTACTTCAAGTCACCAGCCTTGGATAATAATAAGAAAATTAATTATTATTAACCATCTTTCATAAGTACAAGTTTGATTAGAAAAGGAAAAGGAAATGACACATAAAACAATGTGTACAAACCCTCTTCAAAGAATACAAATCACATATAAAGGGAGTAAAAAACATCAACAAAAGGCATGGAAGGGACACTGCCTAAGTCTCGCATCCAATCAAACAATGAAATAATAAAGCAGATAGGAATGCCTACTTCAAATGACCAGCCTTGGATGATAATAGGACAATGAAATTATTACCGACCATCTCCTTTTTTGATAAGTAAAAGTTTTATTAGAAAAGGAAGTGGGAAGATACATAAAATGATGTGTACAACTTCAAAGAATACAAATAAAAAATAAATTGAGTAAAAAAAAATCAACAAAAGACATGGAAAGGACACCGCCTAAGGCAAGCATCCAATCAAACAAAGTCTGCAAAATATGCTCTGAGTACATAAGGACGCTCCTCCATCAAAGACCCACTTGTTCCTCTCAAGCCATAGATTCCACATGATGCATAAGGGCAAAGCTTGCTGCACCTTAGCTGCTCTATAGTGCTGATTCTGCTGAAACTAACCTTGCCAAAATTGCAGCAGCTCAACTACAGATTTGGGCATCACCTGACTTAGCTCAAACAGAGCGAGGACACAAGATCAAATATCTGATGCCATACAGCAATGAAGAAGCAGGTGATCAATAAATTCCCCACTATGCTTGCACATACAACACCAACCATCAATTTATACCTCTTAGAAAGCTTGTCAACAGTTGGGATTTTTCCAAGAGCTGTAGTCCAACTGAAGAACACCACGTTCCATGGACCTTGGCCCTTCAGATGCTCTTCCAAGGGTGCAAATTCCTGTATAATTCCTAAGGGCATCATAGTGCAATCAAACCTTAAATACTCCATTTCTTTACTGGCATCTACACTGCTCTATCAGGACCAGAAAAGGAAGGCAGGTTAAGATAAAGAATCTCAAATCCTGGAAAGGCTGGAGGAATTGAGGATTCCAATGTCGACCCTCATTATTGACCATCTATTTGAAAATCCAATTTGGACGTTTTGAACCATATTGGGGTCACTTTGGAACATTCAGTAAACACCTCCCCTCCCCCCACCCCCCACCCCTGCACCTCTTTTTTCAGGTTGGCAGAATTCTCATGATTGCCTACATGCATGAAGGCACACATGTATACAGACAAACACAACAAGAAAAGGAGAGAAAGGTTATATTTTTTATTTATTTGTAAGTTACACAAGCACTCCATTTGGTTTTGAACCTATGACCTTTCCCTTCAGTCATTCTTATGGCAGAAGGAAGTACCATGCGATCTAGAGCTCATTGGCAGAGAGGGTGGCAGGATTTAAAAATCATCTAAAATTTCAATAAAAAATAATCACAAAGATATCCAATTTTATGAATAAACAAATAGAAATGATAGGAAGAAAATAACAAAGTTAAAGTCACAATTTCAAAGAATAATAAAACTAAATGATTCAAAATCATGTGGAATATATACAAATTTCACCCAAAAAAGTGGACACAAAATGATCAAAAATTGGATGAGCATAAACCAAAAAGAGAGAGAAGAAGAAGAAGAATAAGAAAGAAACAACAAAGCATGCAGAGAAGTTGTGGAAATCAGTGAAACTACAATCTTCGCTTCGCTGACAGGTCAAACAACTAGAAAAAGATTGAGTATTTCACAGGCTATAGCCCATTACTTATATACTAAGAGTTTTGGTATGTAACAGAAACCATTAAGTGAACAATAATGAGGAACCAAACCTGAAGCTTGTTGACAGCAGTAGTATCACGATATAGGAGTACACGCATGCATTTCTCCAGCAACTTAACACCATCCTCAAAGCTCAAGTTATCATGCCACTCATCACGAAGAATTGGCCTTGCAAGGTGATTCCCAAATCCAGTGGCCACATGGTTGTCCTCAAAATTTACGCCTATCATGCTGACCTGGATAAGAATCACAAATTATAGATTGATTAATATCCTTAAATGCAAATTGCTTACAGTTCTGTGACAAATAAAAGGAACAGTTGAGGTTTACCATGCCAAGGTATTTCTGTCCATTTTTCACTCCACCAAGTATAAGTGAATTCCATAGTGGATTGAACTTGTTACGCCTATTATACATCACTCGGGTTAAATAGCTGTGCACCTCTTTAGGACCTAAAGAGTTTCCGTCATCCCACATGTTGTCATATAGACTGCAAAAATAATCCCCGATACCAACAATCACTTAGCAAGAAGTAGAAAACAATACAAGCAAACACAAATACCCAGAAAAGAAAACAAGGAAGGGACAAAAATTGTGATGTTCCAGCTTTTGCTACTTTCCAAGTACTTTTTTTCCTCTTAAAACAACCTGCTTACATTAGCTCATCAAGATAACGTAGAATCTCCTGAAAATCACTAATTTCTCCACTTGCACCAAGAAGAGAATGTTTTCCAACTGGCTTCAATCGCTCAACACTCTTGTATCGCAGGGTATATCCATAAGAACCTGCCAATTAATCCATACATGATAATGAAAAACCAATAGAAAAGTATCTTGTTGTTATAAATGAGCACGAAAAAGTGCATATCCTAAAATGTTTCTAATGAGTCATGACATCCAAAATCAGAAGTTCTGGAACAAGTTAATAGCAATTCCGGGTCAGGTGAAATACAATATATCTCACAAATAAAGATGCACCTCAGGCAGTATAGAAAAACCAAAACAGGAAGAAAAGAGTTGACAGTAGATGATGGTAACCATGGGTGATAGAACACATCTAGTCACTACTCTAACAAGTAAACAAATTGCCATATGATTCAGACAGAAAAAAATTGCCATGTGCATATCTGGGATCTAAGGCAGAAGAATTAATTGCCCTCAAATCAGTAAACACAATGTACAACCACCCTAACCCTGACTCCCAAATGAATTGCTGAAACTTTGGAGTGTGTGCTACATTGCCACTCCTTTGAAGTTATCTGTTGCACACTACGCATACCATAAATGATAGTATTTACAAAACCGGAAAGAAAGCACTAAATAATAATAATAAAATCCACCAATATGGAATGGTCAGCAACAAGGTAAAAAAAAAAAAAAAAAACCATGGTCGAACAGGGAAATCAAAGACTTAATAAATTCAAGTAACATAACTTCATTAAAAAAGACCAAAAGGGGCATGTCTCCAAAGTACATCATGATTATACAAGAAGGACGCTTAAAAATTAGCAGAAAACTTTTCTTCCAAGAGAAGTGAGGAATAAAATAAAAATAAAAATATAACCATCTTTAAAAAAATAAAATAAAAATAAAAAAGTCCCAGTGAAGGAAAGTGAGAAATCAGCCACTAAGCAAAATGTAACCATCTTTGGCTAGCATTCATTCTTTGATTTGACATGTTTCACGCATTTTGCAAGTGCCATGGACAGAATGTGTCCAAGCATTTGAAATTAAAGTATATTGTAGAGAAAAACAATAGTAGAATATGCATTAACCTTGTCAAAAATAGAAGATAAATAGCAAATTTGCCTTTGTGAAGATAAAACCAAAACCAAAACTATATTCTTGTTCTTTTTCTTTTTTTTTTCTTTTCTTTTATTCATTTTCTTAAATTTCTCAGCAGCCAAAGGGGTCCAAGAACAATATCAATCAAGTCATAAATAGAAGAAAAAAAAATGAATATATGAAATCGCAATTAATTATGAACTGATTTAGTATCTAACCTCCCATGTCAGCAGCCATAAGAATTCCATCCTTGTATTTGATAGCAACTACAGATGTACCAGTGACATATGGATTCCTAAACAAACAAAAAGGGGTTAAAAACCTTCTTCTTTTTTTACATAAAATTTATGTTGTTAAAGATAACAAGCCCAATCCAAGTCAAGGCCCCAATCCTACTTCTACTTGGCGTGCAAGCAAAGTATTATACTTGTAAAGCAAGTGTTGTAACCATGGTGAAATGTATGATTAGTCTAGGGTTTAGCCTCCTATAAACATTCCACATTTAGAGGTAGAGCCTGGGTGCGACAGCAATTGCTTTCTACCAAAAGGGACAAGTTGACGGTTTGGTGACCTCTTCCAGGCCCCCGCAAAAGTGGTAGCTTTGTGCAGTGGGTAGGAAGATGTAGCCATCAAGGGCTTTCCTCTGTGAACCATTCTCTCTCACACCATTCATTTTTCAGATTCTAATTCCAATACTTTATTTCATGCAACAACAAAGAAAACAGAGAGAGAGAGAGAAGACATACAGAGTTCTTTCTGAGGCAGTCACAGAGCTGAGAAGGCTGTGCTCAGCTTGGCTTGAATCCATCAACTGCACAGGCAAGAACACCATTCAATTCAAAGAAGTACCATATACATATGTTTGATGTATGTTCCTATGGTTCAAATCTTATATCAAATAGTTTCAAAACAAAAAAAGAAAACATTGAGAAAGAATCAAACAATGGCATCCCCAATTTAAAGCTTTTAACCAAAAAAAATATAATCATCAAAAAGGGGGTTGAAGAATGTGAGATTGAACATACCATTTCCATAGCCTCAAATCAATCGGTGATCAGATTGTCTTTTCGTTCCCAACGTATTAGGGATTGGCGCGCTGATAACCCAACTTTTCTTTTTCTTTTTTTTGGGTTTAAGCAATTGCCAACTTGTTGCCCAAGAACAATTTTTTTTTTTTTTTTATGAGCAAAATTAATAATTTTAAATTCGAGGAGGCTAGGACTTTTTTTTTTTTTTTTTGGCTTAGATATTGGAATAAGTTTTTATTTTTCTATTTTTTGGTTAATTTATAAATTATATTTTCTAATTTTTTCCAAAATTAAATTCAGTTATGTAGTATCTTTCAATTTCAATCCTTTAGTTTTATTTGAATTATTCATTCCTTGAAAAATAGAGAGAGAAAAAAAAAAGTTAACTAATTGATCAATATAGTGTCCATTTGGAATAAGTTGAAAATTTCAGCTTATTTGCAATTTCAGCTTATTTTTGCTACTATTCATAAGTTCTATTGTATTTTTTAGTACTATTCATGAGTCTCACTATACTATTCAACTAACTTTTACCTTTATTTACAGTACTTTTAGCAAAAAGTTTTCAATTTCAATTAAATAAGTTGTTCTCAAACAGACACATAGTCCTTCTATCACTCCCGTTAAAAATTATAAACACACGGTTAGATGTCGAAAAAAAGACAAAAATTGGTATTTTTGAGTTTCTTATATTTAAAAAAATACAAAAAATTAATTTAAAAAAATTCGGCAAGAACAATTTTTTTTTTGAGACAATATCAAACATGTTGAAGAAAAAATTACCTTTTAAATTTACGACTCTTGCCAATCTCACAACACTTTGCTTTGTGATTTTGTAACCAAAAAATTTAATTAAATCTGAATAAGTGATTCATCACTGTCTCTCTCTCTTGATCAATCTATCGATAGATATGGTCCTCGATGCCACCAAGTTCCTCGCCATTTTAGGCTACATCTCGTGTCTCTAACTCTCAAGCTTATCTCCAATACCCTCCTCCCTAAGTCACATAGGAGATCCTCACTCTTTCACTTGGGCAAGCGTTGCTATCATTTGACTTCACTGTGTGACTACTCTTCTAAAGTGCCAATTTAGGCTATGTCTCAATGTTTCTAACACTCAAGCAAAACTATGATGGTTTTGTATAGTGAACAAAATCAATCTAATGGAATTGGATGCAACAAAATTAATTACGGATAAAAGTTAAGAGTATTAAAATGAACAAAACTAACACTTTGTTTGGATACAAGGGAAGAGGAGAGAAGAGGATAGATTAGGAAGGAAATGACCAAATTTTCCATTTGGTTTCGATGGTGGAAGGGATGAAGAGAGAAAATGGAGGGATTGTATTTCTCCCGGGCCCACAATTTTGTGTTAGGCCAAAATGGACGGAAAAGGAGAGAAGGTTGAATTGGTGGTGGGTTGGTTTTAAATGAATTTACTGAAATACTTTTTATTTCTCTATAAACAAATTTCAAAATTCAAACATTACTTACCCTCCCTGTATTATAAGAAAGTGGACATCAACAAAGTAGAACACACACAGCACACCTAAAGAAAGAAAGAGCAAGTCTAATCTCACCTTCATCAACCAGAGAGTAGTAAATAAAGAGCTAAGGTGTTATCTTAATATTATTTACTTATAATTGTTATGTGTTGGCATGGGTTAAATGAGATTGAGTTTCTATTTTTCTTTTCTAAGCATCAGCAGTGGGCTTCTCAAATGCCAAATTGCTCCAGCAACTGGATGGCTATACCTGGGACCAGCCAAATTTTTTTGGCATAGCGCTACAGTGCGATCTCATATGTGAGATTGCACTGTAGCGCTATGCCATCCAAAAAAAGTGTATTTTAATAGCGCTACAGTCCGTTTAAGCCCCTCTCTCTTGCTACAGTACCGGGTTTTTGCTTTCTCATCCCCTCTCTCTCTCGCCATTGTCAAGCTTCTCTCTTTCTCTCCGAATCACCAAGCCGCTGTCACCAAGCCTCTGCCGAATGCCGATTCACCCTCACCCATCTTCAAATCCCTTTACCGATTCACTCATCTCATAAACCCAACACTCTAGATACCCATTTAACTTTTCACTCCATCTCACGCTCAGCCTCTCTCACGCAGCAACAAGGATGCCACAAGGTTGAGATCAGTGTGTGGTTTCGGTGTTTGGGCTTGATTTGTGATTTGATCGGCTTGGGTTTCGACGGCGTGGGTTTGATTTGTGATTTATGGTTGTGGGTTTGTTTTGTGGTGTTCTGTGGGTTTGTTTTATGGTGGCTGTGGGTTTGTTGGTGGTGGCTGTGCTGTGTTAGTGGTGCTATGTTGGCGTTGGATTGTGTTTTTTTTTTTTTTTTTGGTTCAGTTACTAGGGTTTGTGGTTGTGGCTGGTGGGACAGCGTGGTTAGTGGATGCAGCGGCGTGGGTCTGGTGGTGCAGCGACGTGGGTTTGCTGCCTAAGTTTTTTTATTTTTTTTGTGGTGTTGATGGTCGAAGAGGGTGGTGTTGATGGTCTGGTTTTTTTTTTTTTTTTTTTTTGGTATTGACGGTAGATTATGGGTTGGTGGTGGTGGTGGTGTCAGGTGTGTGTAGTGCGGCGGTGGTGGTGATTGTGGTTGTTAAACAGAAAGAAAGAGAGAGAAAAAATAAATAATTTGTTGTATTGTAAATGATGGTAATTGTGGGATATATTATTTTATTGTGTAGAAATATTATTTTAATGAGTAAAATAGGAAAATAAAAGTTGGGATGCTGGGTATATTGTAAAATAGTATGATATAATTGATAAAGTAGCTTTTTAGGATGGTAAAATAAGATGAGATATGAAAACCGGTTGCGGATGCTCTAGGATTGCAATACCCAAACCAACAATTGATTTGCGTGAAAGAATGAAGAAATGAGATTTATGGCGTGTATTGAGATTTTTTTTTTTTTTTTAATTAGCTACATTTAATGATATGTAGTTGTAAATCTCAAAGCATTTCTAAAGCTTATTTTCCTTTTTGATGTTAAGTTGTACATGATGCAAATATGAAGAAAGAATAATCTCCTCTTAGATCCCTAAAGCTAAGAAATTAAAAAAAAAATAAATTAAATTAAATTTTGCTGAAAAAAGTGAGGAAAAGAGAGAAGTGGCCTACTAAGAGAGTAGTAAATATGAGAAAGAGAAAAACAAAGAGAGATAAATTGGTATTCGGTACTTAATAATTACTGCAAATGTAGTTTAGTTTAATTTCATAATTACTAATTAAATTAAAAAAATATTTTGGAGTGTTTACTATTTGCTTTTGCAGTTATTAGTTTTTAATGTTATAACTGCAAATCTAGTGGATGCTAGGTGTATTTTGTATATTGAGTTCTAGAATAGGTTAGGTGCGTATCTAATCTATTCTCAGATGGCATTAAGGAGAGATTTTTTTTATAAGCATTATTGAGATGTATCTAGTTATTGTAATGCTATTTAGATATAACAAGTATTATGTGTACAGATCAAATAAGCCTATTTTGTCTCTTGCTAATGTTATACTGTAATCTTTTGTGTAATGTTATTTCACTATCACTTATTTAATTTATCATGTCAAACAATTGTTTGTTATTTAATTGTTTCTTCCATTCTTCTCCAAAAGAAAATAATAATTGTTTCTTCTATATTGTCATTTGTTTCTTTGTTCAATGGTGGAGAATTCCCTTTTAATATAGTCTTTATATTTTAAACAAATTGTAATATTTTTTATTCAAAATAATTATTGCAATTTAGATGGATAGGGAAGTTGTTGGGAAAGGCTATAGGGAGGATAGTTTGGAAGATGAGGATGTGCAATATGCTATTGAAAATTTAGAATATTGGAAAGAGGATTGAGAGCAAAGAAGATGCATGGTTGTGGTTCAAGTAATATGTTATGTTGTGTATGCAATATATATGATGGGATTGCATATGCATTCCCAATATATAGACAAATCGATCACTCAAAAAAGTGTTGATAGAGAAAATATATTAATGGAGTTGATGAAGGAACTTACATCAGATGAGAGATGTTGTAATGTTATACATATGGGACCATATGTATTTGCTAAGTTGGTAGAATTTTTTAGAGAAAGTGATTATCTCCAGGACACCAAGCATGCTATAGTTGAGGAGTAAGTAGCTAAATTTCTTCACATATTGGCCCACAATGTGAAAAATCGTACAATCTCATTTTTCTTTCATCGTTCTGGAGATACTATAATGTGGCGTTTGGTACGGGGTAATGTTTTAGGATTCCTAGGAATGTTTAAAGATTCTCATGTTTGATTGCAAATCACGCTAGGGAATCAAATGCCAGGGGAATATGGATTCTCCCCTTAAACCCCTCTCAGTAGGAATGTGGATTCCCTTTAAAACAGGTGGGAATCCAGATTCCCAAGCTTAAAGGAAATTGTTTTTTTTATAAATTGACAATTTTAACCATTTTTCCTTATCATTTAAGCAATTAAGATAAAATATAAAACAAATCATCAATATCTTTTCCCTTGTCTTTATCTTTTCCCGCCAAAATAACATAAACAGGATAAACAACTCTATTGATATATTCTTTAACAAAGTTTTATTTAGGTTTCACGTGTGGAAAAAAAAAAAGTTCAAAGGGGACTCTCCATTATTGCCAGGTATTCACTTTTGCTGTTTTGTGTGTGTTGCTCAACAAATTATTAATGAATTTATTTTCATGAAAATTTGTTAATGTATCTATTCGTATCTCAGATCTTGGTTTTGTTTAGTTGCTAGAAATATAGATCTGGATTGGTGGCTTCATCTGTTTATATATATATATATATATATATATATATATATATATATAGATTAATGGCTTTGTTTCTAGATTCATATGCTACACAGGGTGAGTAACTATCAAATCCTAAACACAGTATATGCTATTTTTTTCCAGCCTTGATTCATAATTGGTTTGATATTATTGTGAGAATATATAATGGAGGAAACTCATTTTACTTTTTTTGCACTGGTCATTTACGGGCAATAGCTAATCTAAGATTAAAAACAATAGATTTTTTTAACTAATAAGAATTTATTAGTAAGTATCCCAAGTAGTTTTCTTCCATTATATTAGTTACATAGCTATATGTCACACTGGAAGCTAGTCTAGTAGCAGTTGTTTTAATAATTTGTAATTTTCTTAAATGTCAAGTTTTTATTTCTTGTGTATGATTGCAGTGATGGCTCGACCACCAAGGAATCATAAAAAGACCACCAAGGACATATGGCCACGCATCTTGCTTCAAGATTGAGTTAGAGGAAACTGAGAGAAGAATGAAAGTATTCAATGAGCTATTGAAAATCGAAGGACTTTCTATATCAGAAAGAATCAAAGCTGGAGAATAGCTTACAGCTGATACACATAAATGTGATTATTTTTACTCATTGCCTGGGGATGTTAGGTATGACTATGTTATTCAAGTACTCACAGATGCAGGGGTGAATACATTATATATGTAATAGATCGCATTTGTTTCATTGTTGATGAACTACTTTTACTTTTATTGCTATTTCTATGGTCTTATAGAACTAAACGTTGTCAAGTTGTTTTGTTATGGATTAAACTCTTTTAAAAATTATTATTAGGAATAAAGCATTTGAGAATTTAAATAGTTATTTTTGTATTGTACTTATCATTTTGAAATGTTAGACTACAATTTTAATGAATTTGTCATAATTAATAGTTTATATTTGGTTTTTCATTATTTATTTAGAGGAATATTGTTTTTGGCGAAACTACAATACTGGTCCCTCAAGTTTACCCTGTGTACGCAATTGGTCCCTCAAATTTCAAGGGAGCACAATTAGTCCCTCAAGTTTTAAAATTAAGTTGTATTAGTCATTTTACTAACTGTTGTTAGTGGTGTTACTTATGTGGCTAACGGAACAATGACTTGGCATTTTTTTTAATGATGTGACATTTTTTTTATTGAAAAATTACAACATAAATTTACACGTGAGAAATTCACAATCCAATACCAAATTAAAACTGATATTGCGACTGATTCACAACATGTCTCCGCTATTTATTTTACAATCAAATGATAAAATTAAGGAATACAATCAATAAGATGTACAAATCCAAAACCAAAACCAACCTCTTATTACCCTCTGAGTTGACAACAACAAAACAAAAACAAAAAACAAAAAAATCAATACAGAAAGTATGAGGAAAGCTCAATCCTTCTGCCTGTGACGTCCATCTCAGGAAATGTAAAATAAGGTTACAAAAGAATACATTGACAAATGACTATTCTTTAAGACTGTTGATAAAAATCAAAATCTCAGGGAAACCATATACACGACATGATAAATAACCCAAAAAAAAAAAAAAAAAAAAAAAAACCTTGTGAACATATTTTTCCTAAATTCACAAACCCACACACGAAAATTCACAAAAATATTCAAAAAAAAAAAAATTTGTCATACTGTAGCAAGCTTGCATAAGTTCGATGCCAGATTCCTACATACATGGATTCATCATCTGGTCTCAAGGATACCCCAAAGATCTCTCCGAAGAAATCAAACTCTTGGCACTTTTGGTAATCTGACTTTTTACTATACACATGAACAAAATCTTCAGGTTTAGCAACCACCATGAACTGACCATCTAATGAAAAGTGAATTGATTTGGTGGCACCCAAGTTACCCTTGAGAATTGCAATTGGTGATGATAGCTTTCTTATGTCCCATACTTGACAAGTCTTATCCTAATTCCCAGTGGCAAAGCTGTGTCCATCAGGGTGCCATGCAGAAGCAAAAGAGTAATTTTGAAGGACCAGCCACTGTAGCAACAGTCTAGAAACATCAAACAGTAATTCAATCTTGTCACCTGCGGCGGCTAGGGCATGGTATTGGTTTGTGAATTTCCCACGTCTAAATTTATGTTGTAATTTTTTAATTAAAAAAATGCCACATCATTAAAAAAAATGCAAAATCATTGTTCCATTAGCCACGTAAGTAACATCACTAACGGCAATTAGTAAAAGGACTAATACAACTTAATTTTAAAACTTGAGGGACTAATTGTGCTCCCTTGAAACTTAAGGGACCAATTGCGCACACAAAGCAAACTTGAGGGACCAATATTGTAGTTTCGCCATTTTTTTTTAAAGGACTTGGTAGTTCACATTCAAATCTAAGGATAGAATGGAAAAAATAAATAATTCATTTATGATTCTTGTGAATAAACCAAACATTATCATCTCACATTCTTAGGAATCTTAAAAGATTTCCAATGAAACCAAACATAGGAATAGCTACATTCTTAGGAATCTAGATGCCAGGAGTAATGTGGATTCTCCCGTACCAAACGCCACCTAAGTTGGCATTTTCATCCGGTGCTAAAAGCAGTCATCACATTATAAGATCATTTTTTTAAACAACCAACTAAAGCAAAAGTCTCCCCATAAATACTCAATAGTAGTAGATTTTATCCGTACTTCAAGGTTAATAAAGATTATGTATGTGATTACTTTAGGATTTTAAAGTTGTCTATTCAAATAGGTACTTATGTTTCAAAATTATTATAGGATTGTATTTGTGCACTAGATGAGACTCACATTCAAGTGAAGATGTCAAGGGAAGATGCACCAAGATATCGTGGAATGAAAGAGTATCCAACACAAAATGTGTTGGCGATATGTTCTTTTGACATGAAATTTATTTATGTGTTGCCTAGATAGGAAGACTCTGCTTTTGATTCAAGGATATTATAAAATGCTCTAAGTAGACAAGATAGTCTTAAAATTCCTTAAGGTAATTTTTGTTGTGCACAAATATATCATTTATATTTTTTGGTTATAAAACTTGTATTAAATAACTTATATTTTAACTAGGAAAATTATTTGGTAGATGCGAGCTATATGTTGAGGGCTAGCTTCTTGCACCATATAGAGGTTTGAAAGAGTACTTAACACGTACGCTTTCCAATGCTTGTGAATTATTTAACTATCAATATGCTTCATTGTGTAGTGTCATTGAGAGAGCATTTGGAATATTAAAAAAATGATTCCCAATTATTTCAAGAGCAACAAACCTTATTACTTAGTTGAAACCTAAACTCAGATTATTTCGGCATTTTGCATTCTAAATAATTATTTGATGGATGTTGATCCTGATGAAAATCTAACTACTGAGGTTAATCGAGAGCTTATGGATAAGGATACAAATCTTGAAGTTATTAATACTGCCAACAGTATCAATGCTGATGGTAGGTTATGTTGGATATTTTTATAAAAAATATCATATTTATTTTAATACTCATTTATGTGAATTGATGAAATCAATTACCTCTTAGTATTAGATACGTTGATTGCTAAATTTTGAAATTCAAATATAATTCAAAATTTGAATAGCTATTGTCAATGGTTTTAGTTAGAAAAATTCCTGAAAATTAATGTGAATTTTAATACCATATATTGACAGCTTTTAGTATACTTTCCTATATAAATTTTGGTTTTAAAACGTTCTTTTAATATATTTAATAGTAATGTTATAGATGGAAAGTATCAGAAAAATTATACAACTATACATTTATATAATTTACTGTTTATGGTTTATAACATTACAATTTGCTTTCCATTCTTGGTTGTAATTATTGTGTATAGTCCAAGTTTCAAAGGAGAATATTAATTGATATCTAAAAGTCAGCCACGTTATGGGCTGATATTTTGTTTTCAATAGCATTATGACACTAAAAGACAAACTTGATTTTGGCTATTAACTTGCCTCAACGTATATACATTGGCAAAAAAAAATAAAAAAACTTTTGACTGGTTTTTATATATATATATATATATTTATATATTTATATATAAAGAAACCTTTTGATCATATATTGATTTGAACAATTTTATGACCATTTAAAGTTAGCAAACGTTTTTATTCTTTGGCTAAGGACAAGCTACATATCCGGCTCTATATATATACGGAAAGAAATAAAAATTTCTAAGACACATTATTTTTGAATTACAAAAGCTACAGACTTTCAAAAACAATTTTTATTATTGTTCTAAACACTTACCATGTACTGCTTCTTATTATTCACAAAATATATTTTATACTAAATTTTATGAGAAAAGAAAGTATTATAGAGAGCTTATATCCTACGAGGCATGTAGGCTCGCAAGGATAATTAGTAAGGGTGGCTAGATTGTTGTATCCTAGGGACAAATTTGTCTAACTACATCGGATGTACTGTAGACAGTACGATTTGTCTCAAGATAGTGACTTGGTCCACGCCTCATCTCTGCCACCTCTTTTGGTAAAATCATAGTGTAATTTCCAGAAAAAAATCAGGTAATATCTCTCATTTATTTCCAACAAGTTAGGAGTAATCCTGCGAGATAGTATAGCAACTAGTATGTGGTGAGATTATTGCTCTTAAAGAGCATGATATTAGAATTGCTGTTGAAAATATGTTGTCATGTTTTTGTGTTTTTTGTAACATTTCCAATGGTTGAACTTCGAAAATTATTGTATATGCGAATCTTCCATAGCATTTTGTTGTTGTTGGACATATTGTGCAAATCATATTGTAAATATATAAATAATTATTTCATATATCATGTGATGTTAATGCACTTTCTTGGGTTGTGCAATATATTTCTCATGGTATTTTATTATTTATCCAACACCTACTATATTAAATTATATTACTTTATGAATACTTGTCATATTATAATTAATTCAGTTATTTTAGTATTAACCTGTAGCTATGAAAAATGACTAATGATGGATCTGCTAAGTCTAAAAACACATTAAAATGGATAGAGCATATGGATATTGTTATTGTTGATGCATTATTAGAAGAACAATATAAGGGCAACAAAGTTGATAGTGTTTTTACAATCTACTACTTATAAAAATGTTGTCAATGAATGCATTGAAAAGTTTGGCTTTTCAATAGAAAAACATCACATACAAAATCGTTTAAAGACACTTAAAATGAATTTTAATACATGTTTGGATATTTTTAAAGGTTTAAGTAGTTTTTCACAAAATTCAAAAACAAAGTTATTTGATGCAGAGCCTGAAGTGTGGAATGATTTGATAAAGGTTTTGTCTTTGTTACCTACTTAAAAAAAATTATAAGCACATATACATACAACATATATATATATATATATATATATATATATATATATATAATGTATTTTTAATGCTTGTGTTGTTTTAATAGGAAAAATCAGAGGCAAAAAAGTATTCACCATTATGACAAGTTATATGAGCTCTTTGCAGAGGATATGATTACTCATGTTGGTGTTGAAAGTGCAAAAGAAAAAGTTTAGTGATGGGCAAGAAAGGAAAGCAACATTCATGTTGATGCTAATGACACAATATTATGAGATAGGTTCTGTATGGATGGTATAACAAACATGTATGATTTAAATTATGAGCCAACAACTCCTATTGATGCTTTTTTGCAATCACACTCACATGATGTAAACTCGTCTAAGACTTTAAAAAAGAAGGCTTATATGATAGATATAATGGAAAAGCAATTTGAACAACTTAATGATGAAATTAATAAGGTGGTTGAAGCAATTAGGGAATGAAATATAATTGCTGGGAAGGGAATTGTTCCTGTGGAAGGAGGACGGCCACGTTGTTATTCTGAAAAATAAATATTTATTAAGTTAAAAATATTACACTTTTAAAATGATAGCATTCTTTGGTTGCCTAGTTGAACGACGCAGAGAATTACTATTTTGTATGATGTATGGTCCAACAGTTGCTTGACTTCAATATAATGGTTGGTAAGACATAACATTTGATGAATTGTATTTTTTGTATGGATAGTGCTGGAATATACAATATCTTGGATGGATATTTTGATAGAGACTTAACTAAATGAGACATTTTGAATATATATATCTGGTTAAGGTTCATTTGAAGGTAAGTGTTGTAAGTATCTTTTAGATATTGATAGTATAAAGACACTAAACTTATGGTTTTTTCTGTGACATTGTTGAAGGAATGTAAATATATTGTAAAGAAATTAAACTTATGGTTCGTTTTATGACATTGTGAATGAATCTTAGTGTATTAGAATATGCTTTTAAAGGATGTATATATGTTATTGTATATTATTATGTAAAATAATCTTAAAATTTGTGTTATTAACTTATTGTGTGTATATGTTGTGGAAAGATCACCCAATAAAGCCTAAAATATTTTACAAGATTCACAATATTGGTCACCATAAATGCTAGGTTCCTAATATCGTGTGCACAACTATTAGACTACAGGGTAGTGACTTAGCCATATTGATAGAAAGCAATTTATTCTTTCATATGCTACTGTACATTACCTTGTGTATATATTCATATTAATGGTCAATGGAATACATACTTTTCAGCCAATCTAAAAAAAAATGTTAAAAATGATGATTGTTTTTTTTAACGATTGGTTAAAGAATGATGTTCTTTTTTTTATATAATTAATTTTAAATTAAATAAATATAATGATCAATTGTATAACCAAACATAAAATTTGAAAAGGAAAAAAAAAAAACTCAAATATATCCATAAAATTATTTCATAAAAAAGTGGAAAAAATTGTCAAAGTAGATAAAGACATAAATGTAAAAATACACATACTTCATTTCCCTTCCTTTTATAAACCAAACAAAGGTAATGTATATAAACACACCTCAAGAAACTAATGTCCCCTTCCCTTTCTTTTCTCTTTCCCTTCCCCTTCTCTTTTCCTTCTTTTCCATTTCCTTAATTACATTCAAACAATGTAAAGTTTTTTTTTGGAGAGAATTCCAACCTATGGCATCTGCTTCTGATGATAGCTCTTTATTATCAGACCAAGATACCAATTGGTTTTTGGTGTAGGTGAGGATTGAACCTCAGATCTCTTATTTAATCATTAGAGACTTTACCAGTTAAGGTAATTAGACTAAATTGTAGACGTGGTAATTGTAATTTAGCTTCTTATAATCTATACTATTATTTAAAGAGCTTCTTCCTGTTTGGACTGAACTTTTAATAGGAAAAAAACTTGAGGACAACCCGAAAAAAATATATTTCCAACTTCACTTAAAATGCCTACAAATTAAGGGCCTGTTTGGTAGGCAAGCTCAAACTCACATTTTTAGTTTTTAAACAACTTTACACACATTTTCACACGCATTTTCAGCCACACGTATTTCAAAAAACTACAAACAATATTACTCAAACTCCTTTACCAAACAGCCCTAAGACACTCTATCCATATCTTCAAAACAAATTTATAAAAAAAAAAAAAAAAAAAAAAAAGGGAGGGGGGGGGTATTATGATATAACCGATGTGACTTATGACACGTGTCAACCAGATAGCACACGTTGCATCCGTCTAGGTAACCACTTAGATCAGTTTAGCTTCCCCCTCAAATTTTCGAATTTCTCTCACAAATTTTCATTTCCCTGCCTCAACAGGGATCCAGGACAGTCTCTCTCGTCTCTATCTCTCTTCCCAAAACCCTACGTTATAAAAAATTGCTCCTCCTCTTCCACTTGGCGCAAAATCTTGGTTGTCGCGAAGAACAAGAACGAGATTCTCAATTCAATAACGAAACCCTAATTTCTTCGACCAAAGCTCATCGTCGATACAGCGATCGATTCCATTACCTTTTCCAACTATGGTATGTTCATTTCTTCTTCATTTTCTGTTGTGTTTTCTCGGCAACCAAACAGCGTCGTAGCTTAGGACATTTTAGAATTGCTATTGTGCCTCTTCGTGTTAAAAGGCTTTCGATTACTGCTACGATGCACGTCAATGTTACAATGTTCATAATAGATTTAGCTTAGAATTAGTAAGTTCATCATGCATATCAAATTTTATATCAATCGGATTTCATTTTTATCCAATCCATAATTTGTGTGTTTGGCATATTTAAAAAAAAAAAAAAACTAAAAATTTATAGTTGAGACGGTTCTTGGTTTCTGATCATCTTGAGATTTGACAAATATGGGGAAAGTGAATAATGCAACGGGTGGATTTGTCGAAATATTTGGTCAATAAAAAGATTTTTGATGGCGTTACTGTTACATTAACCAAAAGTTATAATAGATGTTACTTGAATATATATTCTGTGTGTGTGCTCGCGTTTGTGTGCACTTTCTTGTGGTTGGTGGTGTTGGTGGTTGCAGTGGCAGCAGTGGTGATGGGCCGATGGCAATAATTGAGAACAAGATGGGAAAGAGAGTGGGTTATTCTTGTGTAACCAAAACTAATGGCTGTGGTAGTTAGATGGACCAACTTCATCAAAATTGATGGGCTATAGGGAGAAGAGAAAACCAAAACAACTTTGGTTCAAGCTTTTAAGAGACATGATGATCTTTGTTCAACAAAATGGATTCCCCTTGATAGAACTAAATGGTCAGAAATGATTTCTGCAACCAATCCCACGTGGATAAAGTTTTGTTGCATATGTGTTTTTATAAACTTCTGTGCTAGTGTAGATAGCCTAGTAGGTTTTAAGAATGCCTTAGAATTTGAATGTAATTAAAAAGAAGAGAAGGGGGAGAGGGGGGGGGGCTATAATAATGAGTTAAAGAATGGGGAATAAGAACTAAGTTGATAAAGCATGGTATAGTAATTGTAGGTCGATGTTGCATATATAAATCAAATGGGAAGATAGTGGATCATTTATTTTTTCATTGTGGCATGCTAATTAAATGTGGACTCTAGCATTCTGTTTGTTTGAGGTTAGGTGGGTTATTCCAAGAACAGTGGTTGAACTGTTGGCATGTTGGAAGAGACATTTTTGTAGATGGCATAGTGGTGAGATTTGAAATACAATTCTCCTATGTTAATGAGTTGTATTAGGAGAGAAAGGAATGCACCAGGTTTTAGGGGAGTTACTGGTATTGAGGCTGAAAATTTTGTTCTTATTTATGATTGGATGGCAGCCACTAGTTGACATTCTGTTCAAACTTCCTTGAGTTCTTGGGTCTTTTGAATCTTAGGTGTTTCTCTTGTATACATTTGGGCCATGCCCCTTATTCCACTATTTTAATGTAACTCATATAAATAAAAAAATGGAAAATTCTTGGGTGAAACAATTTACAAACCCATTACATAATTATATTTGTCTCTGTGTGTGCGTGTGTGTGAGAGAGAGAGAGATTGTCATCTTTCTTGTTTGCAAAGCCTGAATCATCAACTTTTCTATTACATTTGGCTTGTTCATTTGTCCATTTGCACAGGCTGGAAGGGTTATTATTAACTTGATTGTGGTGGGCTCTGGCATGTTAGCAAAGGCTTTTGTTCAGGCATACCGTCAAGCACTTGCAAGTAAGCTTTTTTCGTTGTAGTAACTTTATACTTGGAATTGCTATCTACTTTGTCCTCCTCCTCCCTTTTTGTGAAGAAGGAAGGCGTAATATTGTTATTATTCTTGCTGTAATCATTATTTCTAACAAGCTGTTGCCAGTTGTTCTTGTGTTTGGAGTTCTGGCTCATGTGATTATATTTGTTCATGGGTAGGGATTTCAATGTTATATAATAATAATAATTTTTTTATTTTTTTTGTGTCATGGGTTAGGAAAAAATCTTATTCACAATTCATAGGCAATAAAAGCTTGAATAAGCAAATTTTTAATTAAAATATCCATTGGAAGAAACGATCTCTTGGGAAATTGCAACAAAGTGTGTATGAAGAGTGCTCTCAAATATGTGAATAAAATGAATATTACTTTTCCCATTCTTAATTGTTCAGTGAAAGGTGGTTAGAGAGATAGGGAGTTGGTCCACCTTTAACCAAGCTCTGATGGGAAATGGTTATGGCGCTTCGGGTTGGAGGAAGTGCGGTTATGGAGGCGTGTAGTTGCTGTGGAGAGTGCAGTGGTTGGTGCTTTAAAAATTCTCGGGCAACTCATGGTTGTGACTTATGGAAAAGTATTCATATGGGGTGGGATGGGTTCTTACAGTATACTCCCTTTGATGTAGGGGAGGGCAGCCGTGTTTGAATTGCATGATAGGCAGTGTGGCAACCAACTGTTGAGGATGGCTTTTCCTGACCTGTATGATTGTTTATTAGTTTATAATGCCTCAGTTGGTTCCTTGTTGGGAAAACAGAATGGCGGTGAATAGAGGAGTCAGGATGTCAGGTTTGTAAGAGACTTTAATGATTGGGAGTTAGAGATGGTCTTATTAAGAGAGGATACACTCTAGTAGGGTGTTGTTGCGTTGTGGAGTTTTGTCTTTTGTTCCTTTGGGTTTCACTGGGTGCTACCAGAAACAGTCCCAAACCATTTGTTTGGATGGCAGAATTGGCTAGAGAAGCAATTTTCAGATATCTGGAATTTGGTCCCTTAATGTTTGATGTGGACTTTGTGGCGTGAACAAAATCGTTGTACATTTGAGGATAGGGAAATTTCCGGTGTTGAGCTATTTGCTAGATTGTTGTTTGATTGGTCTTAGGTGTGAGGCTTTACTAATAGTAACTTTTTTTTTTCTTTTTTTTGATAAGTAATATAACTTCATTGAATAAAGAAATCAATACAAGGAACCAGAGCACACAGGCAGTTTACTAAGGAACCAGGAAAAAAAAAAAAAAAAAAACTATAATGCAAATAAAGTAAGTTTTTAGAATCGTTATGTTTTTGTGCATGACCTTTGTTATCCTTTTGACTACTTTGTGTGTATTCATGTAGAAGTAGTCCTGTTCAATACAATGCTTATTTACCTATTAAAAAAATTGATAGTTGGTCAGTGTTTTTTAATGTACATTTTAAAATTTTCCTAAAACCCTTCTGTTTTCAAGAAATTTTTCTAGTAATAGCTTTTAACAGTGTTTTGCAAAGTAGATTTTCCATATTCTATGCTTTGAAGAATAGAAAGCTTTTTTTTTCCTTTAATATTGTTGCTGCAGCCTAATATTTACCTATTTTTGCTGCACTCTTTACTACTTTCTATGGCAAGTTATTTCTTCCCACCATAGTGATTCTATTCCTTTCTTGTAAATGTTTTGAGGACTATGGACTACTCTCAATCTTAAGTTGTGTTTCTCCAAATCTTTGTTTGATTGGATTCTAGCCTTGGGCTTACTTCTCTCTTAGACTGATAGATCATAGTAACTTATGTTCTATATATGTAACTTTAGTTGATGTTTGTAGCTTCCCTAGAACACTTCCTTTGTACCCCGCATTGCCTTTTTTCTCTTTTCAATAAATTTCTCCAATTAGTTGTAAATAAATTAGTTTTATTTAAAAAATCCCACACTATAATTGTTCTTCATAGTGAAGCACCCCAACTATGTGTAGTTCCCTCCTTCCCATTAGGGAGAGAGGATTTTCCACATAAATCCTGTGTGTCAAGGTCTATTTTTATTTTTCCATTATTTTTGTCTATCAGTTTGTGTTATGTAACAATGATGCTAGGCAATGCATTTCCCTTGATGTAGACAGTAAAGGAAAAAGATTAAATACCACAAGATTCGAGATTGGTGGTTGCCAAGAGTCTTGTAGCTCAAGTGGGACCTCCTAGTGTCTCCAACAAAGATGTCCAGGGTTCAAATCTCCCCTCCCCCATTGTGACTGTAGAATTATAAAAATAAAATTCAAGATTTGTGGTCTCGTTTTGATGCGGGGCTTTCTTGGCACCCTCCAGAAATTGCTTTAGTGTTTATTGAGTCTTAGTATTAAGTTTTTTATCTTATAAAGTTGCTGGTTCAGTTTTAATTAAGTTCTACCAAAATAAGGGCAATTTGGTAATTTGAGGTTCAAGTGATAGCCCAGGGGTAATAGCATTCTTTGTAGTGCTCTATGTCTATGGTTCGAACCCCACCTCCCCCCATCCTCCACTATCTACCTATCAAAAGTGCAATTGATGTGGGTTTGGGCTGTCCTTCGCCTATTCCAAAGGCAGATGAGGATTAGTTTGTGTTTTAAGTTTTTTTTTTTTTTTTCTGTTTGGTTAGTACTTTTTATTTATTTTTTTGGAATCCCTAGTCTTTCTAGGAAAAAGGTTATTTAGGAGTTCTAGTAGTAGTACTAGCAATAGCCTATAAAAGAGCCTATGTATTCAATAGAGGAGAGAGAGTGAGATTGATATTAATAAATTTTCAGTAGCTTAATTTAAGCTTTGAGGATGTGGTTGTCTTTACCTACCTAAGGTGTGATTGCTTCTTTTGTATCTGCCTGTACTTTTCATTTTATTCATTGTTTTATCACCAAACATATTCAAGGTTCAATCTTTTTTTTAATACCTAAACCTACCTAGTCCCTTAAACATCTAACCCTATTCAAGAACCCTTCAAGATTTCATCAAGAAATCCAATTTATTGCTGAATTCTTAGAGATCCTACATCAAAATTGGTATCATAGCCCATTCATGCTTCTGTCCTGCATCACTCCCTTCATGGCATAACAAGAAGCTGAGAGTTCTAGGGTGTGTTTGCATGTTGATACAGAGCCAAACTTCTAAATTTATCAGTTCTGTCTACAAAGTTCCCAAACATGGGAGCAACTTTTGTAGTGCTTTCCCTACTGTTAAACACCTATTATAATGATTTAAGATGTTTAGGCATGCCCTGATTACATTGTATGTGTTATATTGCAGATGCCTCAAAAACTGGTGTTGCCCAAGAAACATTAAACAACACAGTCCGCAAAGCAAGCAAAGCAATGACAGAGCAAGAAGCTAGGCAGATTCTTGGGGTCTCTGACCAAACTGCTTGGGAGGAGATTTTGAAGGTCGGTATCCCCTCTTTTCTGCTCTTTTCATTTTACATTATGAATATGTTGTAAAAAAGATAATCTACTGCAGAAATATGATGCTTTGTTTGAGAGGAATGCGAAGAATGGGAGCTTTTATCTTCAGTCGAAGGTTCACAGAGCCAAGGAATGTTTAGAGGCTTTCTATAGAGACAAAGGTCAGGGTAACCCTAGTTGAAAACTCAGCGAAGGTCTCTTTGCATATAGTGTACCTTGCTCCCTTGATTTTGTTTTTAATGTTCTGGTAGTCTTGGAACTCTATCATGGTCACTCTTGACGGAATTGTATAAATCATAAAATGAATCACTTTGCAAATCTGATGGACAAGCTGTCTCTGGATCAGGATGATGATTAATGTCTAAGTGACAAGATTGGACGTGTTCTCTTCGTCTCAAAATATTTGAGAGTTTGTTAATGGTGTGCATTTTAATGAAATAAAAATAAGCATAATAATACTTATTAAAAATGAAATAAGTATAATAAAGTCTAGGGCCTCTAGGCCACCCCATTCTGAAGCAATGGACTTCACTCTTTGCTTTTGTTCAATAGCAGTTGTGGATACCCTTCTAATTGGATTGGGTTCAAAACAAAACATACATTTTGGATTGAGTTCAAAGCAAGATGTGAATAGAGTACGTGCGACCATGGTTGTCAAAATTGCGATCCGGATTGTAAAATCGCACGATTTTATGATCCTATCTCACCAAAAAGATTAAAATTGTAGCAGGATCGCAAAAATGATAGGATCATATGTAGAATCGTGTAAGATCGCATAAGATTGGTAGGATCGTATGGGATCCTACCGATCCTACCATTTGGCTTGATTTTTTTTTTTTTTTTTTTTTTTTTGAAGTGGGATTCATTTGGGTAAGATAATTTACCTAAACCCACAAGCCCAACGGGTTATTAGACGCTCAATAATAAATTGAAATCTCAAATTTACTCCTATGTTAACATAAAATTTCAAAAAAACCTATAGTACTTAAGTTTAACGTTTTCAAAATCAAAACTTAAAATATTTAGATGATGAAATGGGATATGATAATAATAATGATTAGATTAGAAGAACTTTAGAATGAGAATTTTCACACTTCAGGTACATTTGTAATTAGCTAGTTTACCTTAAATTGAAGATTCTCTTTTGGATTACATATTGTAAATTTGTAGTTAGCTAGTTTTATATGCTAACTAGCCTAACTTATTTTGGATTTGAAATTTAGAATTTGGAAAACATTTTCCATATGTGTAGATAATATTTTGGTACTTAGTTGCTAAATAAACATGTACTGAACTTTTTAGATACATTATGTTAAAAGTTAAATATATTTTGTTTCGTTAGAATGACATAAGAATGATGTAGTGCGTACAAATTATGTTTTATGATGCAAATTTTTTTTTTAATGGATGCATTCATATTTTAAGTGATTATATAACATACAAAGTCACTATCAATAGGTTTTTTGCTTAAAATCTAAAAATATGTAGGATCTTGCGATCCACGATCCGATCCTACGATCTACAATCCTACCTACCTCCCACAATCCTACGTAGGATTCCGATTTTGACAACCTTGCGTGCGACTATATAACACATTGAACCAAAATCCCCAACTAGAGAAGGAATTTTAAAACCTAACAACTCAGATGAGAGCTTCGTGACCAGTTCAAGGGAGGGACCACCAATGATTGATAGGTCACCCCCTTACCAACCAATGTTTTGACTAAATTAATTATACATCAACCTTTTAAGTATCGGTCATTTTAATTTTGCTTCGTGTTTAAAGATTTGGATGTTCATCCATTTATAAGAGTATTCACATTGGGAATGCCATATGCCATATGTAGGCAAAATTTAGCATAAAGGCCCAAAAAACCCCCCACATTCGAACTTGTAAAAACCAAGTATTGCAGAAAAATTTGCAATACTGCTACAGTGCAATTCTAAAGGTAGAATTGCACTGTAGCAGTATTGTAAAAAAAAATATATATATAATATTTTATTGGTTGTAGAATTGCACTATAGCAGTATTGTAAAAAAAAAAAAAAACTAATATTTTATTGGTTGTAGAATTGTACTGTAGCAGTATTGTAAAAAAAAAAAAAAAACTAATATTTTTACTGGTTCTTACTTTATCAATTCCTCTCTCTCTCTCTCTCATCGGTCTCACTCTTATCTCCTCTTTTTTCTTTTTTTTCTTTTTTCCTTGTTCACTCATTCAATCCCTCCCCCTCTCTCGTCCCTCTCTTCCCTTTCATTTTTTTTCCTCTCTATTTTCCCTTGAATCAAGGGTTTGATGTGGTGGTAGATGGGTTTGATGTGGGTTTGATGTGATGGAGGGTTTCCATGGTGGTGGGGATGGGTGATTGAGGGTGACAGAAGAAAATGGGTGTGGGTCAGGTGACGGTGTGGGTTGTGGGTTTGTTGGCGTGGAGGTGGGTCGTGGCGAGGTCATGCGTGGCGAGCTAGGTTCCGGTGTGGATTCCGATGGGGCATCAGTGGTGGGTTTCTTTGGTGGTGTGGTGGCTGTTGCTGGCTCCAATTGGTGGGTGTGGTGGCTGTTGCTGGCTCCGATTGGTTTGATGGTTTGTGTGTGTGTGGCTCGGTTGATGGTTTGTGTTTGTGTGTGCGTGTGGCTCTGTGTGTGTGGTGATGGGTTTGGATAGGTGGATCGGTGTATCATGGGTCTCTGTGTGTGTGTGGCTCTGTGTGTTGAAACCGGTGCTAGAGGTTGAGAGAGAAAGAGAGGAAAATGAATAGAAAAAGAGAAATAGTAAAAAAAGGAATAAAATAGAATATTTAAATAAAATGGGAAAAAAAAAAGAATATTGGGATGTTGGGTGTGTTGTAAAATAGTATGGTATAATTGATAAAGTAACTTTTTGGAATGGTAAAATGGGATGGGATAGCATTTCCTGATGCGAATGCTCTAAGGCAAGCTCTTTTGGCCACTAAAATTCCAAATAAGTTCAAAACGATGTAGTAGATTCCTCATTTGGCTTAATTTAAGTATATATGTGTATAAAGTTTCTTCTTGGAGTTCTAAACTTTTGCCCTTACTTGTAGGGTAACCATTACACTAAGAGTGCACGATGGTGTTTTGAGTTTTATTTAAACCATATTAGCATATATTTTAATTATTCATATAATTCTTCTACCTATCAAAAATTCATATAATTATTCTCTCTTTTATACTTTTTTTATTCTCTCTCTCAAATGGCAATTTTTTTTTTAAATGAGAGGATAAAATGTGATTTCACAGAGGTTGGGTAAAAGTGGAAATATGATATTTTTATTATAATTTTATAAATATCCGTTAGTGAATCAATTTTAAGTTGCAAGGGGAGTTTAGTGTAGTTAATTGAAAAGCAATGTGAGGTTTGTGAATGATTTAAAAACAGTGTAATTTCAATAATAGTAATACCTTAAGGGAGATTAGTGCAATTTTCCCTTCAAAGAATGCCAATCAATTTAAATGGTTAGTATATATGACACATCACTAAAGATTTGTGATGTTTTTTAAATGAAAGAAAGTAATCTTATATTCTCTTATTAATTTATATATATATATATTTATGTACATATAAAATGGAAGGATTAAGTTTTACCTAATGCAATTCGTTGTCAACGTTATGAGGTATAACAAATTGGTGTTTTAGTCTAATGATAAAGAGTTATCATCGGAAGTGGACGCCATAGGTTGAAACTCTTTAAAAAAAAAATTTAATGGATATACATTTTGAAAATACTACCATTGAATTACATATTCTCTTTATTTTTAAAACGTAAGTCAAAATTTCATAATAATGAATGACATCTTATTTAATATCCAATCCATAATGTCATTTTTGTGTACAATTTCAAAGTTTAAAACACTTAAAATTTTTACATTTTATAGAGGAGATAGTTATGAATCTTTGATAATTTTGATATTTTACAAGCATGTCAAGTATAAGAAAACAATGTAATTCAACGATGGATTTCTCAAAAAACACATTCAAATGAAAAGCTTTTTTAAGGAGTATAATGTTGACAAAATTATAGTTATAACTTGTGTGGGGACAAATAACCAAGAGTCACGCATCTTGGGCCGTGGGCTTGGTCCGAGGAAGACTCATGGGCCGAACAATGTGGCAGTTATCAAAGCATTCTACTTTCAAAAGATTCGCACATAGGATCGGCGATTCTGTCCGAGGAGGGTATAGTCCTCGGATATAAAGTTTTCGGTTCAAGGATGAATCCCAGTGGCTGAAGTAATCCTCTTGGAATCCCCAATGACAGAAACAAACTCGGTGAGCTTACTGGGAAGGAAAAGATCCCCGAAAATATCTGAAGAAAAGCTGCTACCACCACATTAAATACCCTGTAACCACTTTTCTGGCCGCATTTATGTGGAGAAGACCTCTGAACAGTGCTACCAAGACTATGACCTCTCACAGGGAGGCCAAAGAAAAGATCTGATGGGATAAATATCAAGGGGCACCTTAGATGAATGACAAGTGTAAGGATAGGATGCTTAGAATATGATTATATAATGTCATTCCTCCTCCATTGGAGGGGGAGGTCTTTCTTTTGAAAGGGAAGAGAAAGAAAAACAAAGAAAAAGAAAGAACTAGAACGTGAACAACATAAAAGGATTCCTCCTCGGACCTAAATAAAACAGAATTATTCCAAGTTATCTTGGTGTGCTTTGGGCCTTCTAATTTGCTTTTTAGTTCATTTTTAAGAATAGGTAAAACGAAGCCCTCACCATTCAAATCTGATTCTTAAGCCCACTCTCTACAAATACATATTGCAGTGGACTTATTGGGCCCGGGTCTTGCATACTTTGGACTTGGTGCACCAATTTGTTACCCTACAATTGGCGCCGTCTGTGGGAAGAATTTGTATAATAGTGAGCGCGACGTTTCACCATGGTAGGATCAGGTCCCCATCAACAGGAATCCAGGGGCTCCCATCAACAAGACGCCTTCCACAATCTTGAGCGTAGGAGAGATAGGGAGGGTAGCCCACATACCACCCAGACTAGCGGAAGTCACCCGCAAATGGGGAATCACTTTCCTCAGGAGCGAAGTAACAGAGCCATGCAAAGGGAGATCGATGATTTAAAGCGGGAGCTACGCCATGCGCATCAACGACGAGCTCCTTCTAGTTCTGGTGTTTCTTCAAATGATGAAGATGATGTTACGTACAAACGCAACCCTAGGACACCGTCGAGCGAGCCTTTTTCCTATCACGAGGAAAATGTTTATAAGCGAAAACGTAAGAGTCCACCTCTGAAGGGGCTGGAAAATGATGCCATGAGCAAGGCGTTGAATCAAATCTCTAGGTCCCCCTTTACGCATCGCATCGAAAGGGCAGAGCTTCCTCGGCGATTCCATCAACCCACTTTCACCACTTATTACGGCCAAACGGATCCAGTAGAGCACGTAAGCCAATTTAACCAGAAGATGGCCGTCTACTCTAGGGACGAGGCCTTGATGTGTAAAGTCTTTCCCTCCAGTTTGGGGCCCGTGGCCATGAGGTGGTTCGATGGGTTGAAACCTAACTCCATAAGTTCCTTTAAGGAGCTTACGCAGGCTTTTGGTTCTCGTTTTATCACATGCAGTAGGGTGCCTCGCCCTTTGGATTCTTTATTGTCTTTGTCCATGCGGGAGGGGGAAACCCTGAAAACGTACTCGGACAGATATTGGGAGACGTATAACGAAATAGATGGTGATTTTGAGGACGTGGCCATCAATACTTTTAAGGGCGGCTTGCCTACCGAGCATGGATTAAGGAAGTCTTTCACTGGTAAACCGGTCACCAGTGTGCGTCAGCTTATGGATCGAATAAGCAAATACAAAAGGGTTGAAGAGGACCAGCAGCAAGGAAAGGGTAAAACAAAGATTAACCCTCAGGAGCGTAGGGATTTCAGGTCGGACCGATTTAGTAACAATCGGCCACGGAGAGACTTTGTCGGGCAGTCAGATTCCTCCAACGTCCAAGCTGTCAACGCGGTATTCCGAGAGCCAGTCAATAAGGTCTTGGAAAAAATTAAGAACGAGCCATTCTTTAAATGGCCGAACAAAATGGCGGGGAACGCGATGAGGCGCAACCAAAGCCTTTATTGTCAATATCATCAGGATCAAGGACATACAACCGAGGACTGCAGGAACTTATGGGACCACTTAGATCAGCTGGTCCGAGAAGGAAGATTGAAGGACCTGTTGCATTCCAGTAGTCAAGCAGGACAGACTGGGTTCGATTCCAGAAGAGGGGCGTCCTCGGGCCCACCCCTGGGAACGATAAACGTCATTTTCGCTGCCCCCGAAAGAACAGGGTCCTGTCCGTACAGAGTGATGTCTGTGGCTCGGTCGTTCGCCGAGGACAGTAAGCTCGAACCAAAAAGAATCAAGATGGAAACACAACCAATTCTGGGTTTTTCAGACGAAGACAAGGTCGGAACTATCCAACCCCACGATGATGCCTTGGTGATTACGCTTAGGATAGGTGGGTATGATGTGAAGAGGGTGCTGGTAGACCAAGGGAGTGCCGTGGAGGTAATGTATCCTGACCTGTTTAGAGGTTTGGGGTTAAAGTCTGAGGACCTAACTGCCTATGACTCCCCTCTGGTTAGCTTCGAGGGAAGAACCGTTATGCCAAAGGGTCAGATCAGGCTACCTGTGCAAACCGGTCTTGAGGTAGTAGAGGTCGACTTTATCGTGGTGGATGTTTATTCTCCATATACGGCTATCGTGGCTAGACCTTGGCTTCACACTTTAGGGGCTGTCTCCTCCACTTTGCATCAAAGGGTGAAATACCCTTCCGAGGGTCAGGTCAGAGAGATCGTCGGAAACCAGACCATGGCTAGACAGTGCCTGGTAGCGGCCATATCACATCAACCTGAAATTGAATCGTTGATGGCCGCGGAGGCAAGTTCATAGCAATTAAAATCTCTCGAGTCGCCTATCGATGGGAACTCCGAGGAGGTTAAATGTGATGATTTAGAGAGGATCATTATAGGGGATGATCTGGAGAAGTATTTCCAAGTGGGGTCCCAGTTGCCGCCTCGCGAGAGAGAAGAGTTAATAGAATTCCTTAAGAGGAACGTCGATGTATTCGCTTGGAGCGCTTACGAGGCACCGGGGGTGGACCCCACCTTTATCTGTCACCATTTGAATGTTAATCCATCCATTACCCCAAAAAAGCAACCACCTCGACGTCCGTCCAAGGAGCATGCCGATGCCGTTAAAAAAGAGGTGAGCAAGCTTAAGCAAGCAGGAGCTATCAAGGAAGTGTTCTACCCTGAATGGCTGGCCAACACGGTGGTGGTAAAGAAAAAGAGTGGCAAGTGGCGAGTGTGCGTAGATTTTATCGATCTAAATAAGGCTTGTCCAAAGGATCCATTCCCCATGCCACGAATAGATCAGCTGGTGGACGCGATGGTGGGACACCCTCGGATGAGCTTCTTGGACGCCTTCCAAGGATATCACCAAATACCTTTAGCCTTGGAAGACCAGGAGAGGACTGCATTTGTCACCCCCATCGGAAACTACCATTACAAGGTGATGCCTTTCGGTCTAAAAAACGCAGGATCAACCTATCAAAGGATGATGACGAGAATGTTCGAGCCTCAATTAGGGAAGAGCATTGAGGTCTACATAGACGATATGGTGGTCAAAAGCAAGGTGGTGTCCAAGCATGTTGATGACCTCGGAAGCATCTTCGAAATCTTGAGGAAGCACAAGCTGCGCCTAAATGCGTCCAAGTGCACGTTTGGTGTGGGATCGGGCAAATTCTTGAGATACATGGTAACACACAGAGGAATCGAAGTCAATCCCGATCAAATTAAGGCGATTAACAACTTACACCCTCCTCGTAATCCCAAAGAGGTTCAGAAACTTACTGGAATGATTGCCGCTTTGAATCGTTTTATCTCTCGTTCAGCAGATAGGTGCCGGCCTTTCTTCCTCTTGATGAGAAAGTGGAAGGGATTTGAGTGGTCCGAGGAGTGCTCTAAGGCTTTCCAGCAGCTTAAGGAATATCTTTCTCGGCCTCCGATCATGTCCAGTCCTTAGGAGGATGAGGTCTTATTCGCCTACATAGCCGTTGCTCCCCATGCTGTGAGTCTGGTGTTGATTCGAGTTGACAGTGGTGTGCAACGGCCGGTTTATTACGTTAGCAAATCGTTGCATGAAGCTGAGGTGCGCTACTTACCATTGGAGAAGGCCATCCTGGCTGTAGTCCATGGAACGCGGAAACTCCCCCACTATTTTCAGGCACACTCTGTCATCGTCTTAACTCAACTCCCAATTAGGGCTGTACTCTGAAGTGCTGACTATACAGGCAGGATAGCTAAATGGGGTACCATTCTAGGGGCTTTTGACATCAAGTACATGCCTCGCACCTCTGTCAAAGGCCAGATCCTAGCAGACCTGGTGGCTGAATTCGCTGAAGCCTCGTTAGAAAATGTTCTAGCATCGCAGCACATGGATGAAAAATCGGTTGGCGTGATCTCGCTCCAGGAATCCCTATGCTGGAAAGTCTATGTCGACGGTGCAGCGAACCAAAGAGGTTCTGGATTGGGATTGGTTCTAATCTCTCCTGAGCAACTAACAATAGAGAAATCGCTGAAGTTGGATTTCTTAGCCACCAATAATGAGGCCGAGTATGAAGCTTTGTTGGAAGGAATGAATATGGTTCAAAGGCTGGGGGGAAAAGAAGTAAAAATGTTTTCAGACTCCAAGTTAGTCGTTGGTCAAGTGATGGGCGAACTAGAGGCAAGGGATGAAAGAATGCAGAAGTATTTAAGTCAAGTTACACAGTTGCGATTAAAATTTGAGTCATTCAGTCTGCTGCACATCCCAAGAAGCAGCAATTCGCATGCAGATTCTCTAGCTACACTCGCAACCTCCTCGGCGCAGAGCTTACCTCGAATTATCCTTGTAGAAGACTTGTACAAGCCCACGGAAGCAGGGGGAAAATTAACCCAGGTTTGTCATGTCCGAGTGGAACCTAGCTGGATGGATCCAATCATATCATTTTTAATGGAAGACCTCCTGCCGGAAAATAAATTGGAAGCAGAAAAAATACGAAGAAAGGCACCTCGTTTCTGGTTGTCCGAAGACCAAAAGTTATACAAGCGCTCTTTTGCGGGACCATATCTATTATGTATCCATCCTGAAGCGACAGAGGTCATCCTAGAAGAGCTGCACGAGGGGATTTGTGGGAGCCACACTGGAGGCCGATCTCTATCTCTTAGAGCTGTCACACAAGGCTACTGGTGGCCAAACATGCAAAGAGAAGCTCATGAGTACGTAAAGAAGTGCGACCAGTGCCAGCGATTCGCACCAAACATACACCAACCAGGGGGGATCCTTAATCCGATAACCAGTCCCTGGCCATTTGCTCAATGGAGCCTGGATATTGTCGGGCCTTTCCCCAAAGCTGCTGGAAACAAGAGGTATTTGCTGGTCGGCACTGACTACTTTACAAAATGGGTCGAAGCCGAACCTTTATCAAACATCAGGGATGTGGACGCTAAGAAGTTTATTTGGCGGAACATCGTTACTCGGTTCGGGGTCCCTCGTACTATTATCTCGGACAATGGTCTTCAGTTCGACAGTAAGGCCTTCAGGGGATACTGCGGCGAATTAGGAATAACGAATAGATATTCCACCCCAGCTTACCCCCAGGGGAACGGACAAGCCGAGGCCGTTAATAAAGTCATAGTAAACGGACTGAAGAAGAGGTTAGATGATGCGAAAGGAAGATGGGTGGAAGAACTGCCGCATGTCCTGTGGGCCTATCGAACCACGCCTCGTTGATCAACGGGAGAAACCCCATTTTCGATGACTTATGGTGTCGAAGCTGTCATTCCTTTGGAAACTGGGTTCCCAACGCTAAAAAGCAGTTCGTTCAGTTCGAATAATAATGATAATCTTCTGGAAAAAAGTTTAGATCTCGCTGAAGAGAGGAAGGAGAGTGCACTGGTCCAATTGGCGTACTACCAACACAAACTTAAGCAAGGATACAATGCTAAAGTAAAACTAAGGCCACTAGCACCTGGTGACTTGGTTTTGAGGAAAGTTCTGGGCACTGCAAAAAACCCAGCGTGGGGAAAGCTGGGGCCCAATTGGGAGGGACCATATCGCATCACCTCGGAAGCAGGAATAGGGGCATACTTCTTAGAAGACTTAGACGAACATGTAATACCTCGTCCTTGGAATGTAAACAACCTGAAAAGGTATTATTACTAATAAGAATTTTCTTTGTCATTAAATTCGTGTGTTGTGTGACGAAATAGCTTACGTTTATTATAAAAGTGTTTAAACAGAACCTTAGCCATGCCTGATGTCCTCGGACTAGATGCTTTGGGGAAATTACTACACTTATGTTTTTTTTTATAAAAGTGTTTAAACAGAACCTTAGCCATGCCTGATGTCCATCTGGAGAAACACCACAAAAAATTGCATTCAAAGTTTTACTATTAGCGTTAGCTACCGCAAGTGTTGCCTTATCCCAAGTGGATTTAGCAGCCTCCGGCTTAGTCCATCCTACTTCTATCGCATCCCAAACAGTATCATCAATTGAACCTTAGCCATGCCTGATGTCCTCGGACCAGATGCTTTGGGGAAATTATTACACTTATGTTTATTATAAAAGTGTTTAAACAGAAAGTTAACACACCTTTGGGTTATTAGGTAATAACATTCCATTTGCATGATCCAATAAAACTTAAGTTATTGCAAAACCCTCTGACCATGCACAACCCAATTAATTTCCTAGTGTCTTCTTCATATAATGTATTCATTGGAATTTAAGTTATAACAAGTTTTTGCTGTTATTCCTCATTACGAAAACGTCGATCCTTTAACAAAAGCCTTAGTATATGAATAAAAAGTTATCTCACACCTTAACAAAAGCAAATGACAAAAATATAAATGCAAAAGGTAAGAAAGACAAGTCTATTCTTTAGTCAACAGAAGAATAAATACATCATAAGTGTATACAGAAGCTACACTTCAACAAAAAAAGGGGTGGCTACACTTAAACAAAAAAAAAAAAAAGAAGAAAGAAAAGAAATTTCTACAGCTACTCCTTCAAAGACTGAGAATCCTTCTCGGGACATATAGCTTTGGCCTTGACACCCTCAGCATTAGACTTTTTCTCAGTTGCCTTGGCTTGAGAAACCACGTCCTTGATGGTAAGGGAATCCTCCGCAGATTTATCTTTAATGACTCCCTTGGAGGCCTCAACAGCTCCGATAGAGGCACTGGCAGTAGCTATTTGCTCTGGAGGAGGGAGAGGAAGACTAATCGCCATCGGAGGACTGGTCGGAAGTTCCCTGATGGGTTCAGGGAAAAACACGTTCTCGGATATCCTCAGCTCTGAATCAACAGGGACCCCTGCACGATTAAGCGCCTCCATCCAGGTCTCCGTGCAGTACTCCCTGCACAAATCAACCACCTCCTCAGCCAACCTCTCCTCCGTTTCCCTTACCCCGCGTTCGTAGGCCGCCTCCTCCGCGGACTTAGCAGCTTCTGTCGCTTTTTGTGCTGCCTCCTTAGCCTTCTGCAGTTCAGCTTTCAGGGCTAGCACTGCTACTTTCTCAGTAGCCAGATTCAGCTGGGTCGTATAGAGTTGTTTTCTCTGGTCCTCGGCCTGGGCCTCGACGTTTTTCAACCCAGCCTTGGCGCTTGCGCATTCTCGCTCTGCAAGCTTCAGCTTCTCGGCCAGTTGCAACTTCTCCTCTTTGAGGCTCCCTAAGTTCTTCTCAACTTCACGGCGAGAGTGGGACTCAGCCTCTCATCTATTCTGAGCATTCCGAACCCACTCTTCGGCCACGTAGACTTGTTGAGTGACCTGCATAACAGTAGCGAGGAAGACATATATGTAAAGGCAGGTGTGATAATACTGATAAGATGCATAACTTTATAAGGTTTAAATCATTACATAAATCCAGCTTACCAAGGCAAGATCCTTCTTCAAGGACATGAAGAGATCGGGCTGCCTAGTGCGCCGAAGGGCCTCCATATCTCGTGGGAGCAGGAGGGGTTGCTCTAAAGCCTGGGCCAGATGTGCTGAGTGACTTCTCTGGGCCTCCCGGATTGTGGCATCCCATGGAATTTGAGCCCCATCCAATTCAATCCGAGAGGCCCAGAATCGCTGTTGTCTACGCACCTCAGCCTCCTCTCTGCTATCAACAGAACTTGCCCTATTATCCTTCGGGTCTTTAATCTTCTGTTGTTTGGAGCCCCTCGGAGGAATCACCTCGCCTTCTTCGATCTCCTACACTGGCCTCTTCTTTTTCAAGTCAGGAATGGCGCGAAGTGCTAGATCAGCAGGAAGAGGAGGCGGAGGGGGTAGACTGGCAGGAACCGAGGCCTGGGATGGGCCCTTCGTGACTCCTTTCTTGCCTCTGTTGGCCACCAAACCTTTTAACAATGACCTTTCCTTCGGACTCATTTCTCCGTGTTCTTCTGAACTTGAATCTACTCGGGAAATGATTAATGCTAGCTAGATGGCTACGGAGAGCCTGTCGGCGTCGTCCTCCGAGTCCGAGAGCTGCACCGGCTTCTCTGGTCTACCCTCTTCTCCTTCAAAGTAGAACTTATCTATCTCTTCGTCTAAGGATGCCCGCGAAGAAGCAATTTCTTCTTCTTCGGCTACTTCGGCTCCGAAAGGGACCTGTTGTAGTGGAAGCACAAGTGGAGGAGGGATTTGAGAGACGGGTAGAACGACAGGAGGGAGGTCGTCTCGAGACAGAAAGTCTGGTTTTGACACGTCAATACGATTGATCCGACGATCACCAGCTCTGATAGCGTTTCCAACCTCCTGAAAAATCCTCGAGATGGGTTCGAAATCTAGGATGAGGTGGACAGCTCGTAGTTGTCGATCCTCGCTCACAAAAATCTCCGACCTGAGAAGATAGTTGAGAGCAACCACGTTGGTGTGACTCAGCCGAGGAGCAACAAGTGTCCTATCTGCAAAAGTAACCAAAAGGTCAGGTGCGATTGAACAACGAAGATCTATTATCAAAAGAGATTGCAATGGGGAAACATGGATGGAGGATAAAGACTAAACCCTATGTTAAGGGATCTAACTCTAGGGTACCCCACCTGTCTCTCTCTCCCGAGTCGGGCAGGGTCGACCATCGTGCCATGCCCCCGAAGCCATGAGGTAGTCATCTTTCATCCCTTTATTGGACTTGGGGAGACACGAAATGAGCCTCACAACGGACGACCTGGACTTGAGATAAAAGCCTCCGTCGACTTGTGAGTGGCACTCGTACAGGTGAACCACATCATGCCAGGTGAGGCCCAAATGAAGATGCTGGTCCAGAGCATCGATACACCCGAGAATCCTAAATATGTTGGGTGCGCATTGGTGAGGGCACAACCTATGATTTATAAGGTACTCTCAGGTTATCCTACCCATTGGAAGGGTCATTCCCCCTTCTATGAAGGCTATTATAGGAATGACCACTTCTCCGGCCTCTCTAGGTATAACGACCTCTTCTGAGGAGCAATACCGCAGGCCAACCTCCTGAGGTATATTGTATTTCTGCTTAAAGGCCTCTATTTTGGCTGGGGAATCTACTAGACGCTCAAATCTACCCATATTTCACAACCTAAAGGCAGAATGGACGATTTTAGAGAGTAAGGAAACAAATAAGGTAGCCGAGGAGACAGACCGACGAGCAAAATCTAATACAAAAACTAAATAAACTTACGGGATTACAAATGCTAGTATCTGAAAGCTTACTGAGAAGACCTTCGAGGACCTCTTACGAGAAAGAACGACAGAGATTTGGGAGTTGGTGTTTTTTAGAAAGACAGGAGCGTTAGAGTTCTCTGGAGCGCTTGAAGTTTCTTTGGAGAAGAAGGTAAATGATTTCTCAAGGCTTTATATTAACAGAGAGGGAGAGGGGAAATTATCCCGCTCATAAATTCAAGGGAAATACCAGTCGTTGGATCTGCGCATCAACCGTTGGATGTGGGAGACAAGACGCCTCCTGGAGTAATTAATAACTGCTTCGGAGATTGCGAAGCGTCAGAAGTTATCACGAAACGCAATTAAGTCACATCCCCGCACGTGCGAATTAAATGTTCCGTCTTTATCTCTTGAAAGTCAAAATCTCACTTTTTCTCCTCGGATGGGAGGGGAAAATTGAAGTTTTGAGGGGCTATTGTGGGGACAAATAACCAAGAGTCACGCATCTTGGGCCGTGAGCTTGGTCCGAGGAAGACTCATGGGCCGAACAATGTGGCAGTTATCAAAGCATTCTACTTTCAAAAGATTCGCACATAGGACCGGCGATTCTGTCCGAGGAGGGTATAGTCCTCGGATATAAAGTTTTCGGTTCAAGGATGAATCCCAGTGGCTGAAGTAATCCTCCTGGAATCCCCAATGACAGAAACAAACTCGGTGAGCTTACTGGGAAGGAAAATATCCCCGAAAATATCTGAAGAAAAGCTGCTACCACCACATTAAATACCCTGCAACCACTTTTCCGGCCGCATTTATGTGGAGAAGACCTCTGAACAGTGCTACCAAGACTATGACCTCTCACAGGGAGGCCAAAGAAAAGATCTGATGGGATAAGTATCAAGGGGCACCTTAGATGAATGACAAGTGTAAGGATAGGATGCTTAGAATATGATTATATAATGTCATTCCTCCTCCATTGGAGGGGGAGGTCTTTCTTTTGAAAGGGAAGAGAAAGAAAAACAAAGAAAAAGAAAGAACTAGAACGTGAACAACATAAAAGGATTCCTCCTCGGACCTAAATAAAACAGAATTATTCCAAGTTATCTCGGTGTGCTTTGGGCCTTCTAATCTGCTTTTTAGTTCATTTTTAAGAATAGGTAAAACGAAGCCCTCACCATTCAAATCTGATTCTTAAGCCCACTCTCTACAAATACATATTGCAGTGGACTTATTGGGCCCGGGTCTTGCATGCTTTGGACTTGGGTGCACCAATTTGTTACCCTACAACTTGAAATCTAACTCTTTAGAAAAATATATTTATTTGTAGATGAGTATATACATAATTTTAAATTTGATTGGTACCATATGCCTATCTACAATTTTTGTATATACAAGTATAGTATATTCAAAGGTTTTGCAAAATTATGGGGGCATGACCCGTCTCCTTGTGACTCCCCCGTTGAACCCTCTTGTCCAAGGTGTTAGTTGGTTCTCAAAAAAAGCCATTGAATGGACCCATGATACAAGGTACATCATGTTGAAGTTTAATCAAAAACCCATTTTGACCTATTTTTTGTTTTTCTTGCTTTCAAAGCAGACTTACCAGGAAAAAGAAGAAGAAAAAGTTACCACCTTTATATTTGAATAACAACAACATATCAGGTTCATGAAGATGTCCTTCTCAAAAATAAAAATAAAATTCCTGTGAATAACAACAACAGATCAGCTTCATGAAGATGTCCTTCTCAAAAAAAAAAAAAAATTCTAGATTTAATGCATTTGACATTGAGTTAATAAAGTATAATATCTGGTTTTCCAACCAAAAAAAAAAAAAAAAAACAGATGACATGAATAGAAGTGAAATCGTACGTACATAATGAGCTCTAAATTGAATTCCACTGCAAACCCCGTTCTTTTGCTCATAGGAAGAAAATAACTAAAGCTGTGGTGGTAGTCCAAGCTAGTTGAGACGTTTGTTTCCTAAAAACTAGAATTACACGTAGCTTGGATTTGGTAAAATCATCAAGCGTGACTGAATTCTAATAATTAGTGTTAGATTCACTCAAAGATGGGGTTTGATTTTGGATTGAGTAAATACACTAATCTATTAGATCCGATATATGAATCATCTCTTTCTTGAAAAATTATTCAACTCTTTGGGAGTAATAATATCTCATCTCATGCCAAGAGTTTTATAGCTCAACTAATTGATATTTCTTGATGTTTTAACAAAATTATCCATGGTTCAAATCCTTTCTCTCCCATTGTAACTATCAAATTATTATTAATATATATATATATATATATATATCACACAAATTATGAGTCCTACATAACTATGGGATTGACACGATTGTACAAGAATGATGCATATATCAAATAAATAAGATATTATTTAACTTGAGGTTCATGGTATCTAGTGCTATAATTTAAATGGATTAAATGAATTATCAAAGGTTACAAAATTTGTTATTATTGAATTTGTCATTAAATTCAAAAAATTATTAATATGTGAATTTAAACTGATCATAGAATGTTATTTCAGTCCTGTTATGTAAGTTATATTTGCTAGAACTAATTCTCTCTATTGTCTTTAATAACCCAAAACAATAATGTATGGCTGAAATTTATATAACGGAAAAAAAAATCATTTTTTTAACCTCTAAATCTTCTACAAAAAAAATCTCTAGATCTTAAATCTCACAACCAAATGCAAATTGAAAATATTTAAAAAAGTAAATATATTTTCCATTAATTAAAAAGAAAAAAAAAAGAGTGTAAATTAAATGTATAGATTGATGAATGATGGAAAATCAAGACCTAAAATGAAAAGAGAGAAGATTCCCCACTCCCACAAACGAAAAAGAAAAAGAAAAAGAAAAGAAAAGAAGAAACTTTACAAATGCCCATAGTGTGCTAAAACACCCAAAATACATTTAACAAACCAAATAACATAAAACAAACTCCATCCAATGTGCCAAATGTAAAAAAAAATTTACAAAAATGCTACAATGATTTGCTACTAATAGCTATCACTATAGCATCACTACTTTTTTTTTTCTCTCTTTTCTCTCTATCTCTCAAAATTGCTGAGATGAAAGATGGTGGTGGGTTGCTAGGCATTGTAGGGTCATTAATTAGGGGATCGACCTTATTAGTGGATCAGCGACAAAGCGAATCAACGAGGTGAGTTTTTACTAGCGTCGTTGATGGTTTGCGATTGATGGTGGTGGGTTACAAAGTTGGTGTTTGTGGTGGTGGCGGCTTTGTCACAAAGAACTATGCATTTCCCCAATGACTTTATTGCCTACAAAGAAGAAAAACAAAGGGTAGTAAAAAAGTAGGTAAAAGTTTTGGTAACGACGTGGGTGATATTTTACCAAATCCAGCATTCCAGCTCCGCCCTTTTTCCAGCATTATTATTACAACCTCTCCAAAAAAGTAGAAAAAGCAATGCAATAGAAATAGAAAGAAAGAAAAAGTCAGTCCCACCCACCATAAATACTAATTAAAATAATAAAAAACAAAAACCCAACCTCCTTTATTCTTTTATGAATAAACGCCAACCTTTTGATTCTTTCTAAGTTTGTGCGTTGGTTCAATATCTTTATTAAAAAAAAATGTCAAAGACTTTGTAGCTGAATTAACATTTCTTCATGCATAAAGTGCTTAGGGGTCTAGGAGAAAAGGGTTCGAGCTGCGGGATTAACAGTATGTTTTAATTATTTCTCAAAAAAAAAATCTTTATTAAAATAATTATGTTCGTTCTATTCTACACAAATTATAATCAAACTTCTTCTCAAAAAAAAAAATATATATATATATATTATAATCAAACTAGTTGCTAATCTATACACGCTATTAGTAGTAAACTATTGTAACATGTTGCTACTATTATTTAATCCATTTATTTACATTTATTTAGAGAGGAAGAGAGAAAAAAGAAGTTATAGAGAAATTAATATGTTAAGTTGTTCTCATAAAAATATATATATATATATATATATGTTAAGTTGTTGTGGGTTCCAGTTAGCTCAACTGGTAAAGTATTTGATGGTTCTATAGATTGAAAGTCTCTCTCAAAAAAAAAAAAATGTTAAGTTGTTTATATTATTTTAATGGGTTGAAATATTTTACCAATCAAATAGATAAAGATTTTTTGATATGCTAAAAGATAAGTTAAGATTGGTAACATGTATTCTTCTCTAACATTATATTCTATCATGAATTAATACTCTCGATTACTTTTTTAATTGACATGTACTTTTTTACAATTTTTGCTAATGTTATTTTTTGTCATCCTCTACCTTTTTTCTATTTAGACAAAGTTTAGCTACAAACTTTGTCATAGCTTAATTCTACAACTTTCACTGAAAATTTAGCATATATACATAATTTGAAAATTTAACAGTTGAATTACATATTTTTTATGCTTTTAACACACATGTCAAATTTCATGGCAATCAAATGTTATTTACTATTTGATCCATAAAATTATTTTTTATGCATAGCTTTAGACTACAAAAACTTAAAATTTAAATATTTGATTGATGATATAGCTGTTAATCTTCTATTTGCTAGAAATTTTGTAAACATGAAAGATATAAGAAGAAAATGTAATCAAATGGTGGATTTGTCAAAATTCACATCCTAACAAAATATAGTGGAGTTGTAGCCTTAGGCTACAACCAAGTTTGTTGCCAAACTTGTTTTATTATTGTTCCATCAACTTACATTTTGTCACCGGTGCATTAATCGCTCTCCCTTTAATATGACCAAATCATCTTAGGGTTCTGTTTAGTTGAGGGAAAAAAAGTCATTTCATGTTTGTTTCTACTTTTACTAAACTTGCATTCCATGTATTTTGTTTCAATCATGCTTAATTGAAAGTATTGAGATTCTAAAACATCACACCAAATTTCTAACTTGACATTAACTCTACTTTTAGTTTCATCCATTAAAACTATATCATCCACAAAAGGTATAAACCAAGGGACTTCCTCTTGAATTGATCTAGTAAGCTTATTCATCACTGTTGCAAAGGGATATTGACATAATGTTAATCCTTGATGCTAAATTATAGTAATAAGAAACTTACTTATGATGCCTTCACTTGCACTCACAATAGTTATAGTTCTTCGCCGTACATAAATTTAATAAACTTAGGCACCATTTGCCTCAGCCTTTTCATTTATGTGTAATTTTTAAAACATTACTTTTCAAAGTATAAGTATACTTTAGTAAAATGTAAGAAGCAAAAGGCCAAATAAAAACTGATATCAAACAAGCACTTAATAGAATTTAGAGGAACTCATTTCATTTTCAAAACCTACCACATAAAAATATATTATAACAAAGAGATGGAAAAATATAGACTTTTGAAAGTTTGAAATATATTTTTCTATAAATTCTTTGATTCAATACTTTATCTTTGATATAGATTAATTAATTTATGGTTGATTTCATAATCCCCTTAATTTCGGTGCAATTGTAATATTTCTCATACATTTTATTATAGAATAATTTTTCATAAATTTAAAAACTAAGTAGTTTTCCAATTAAGAATTTTTATAGTTACTGTTAGGACTTCTATAAATTTCAATATAAAAGTAAAATATTTAAGTGTTTAACAAAAAATTCAAACCATTAGGAGACAAAGTACTTATTACAAATAATTAAAGGGACATTTTTTTTTTGAGAGAGTTTCAACCTATGGCATCCGCTCCTGATAATAGCTCTTTATCATCAGACCAAGACACCAATCAGTTTTTGGTGTAGGCGGGGATTGAACCCCAGATCTCTTATTCAACTATCAGAGACTTTACCAGTTGAGTTAGCTGGAACCCACAAATAATTAAAGGGACATGGTTCAATTATGAAAGGAAGAAATATAATTTACATTTGAATATATATATATATATATATATATAGTTATGTAACTTATCTTTAGTAACAATAAGTACGGTTATACGGTTTTAAGTGGATAGCATAGTGATAATGGTAGCCCTAATATTTGGTGTGCTAAAAAAAAAGCTATTTTAGGATACCAAAATACTATGTTTGTTATCACACTATTTCACAATTTACCCTACATCCCATCTCAACACCATCATATTGCAGCCCAAAGCCAGTGCCACTACCCAAGTCTAAAACCCATAATCTCCCAAGACCTCTACAACGATGCAACCCATAATGCAAAGAGAAGATAGAGATCCATGCTAAAACTTGCAATGCAACCCACAAGCCAACACCACTACCCATGCCAAAACCCACCACCACCGGTAACCCACCGAATGCTAGAGAGAAAGGCATGAGAGAGAGACTGCATTTAAGGAGAGAGGCATGAGAGAGAGCAAGAGCGAGAGCGAGAGAGAGAGAGAGAGAGAAGAAATTTAATATAGAAAAAGTAAAATTAATTTTTTGCCCCCAAATGGAACACTGAATAGAGTCAATATTTTTGTTGTTTGGTGTGCTAAAATAGCATTTTGGATATTTTTAGCAAACTCAATGCTAATGGTTGATACTTGATATATTTTAACGTATGTAAAATTGTGAATCAAACTCCACATTCTCCTCAAGTTAGAAATGACATCTCTAACAAAAAAAAACAAAGGTAGAAAAAAGAAAACAATAATAAAAGCCAACCCATAATTCTCTGCGTTTATGTTGCGCTGTCTTTCTCTCGCGTCATCTTTCTCTTTCTTTCTTTCTTTCTTCTCAAACACACACACACACCGGCTCTAAAAATTTCTACACAACCAAATTACAATTCAACAAAAATTTGCATTTCCTTTCAAAAACACAGATTTTCTCATTTTTGGGTTCTCTCCTTCCTTCCTTCCTTCCTTCCTTCGTGAGGTCACAGCTCTCCTCTCCTTCGCTCTTTCCGCTCCCAATATTCTCTCTCTCTCTCTCTCTGTCATAACAATAATACATTGAAAGAAAGCAAAGCTTCTCTCTCTCTATCTCTCAGATCCATTGATTGGATCAGAAACATCAGGTACGGTCCTTCATTTCCATCTCGATCTGATTTCAGATCTGATTTCTCTTCCTCTCTCTTTCTTCATTTCTTTTCTTCTTCTTTTTTTGCTTTCATTTTTTTTTATCACGTTTAAAATAAAACAAACATTTTCTTGTATATATATAAATATCTGGATCAGCCACACTGCAAATTTTTATATATTTTTAAAAATTTTACCAGATTTTGAATTGAGAAATGATTGGCTGAAATCGAAATTCTGTTTCGTTTTTACGAGATTTATAATTGAATTTTGATTTCATTTCATTGTTGTTGTGCACACAGAAACAAACCACGCTCATTGTTGTACAACAGGTTTTTTTTTGTGCTCATCTCTACGATTTGTTGATTTTTAAAATTTAAAATTTTAATTTTTTTGGTTGAAGAATCAAATATTGTGAGGTGGATTGAGTTTTTATTATTTTTATTTATTTAATTTAATTTTCGATGTTATTTGAATTGTTGATTGCTGGATTGGAAGTAGTCAAAGCCGGCGAAATATTACTGTGAATATTCTGTTTTGTGTTTATTTTTTTATTTATATTTTCGTTTTCCTTATATGTAAAAGATTTGATTTCATGTGGTTGGACTTGTCTTTATTACTTTTATTTTTGGACTAGTCATAAATTAATCTGTCATTTTCTTTAGCTAGTAATTGAAATCACCCTAAGGCTGCCTAGACCCCATGAAAATGGGAGCTTTGTGTCCTGGGTACGTACGACCTTTTTAGTGTATCTAGCTAGTAATTATGATTAATCCATGTTTTTGAAAGGTCGAGTGAAGCGGGGTTCTATGATTTGAAAGTATTGTAATTAGTCAGAAGAGGGGAAAAAACTCTTGATATTGCCTATGAGTTTTAGCTCAAATGTCGAGCCTTGTAGCTCAACCGACACTTCTTGGTGTTTTTAACCGAGATTTTCGGGGTTCAAATCCCCCCTCTTCCAACTATTTAAAATTATATATATGTATAAAAAGAGTCTAGCTTCATTGGGTATTGGTTTTTTCAATTGTTAAGCTTCATTGTTATCTTGAAGTCTTATAACGTCCAGGGTTCAAATCCCATCTGGGTGTGCGTGTAACTTACATATGTATATATTGGATGTCTTATTGGGTATTGGTTTTTTCAATTGTTAAGCTTTACTGTTATCATTGAAGTCTTTTTGATTAAGTTTTCCTTATATACAGTGCATGAAGAATATTTGAAGCGAGATTCATTTAAAGTTGACTGTGCAACTTACGCTGCTACCATAGAGCATTGATTTATTTGAACAACAGCTACAATGAAGAAGGTCTTTGATCAAACCGTTAGGGATCTGTAAGTCTTAACTGTGATTCTTATTATGTAGTTTCTTATCATGGTAATCTCATTGCTATTTGAGTGTTCTGTTTTCTTGATTCATCGTTGGCAATATTGGTGAGAAAATATTATACTTTGGATAGTTTCTCTTGAATTACAGAGTCAGTTTTCGGAGTTTACTCTTGTTTATTCATTCATTATATCTTGTTTCTCTATTATAATATGACAACAATTGCCTAAGACGTTAATTTTTTACTGCTTTTCTTACAGTAAAAGAGAGGTGAATAAGAAAGTGCTTAAAGTCCCTGGAATTGAACAGAAGGTAAAAAGATTTCCTTTAATTTTTTTGCTTATTTGAGTTTTCAAAACTTTGATTGATTCGTCCCCGTCAATGTCTGGAGATTGAACAATAATTGCCCATGTATTGTCCCTATGTTTATTATTGAAAGATCTTTGTCTGGTGATTATCACTCTTCTGTATTAGGCTATTGCTCCTTGTCAACTAGATGGAGTATAGATGATCTTGAAATGCAATACCATGTGACTTAATATGCAAGCTGAGTGAATTATAATTTCTTTTATTTTTCCTTTTTAGGTTCTTGATGCTACTAGCAATGAGCCCTGGGGTCCTCATGGATCACTTCTTGCAGATATTGCAATGGCAACCAGAAACTAGTAAGCTTCAACCATCCTTTTATTTTAATTCACTTGCGTATCTTGTTCCAATGTAGTTCCTTTTCTTATTTCCTATTTCTCTCGCTCTTTATTTCTTTCTAAAGTAAAGGTGTTTGCTTTAAATATCAGTCACGAATACCAGATGATCATGGCAGTAATCTGGAAGCGGATTAATGATACTGGCAAGAACTGGCGGCATGTCTATAAGGTTTGCAATTTTTATGATTTTTTAAAAAAGTTAACTTGTGGATGCTATGTATTTGGTTTTTTTTCCAACTTCCATGTGATTTCTACACTGTCTGTCTTCTCTATCTTTACTAAATGGTTATGGTATTGGAATCTGAAAAAATTATCTCTGGGGAATCACTCCTTGATGTCCATTCCTCAATTTCAGGCTGGACCTTGGATTTTGATTAGTATTTGGTACTTTATTTGTTTAGCATCTGCTGCTTTTCATTCCCACATTACATTGTGATGTTGTAACTAAAATTATAATTGTGTTGAGCTTCAGGCTTTGACTGTTTTGGAGTACCTAGTAGGCCATGGGTCCGAGCGTGTCATAGATGAGATCAGGGAACATGCATATCAAATACAAGTAATTCCCAGTTCCTCAGTGCTATTTGATTGTCCATAGTTTGATTTATTGTTAGACGACTTCCTGTTCAACTTGAGATGTATGCACTGTGTTATTGTGTTAATGATAAGTTTATATTTCTGTGTGGCAGACGTTGTCCGATTTTCAGTATATTGATTCCAGTGGAAGGGACCAGGGAAGCAATGTCAGGAAGAAATCTCAGAGTCTTGTGGTCCTAGTGAATGATAAAGAAAGGATAATTGAAGTTAGACAGAAGGCAGCTGCTAATAGGGACAAGTAAGTTTGTTCTTACTTCTCAGAAAGAGTTGGCTAAACTGTTTCCATTCTTGTATCGCTGGTTTACTGTTCACCATGTCATTTTAGAATTAGTCATGTGCTACCATGATGTCACAGCTTGAAGTTATATTTAGGCTAAAATGAACTCTATACTCTCTAAGTTTGGGGTCACTTCTAAATCGGTCCCGCACCTTTCAAAAGTTACAATTTACACTCTTGACTATTACAATGTTGTCAATCTGCACCTTCCATTATGTTCCGTTACATTTTCAATGTTAACTTGCCTCAAGACAATATCGTTTATTTCTCTCTGTCCAACATGTTTGTGTGGGTTAACGGCAAGATTCTAACAGAAGGGTCACATTGATATTGTTTTTTTTTTTTTGATAGGTAATAAAGATTATATTCAAAAACACTACCTTATGCAAAAAAACATAAGGCAGAGAGAAAAAAAAAAAAAAAAAACATAGGGAAAAGAAAGAGTGAAAAGAAAAAGAAAAGGAAAGATACTAAGTACAAAGGAGAGACTCAAGTGTGTAAATTGCAAGTTTTGATAGTTAAGGGACTGATTTAGAAGCCTATTTAAACTTATAGGGTATATATGTTATACTTATCTTATTATTATTATTCTCTTTCAATTTCCTGCTGTTTTAGAGTTTTGACTCATATCTTTAGTTTCCATTTTCATGTTGAAATCACACCATCCCAAAAGAAAAGCAACAGTTACCTCATTTTTTATTTTATTTTATTATCAGGCAAGTACATTTTCTAGAAGTTATTTTTTAAAGCTTTCTATTAAGTTACAACTCTTCAAATTTTGTGAAGTCTTTATGATATATTGTTCCTTAAATTTTCAGTACAGTTTGAAAGGTACGTTGTTTATAAGTAGTCTTATAAGGAGTCCATATTTGTTTTTGTTCTGTCACGTAACACATCGGATGGATCTGTCTACTTTTCATTTATCATTCTGCAATTGGATTCTAAGAGTGGTATTCTCATGTTACTCTCTAATAGATAACTGAGCTAAGATTGTCACAGTTACTAATCCATTTTGGATGAGTCATTGCACTTTTTCCTTTAGATTTCTCCAAGTGCCACTCATGAAGATTTCTCCAAGTGGATTTTTCATGTTACACTCCATTTGTTTTGAAGTAAAATATTTGCAGATGTAAAATATTTTCATTAAAACATTTTCATTTTACTGTGTTTGATTGCGTACTTGAAAATACAGTGGAAATCATTTTCCAATGTTTGTTTCATTGTAAAACGAATTTTTTTTTCATAGTTCTCAAAACCCACCAAAAGCAAGCATAGTTGCACAAACCACCACCACCCAAAACTCCGCATCAGGAAGAAAAAAACAGCCACCAAACCCCACCAACCATTCAAAAAACAGCCACCAACCACCAACAACCAAAAATCCAGATCAGAAAGCCAAAAAAACCCTCCACGAACCCAAATCAGAAACCCAAAAAAAAAAAAAAAAAAAAAAAAAAACCCACGAATAAAGAACCTAATCTGAACATCTAAGCAGAGGCAAGATTGGAGTAGCCACCAAAAGCCCAAGACCACCGCTTGTCAATCAGACCCAAGGGACGGTGCTAGAGAGAATAGAAGAGGGGGTTTGTGCAAAGAAGAGACAGTGATGAAGCTTGGTAGCGCCGATGATGGTGGGTGGTGTCGATCAGTGGGTGGGCATCGGTGCAAGATGGGTTGTGCGAGATGGGCCAGGAGATGAGAGGAGGGTGATGAGAGGGTTGTGGCCTTGTGAGTGAGAGAGTTGAGAGGTGGAGAGGGAGAGAAGAACCACGAGATGGAGGGTGATGAGCAATGGGTGAGTGACTGGCTGGGTTGTGGGAGAGAAGAGCTGAGAAAGTGAGAGGGGGAGAAGTTGAGAAAGTGTGAGTGTGAGAGTGAGAGTGAGAGTGGAGAAGAAAGTGTAAAATGATTTACTGTTTTTTCAAGCATAAAACATTTTACAGATTTTGCCTTTGGTTTTTCCATTGACTGAAAATATTTTACAGTTGACTAATTATTTTACTGCAAAACAAACACTGTAAAATGTGAAAATATTTTCCTGTAAATATTCTACAGCAAAACAAACAGAACGTTATTCTCGTGTTACTCATCTTATTTTTTAAAGCTTTCTTGGCAATTCTTGTATACTGTCTTATGAAAATATTTAGCTCCTTTCCCCCCTCTTTCCCTCCCTTGCGCCCAGGCATAGCTATATCTGATATTCTGTGTTTGAAAATTTGTCTGGATATAAGAATGAAGGGAAAAGCTTATGATCCACTAGGTTTAGAACTTCACTAGTGGTTTTTTTTTTTTTTTTTTTTTTTTACTCGCCTTAATGGGAGTTTATCATTAATGAGAACAGGTTCCGTACCGCCTCATCAACTGGTGGAATGTTTAGGCCCGGTTCATATGGTGACAGATATGAGGATGATCGTTATGAAGGCCGCTATGGAAGCAGGGATGAAGATAGGAATGGTTATGGTTATGGGAAAGAAAGAGAAATGGGCTACAGGGATGATGACCGGTATGGCAGATATGGGGACTCAAATAGTCGTGATGGAGATCGTTATGGAAGAGATTATGATGAACGCAGTAGCAGAGATGGTTACAGGGATGATGATTACCGTGGAAGAAGTCGAAGTGTTGATGATTACCAATATGGCTCAAGAAGTAGGAGCTCCGACAGAGACAAAGACCGTGCTTTTGATGATGATGGTCAATATTCTTCTCGGTATGTGTCTATTGGTATAGATATTTATAATTAGTTTAATAAAAAGGATATTGCAGTTTCTATTGTTGGGTTTTTTTTGTTGTTGGTCATTTTAGTTTTGAAGAAGCAACTATATCACAGAAATGCATGTTGATTTTGCTGGTATGGATGAGGTTTCCTCATGTCAGATAAAGTGTAGGCTGAAGAAGTATAATCTGGCACAGCCTCCTTGAATATATTTAGTATCCAGCAACGCCAAAATAAAACAAACTTACTTCAATTCATAAAATGGAACTATCCTGGATCCTTGATTATGTGGTTTGTGTTAAATGAAATTACTATAATGCAATGATGGTTTACAAATTTTATTTTCCCTTTGCAATGTAAGCATGCATATGATGCCTTCATGAGATCCTTGATTTAGAAAATTTACTTTTTATTTTATTTTTTATTTCTTCCCCTACAGAGGCAGTGGTGCCAGAGCTGATGACCAATCTCAGGAGGGAAGGTAAATTCTTTGTGGTTGGATGGGCAACTTGTTGGTGTTAGTGGGTTTTTAAGCTCAACCTTGTCAACTGTCCGACCAAGCAGCATTCATTGTATAACTACTTTAAATTCTTTTGGCAGGAAGCTCGATCGGAAATTTTCTGAACAGAATATTGGTGCTCCTCCAAGTTATGAAGAAGCTGTGAGCGAGTCCCGAAGCCCTGTTCACAGTGACAGGTATAGATGTTGCAGCATTAAAATGCACCATTTTATTGCCTCGACTATTACATACTAGTTGATTCAATTCTGATGTCTTCTTGATGTCAGAGGTGGAGAAACTCCAGCGGCATCTGCTCCCAGAGATTCTTCACCAGTAAGCAATATTCCAAGCCAAGCAACCACTGCTCATGGTGCTTCAGCATCTCCACAAAACCAGGAAGTTGAGGCTTTCGATGAATTTGACCCTCGAGGTTCAATTTCAGGTAGACAAAGCAATATAAATATGTTCTTTTTCTGTTCCAGTCTGAATTGCTCCCTAAACTGTCGCAATGTGATCTTAAAGAGAAGGATTTGGATTTCAGTTTTTAGTTTAAATGACTTGATAATATCACAAGTGTTCATTTGAGCAAAAATTAGGTCTATACTTCCTCTGAGGGGGTTTGAATCCCCTTGGGTGTGTGAATAATTTTCAAATAATAAAGAATGGATGAGTGCTAGAACAGGAAGGAGCAGAAGCTATGCTAAAAGATGAGGAAAACGAGAAATTTATTTATTTTATTATTTTTCTGTCGATGCAATTTATGTATGGATTTGAGCTTTATTAATATGTGGATTTGAAATGATTAGGTGTAAAATGTCGTTTCAAATTGATAATATCACAAGTGTCTATTTGAGCAAAAATTATGCCTATTCTTTCTCTCTGAGATCGGGGTTTGAATAAAAATTATGGTAAAGAAAGACTGCTGTTGGGTGAGATCAGGGGTTTGAATCCCCTTGGACATGTGAGTTATTTGCCAAGAGAGAAGAATGGATGAGTGCTAGAACAGGAAGGAGCAGAAGCTATGCTAAAAGATGAGGGAATGACAAAATGAAATCAGACGCTTCATTACTTGCAGATGTACCAAAACAAGCTTTGTCATTTAGTAATTCTAGCAGCTTAGTATCGCCATCCAAAAACTGAATCACTTGCCTCGTGCTAGGCCTAGCTGCTGGCACTGAGCGTGAGCAAAGCAGGCCTACATGTCTTTGCTTCACAGAAAAGTGACCATGTTGCTTGAGATGAAAAATACTTGAGCTGTACTCTTCAGCAACTCCTGTCATGTCTGGATGTAATTGTGCATGTGTATAATTAGGCTGACTACAAAACTAAAAATATCATTGGGCTTGTGGGCGGTGCACATGTGAAGTCTGTAGACGGCTAGAGTCAGTGATTATTTAGCAAGAAAATCAAGCTTTCAAAACCTGAAACCTCAATCTATTAATTTGAGAAAGCTTCTACATGCATTTGATTGCATTGATTTTTTATGATTTTAGTAGCATTAACGGTGTATTGGAGGGGCTGCAACTTGGACTGCTTTCTCCTGTGTTTGTGTTCCCTTGCATGCATGGACTTGATTGGAGTTGTAACACATTGTAATTGATTTAGCACATCTCTAAATAGTTAGGAGTTCGACAAGTGCACATTTAACACATTGAACACGTGGAAATTCATTCAAGCACATGCCTAATGAGTTAGTTTGGCATGAACTAATAGGAATGAAGCATGTAATAGCCAATGCGAATGAGACATGAAGTGTATAAATAGGGCATTGTAACCATGTACTAGTGTACTAGTCATATATGAAGATGGATGAATTGTTTTCTTCTTGTTCTCTATTTCTCTCTAAAATCTCTCTCTAATTTTTTCATTTCCAATGGAGGTGGTGACTCCTTACGCATCTCTAACCCAAGAACCATCTTGAAACATCAAAACCTTGCTAACCATAAGACATTACTGAAATCCTAAACAGCTCAAATACCCAAACCTTAGCCTTCCCTAATCCAAGAACCCACTTGAAACATCAAGGTCACCCTAACCCTAACCGAGCTCCTATCAATATTCCAAGAACAACTCTTTTTGCTACTTTCATGAGAGCTGAAATTGCTGTTAGTTAACATGATGTGAAGCAGGTGACCTAATCATTTAAGTGTAGCAAGGAGTTAGTCACCCCCACCAGCCCCCATTCATAAAATTAAGAAAAAGAGATTAGAGTGGCGTACGGTGTACCTCTATGTGATTTGTACTGTGACTTGCTACTGTTTGGAGTTTGATATAATTATAAATAATAATGGTGTCTGAGGAGATAGGACCCAAATTTGTTTGGTTACTCTTGTAGAAAACCAGCTACACAGGTGGAAACTCATTACTGTACTTTGTCCCTTTTTTCAGCTGCTCCAGCTACCTCAAACAATGCTGAGATGGACTTACTTGGCTCTCTGTCAGATTCATTAGCCATTGTGCCAACTACATCTGTTACCACAGCCTCTGAGGCTGATATTCACACAAACTCTGCTCCATCTTCCACTTTTGTGGCGGCACCATCAGTTGCTAATGTTGTAAATCAGGTAGGCATCATGTGTTAAATGCCTCCCCCCACCCCCCCCCCCCCCCACAAAAAAAAAAAAATCATAGAAATTTGCACTTGTTATCCCAATGGATTGAAACTGTTTACCCTTGGTGCAGCCTTTTGAAGATCCATTTGGCGACTCTCCTTTCAAAGCTATTCCTTCCACCGATGGTGTCTCATCTCAACAGCAGACTTCTGCTTCCTTCCAGCCTACCATGAACCAGAGTGCTGAACCGCTCCAACCTGGTGTGCCAAAGGCTGATACAGTCTCAAATTTTGACTTTGGGGACACATTTGGGGGGCTTACTTACTCCGGACCCAGCGTCTCCACTATTCAACCTCAAACAAACCCACAGTATTTGCCTCAGGAGCTGTCAAGTCCACAGGAGAACACTGATATTCTGGCAGACATCCTCCCACCTTCTGGACCTTCACCTGCGTTCACTTCACAGCCAGCTCCTTCACCTGCTTTTACTTCACAGCCAGCTCTTTCACCTGCTTTTACTTCACAGCCAGCTCCTTCACCTGCTTTTACTTCACAGCCAGCTTTTTCAGCTCCAGCTGGTCAACCTGCACAGCCAACTGCTAATGTTTATGGCAGTTTTCATCCACAGCAAGGACCTATGGCTCCTCAGGTTCAAGCTGGACCTACTGCACAGCTCAACAGTGGAAGCTTCCTCCCACAGGGAGGATCTACAGCTCCCATCACTTCACACATGCCTTTTCAAACTCCAGCTGGACCAACTCCACAGCTTAATGGTGGAAACTTTTATCCTCAACAGGGAGGATCTGCACCTCCCATCACTTCACATATGGCTTCTCAAGCACCAACTGGACCTGCTGCACAGTTCAACGGCGGGAACTTCCTTGCACTACCGGGTTCTGCAGCTCCACTAGCTACACATGCCACTTATCAAACTTCCACCGGACCTGCTGTACAACAAAATAATGATTTCCTTGGTAATATGCTTCCTCAATCGGGACCAAACAACCACATGAATTTACAGCAAAATCTTCCATCTTCATCAGGATCACTTTCAACAGTTCCTCAACCATCCAAGGACAAGTTTGAGACCAAGTCAACTGTTTGGACCGATACATTAAGCAGAGGGCTAGTCAATTTAAATATATCTGGACGTAAGTGCTCTATGCTCTAAAATCTTAATATTATGATTACGGTTTCCTTACAATTGATGATTGAAATCTACTATGTATGAGAGATTTTGGGATGATTTTTTATTTTATTTTCATATGCAGCTAAAATAAATCCATTGGCGGATATTGGAATTGATTTTGATGCCATTAATCGGAAGGAGAAGAGGATGGAAAAACCTGCTGCAACTCCTGTAACATCTACGATCAACATGGGTAAAGCTATGGGATCTGGTTCTGGGATAGGCCGTGCTGGTGCAAGTGCTCTCAGAGCTCCACCAACCCCTATGATGGGTTCTGGTATGGGTGTGGGCATGGGTATGGGTATGAATATGGGTATGGGTGGTGGGCCTGGTGCAGGCATGGGCATGGGGGCTTACGGAGGCATGAATCAACAACCCATGGGTATGAGAATGGGGATGAACATGGGCATGAATATGAATATGGGTATGGGGCAAGGAGTCCATATGCAAGCACCAACTGGATTACCTCCTGGATCAAACATGTCTGGTGGTTACAACCCCATGATGGGCACAGGTGGTTATGTGCCTCAGCAGCCTTATGGTGGCGGCTATCGATGAGATTGAGCCAATTCCCTCAATTGGAGAGTTGGAAAAGTGATTAATACTCTGTTTTGTTTTGAGGTGAAAGAGATTGACATAGCAAATCCAGTGTTATTATTAAACCCCTCAACAATGCACTCCGGTCCAATGTTTGGTATACAGTGCTGTATTTTATATCAATAGTTGTAATATTCTGGAAAATGGCCGATGCGATGTATGTTTATTCATTCTCCTTTTCTTTTCTTATCCCATCATTCCTTTTGGGTCAGGAGAGTTGTGTAGGATTGCTGGTTTCAGCTGTTGTGATATTGTTCATTGGTGAGGATGACCTTTCTCAGGTTATCACTTATTTGATCTTTTCTTCCCTTTTTCCCCCATATATATATACATATATTTTTTGACATTTGATAAACATGGGTTGGCAACAATAAATATGATGATTCATTTTTCTACTAACTTCATCTCATTTGCTTTATGGAATCGATTGACTTCAAGAATCAGGTGATTGATATATAATGTTTTGCTGATTACCTCGTGCTTATAACATTTAGGGTCTATTTTTTGAGTTTATGGTTTCAACTTATTTTTGTTAGTTTATTTATGTTTTTTAAAGTCTCATTTCTTTTAGGTACTGCTGTTTTTCTTACACACTTGATTTTGTAAAATAAGCCAATGGAAATAAGCTCATCAAAATGCATTCCAAGTAGATGATGTCTGGTTAGGTTCTAGATCAGTACTAGTTTCAGTATAGATAATCTCCAGTGCAATGTGCAAGCTTCGGAATTAAGGGTCGTGCAGTGTGCTTTATTTTCTGCTCATCCCTCTGTTATCTAATGTGAACACAATATTTATCTGAAAGCGTGCTTGTCTCTGCCTTTCTGTGTTAGGGGAGATGAAATGATCTAGGCTTTGTTTTCTACTAGGTCCTCGACTGCTTTTGTTTCCTTTTTTTTTTTTGGGGAAAATATTTATGAGAATATTATGAGATTGTTTTGTCATAAGCTGTCATGAGTTCCTCACTTTCTGCAACGATCTTGTAATTACACGCTTGGCCTTTAAATAGAAGACTTTTTTTTTTTTTTTTTTTGGCAACAAGGGAAATACGTTACAAACTGAAGAGTTTGATTACAAGGCACACACTGTGCCTATCATAACACACCCAAATTGTCTAAATATAACAAAAGTGCAACATCAGAAGCAGGGTCTTCAAAAATTGCAAAATCTTGAGATTGTCTGACTCCCATTTTGGTAAAGTGCATCAGAACAATTTTGCTTCTTTATAATAGTGATTGATAGCCTTCATTGGTATTCTCTTGAGAAGCTTCCGGCTATCATTAACGAGAAAAGAAAATCAATTCAATATAAATATAAAAGCAATGATCTCATGCGGGAGAGTATGAAGCTATATGTAGAGCATTTTTTGAGATTTTTTTGTTGTTGTTGTTGTTGTATTTAGGCTTCTAAATCAACAAAATTTGCATTTATATCAAAGTATTAATTCATTGAATTATCCAATGAAGTAAATGCATATATTAATTATTTATAGTTGTGCATTAATTATTTTTATTAGAGGCATTTATATGATTACTTTTATAAATTTTATATAAGAAAGTATTTTTATTTTGAATAATAATAATAATAACAATAGTTTATTTGGAATTGACATTCTTCTCCATGTTATATATTAAAAAGATTGTTCTATCTAATTATTCTTCGTATTTATATAAGACGACATTCTTCTTCGTGTTATATATTAAAAATATTATTCTACGTAATTAAAATGATTACTAAAAGGATTGTTTAATTCTTTTAAGTAGTGTATTAATTATTTAACTATAAATGAAAATTTGATGTTAGTTTTCTAAGATTTATATGAAAAACAATTGATTTGAGATATGATATTCTTTGTCAACTTTAGTTACTTTTGTAACAGTTGAAACAAAATTCAACAAAAGAAGAAGAAAGATTTAAAAAATTATTAAGAATGTAAAAAAAAAAAAAAAAATTATTGAAGGATATTTGCAATTTTATATATCAAAACAATATTTGCATTCTTGAGTAGGTATGAAACATGTGTATCTATATATATATATATTTTTTGATAAACCAGATACTCAAACTTTCATTAAACTGAAATATCGTTCATACAGGATACATCATACAGAATTTGCTTCTCAATAGCAGGAAGGGTGTCTTGCACCCAAACATTATAATCAGAGACAAACTTGGCATATTTTGCCATGAGGTGTGTTGCAGAATTTTTTGGCTCTGCAGATGTGGCTGACTTCCCATGAATCAAACCCACACAGACTCATTCTTGAACCTTCAATCACCATAATGATGGAGCTCGGTGCCAAACCACTCTCAGCAAGGGAATTTACAACTACCTGAGTAGGGGTAAATCAAATCTTTTGCTCATTGCGCCCATAAGCTGACCCTCTTCATTTCTGATGACGACTCCCACACCACAGCATCCCATCTCCTGAAACACCGCCCCATCAACGTTAATCTTATAGAATCCCCTTTTGGGAGGAGTCCATATCTGCCCGATTGAAGGTGCAGGTCTGGTCTGGGCCTCTTTTGTTTGTCCGACTTCTGATGTGTAAGCAGCCACCTCTCGGACTATCAGCTCCGAGCTTTTGCTTCTACCCCCATGGCACACCACGTTTCTATTATTCCATAGGCTCCATGCCGTAACTGCAAACAGCTCCCAATTGATCTCAGGCCACCTACTCATGATTTCCCACACAATATCAACAAAGTCTCTCGGTGTGACCTCCAAGCTTGGCAACTTCAGCCTTGTGTTACCCCATACCTCCCCTGCCATTTTGCACCCCCACAAGATGTGTCCCGACGTTTCACAGCCTCCGCATAGGTCACATTTGACATCTCTCCCTATACCTCTAGCCCGTAGTTGGTACTTAGTTGGGAGTATATTCGAACATGCTCTCCACATAAACATTTTCACCTTGTTTGGGCAGTTCAAACTCCATATCTGTTTCCATATACTTCGCATGCCACCAGTGTTTGAGCATTCCCCCCATTCCAATTTGTGATGAGCTTCCTCTAGTAGAGTTTGAGCCACCTTATAGGCGCTGTTGACAGTAAAATTACCCCTTGGTGTCCATGCCCAGATAAGAGAGTCCCCAGGTAACTGAGGACTTATGGGGAGGCCTAGGATAACTTGGGTTTCATGTGGTAGAAAGAGACTTTTTATTTTGGCAACATCCCAGGTACCCCTCTCTCTGTCAATAAGGTCTGTCACCAATTCAGATTCAGCCAGAGGGAGTTTCAGGCGTATCTATATTAGTCACTATATTATGCAATTTTCAAATTTGAAAATACATATAGTATGATCAAATCACTATGCTGCTCTTATTATCTTTTTATTTTGTTTATAAAAATAGAACACAAAATATTACAATTTTTTACAAGAAAAATTATTAAAATATTGGAGGAAATTAATAACAAAATGCATCACACATTGTGCGGAAATCCAGATAGTTCACCTAATAATTCATTTGAATTGTGCATAAGTTATATCACAACTTTTTTATCAAGCTCAACTTCTATGGCACAGAAACAATCTATCTCTAATCCCCACAATTTAGCAATAGTGTTAGAAGTAATAATGCACCTTGCTCATTTTAGCAGTAATGCTAAAAGCAATGCCAACTGCTTTGGGTAATCTTTCACCCACTTCTCATATCTATCCCTAATAATGCCCCATTAGTCCATTGCAAGCTAGCCTAGGGTATTGACAAAGGATGAACTAGCAAAGTTGACTTTAACCCTAGTATTGTCAAAGGATAAACCATCAAAGTTGAGTTTAACCCAGCTGAGTTGTCCCATCTAACTAGTTTTGTGGCTAATGAGTACATGATCTTGGATACATAAGATACACATAGTAAAGAACCAGGTTTCATTTTCATTGAGTAAGATAGAGAATTAGATTTTCAACTTCATTGAGTAAGAAAGAATTAGAGATTTCATTTGTTTTTTTTTAATGTAGCTCTATTTCTTTGAAGAGTTTATGATTACATTGGTGAATATTTGTAGAAAAATGTCTTAAGACCGAAACATGTGATATTTATTGTAGGGTTTAAGTTGAATGTAGTTATAATGTTAAACCACAAAGTGCCCCATTCAATGCTAGTCATGTTAGTTTATGTTTATTGATAACGCAATGTTGGATCATTCATAATTACAACGGATTTGTTTTAGAACTATGTCACAGGTTGGATTGGGCGGATTGGAAAATTTTCAAACCAACATCGACCCACCAAACTTTACAATTGACTAGTTGGTTGATAATATAGGCGGTTTCAACTTGGTAGGTTGACTAGGTATATTTGCTTAAATTCTAATGCGTCATCAATTAACAAAATTTAGTGGATCTTTGTTATAGACATTCTTCCAAATAGATTTTTTTTTTCTCTCAAATAAAAAAGAAAAGAAAAAAAGAATTGACACCTAAAATTTATATATATATATATATATATATATATATGGTTCAAAAAAAATCAGTCCACAAGTCAAGTTTTTTAATCAAAACAAACCATAAAAGTGTAAAACTGTACAAGTACAACCCATGCCACCTTCCATACCAAACCTGCATAGGCTCTTTAGGTTAGCGGGTCAAACCGGTTTTTTGCATTAATTTTTCTTGTTCAAACTTCAAAGTTAGCAAAAATAAAGGTATTGAAAAGGGGATAAGGGAGATGAGATGGATGATTAAAAATGGTAAATCTATTAATTTTTGTTGAGATAATTGCATTGCTATAGATCCCATAGGGGAATTATTGATAGACCCTTGAATAATGAAAATTTTACCATACACCCCATGTAAGAGAGGAATACATGTGTCTGATGCATGTAATACCCACTCCTTGAACAGGGAAGAGGTGTCTCAAGTGTCAAAAAATTTGGAAGACCCGTATTTCTATCTTTTTGACATTTGGACCCCAAGAGAACTAGTTTGGGAACTTTATCTTTTGCTTTTCCACCCTGCCTTGTTGAGATTATAAAAGCCGCACCAAAACCATTATTACCTAATCATGAAGATTGTTTGTATTGGCACCCCTCACAACAGACCATTTGAATCAGGCTTTGCTTACCAAATTGCTCTATACTTAGATCACCAACACCCAAAACATCCTAACAACTAGAAATGGTTTTGGAAAGTAAATATGCTCTTGATTCTCACCTTTCTGTGGCTAGCTTTTCACGAGAGTCTAGTAGCAAGAGAACTCCTGACCAAAAGGAAGGTTTATCTTGAATGTTAATTAGTTGTCCCAAAAACAATGTTTGTACATTTTGAGGGATTGCTTGTTGGTTGCTAAGATTTGGAATGGGATAGGGATATATAAACTGCTAAAAAATTTTCCTATAAGAATGGAGAATGGATAAAACATTTGACTAATTCTCCTCTTTAAACCAGATGTCACCCCCAAATACCATGGAAATGAGTATTTATAGCTGTTTGGATTATCTGGATGGCTCAAAACAAAAGCACAACGGAAGGACAAGCATTTTTTTTTTTTTTTGGAGCATGAAGGACAAGCTTTCGATATCTATAGATAGAGCATATATAAACATTCCCGCAAATTTATTGGGTGGAAAAAACCTCACCAACTGGCCTCTTCAAACTCAACACAAATGATTTAGTGTTGTGTAACCCGGGTTTTGGCCGCTACAAAAGGCCAAATTTTCTGTGGTGACAGCTGCAATCTTTATTTTTCTTCTATGCTGGATTTTCTAGTGTAGCTAATTTTTTTTTTTGATAGGTAGTGTAGCTAAATTTTAGATATAAGTCTATTTGTTTTGAAAAATCTAGTTAGACTCCTATGTGACACTTTTAAGATAAAATTGTTCAGAAATTCATTGTATTTATTAATCCAAACCAACCTCTTAAGGGACCAGTCCCACGTAAAATGGTTGCAATGATCTAGTTACAAGACATTTGTACAATTAGACTCTCTATTGTAACCTCTGCAAACACCCCACTTGCCTTCCTACTGTAGTGCCCCAGAACTTTTGGAATCTCCCTACGCAAATTTCCTCCATGAACTCCTTGTCCACATGAACTAGAACTTCTAACACTTCAAGGAACCTCCTTGAAGACTTATTAAAGGGAATCTCATGAGAAATAGTTATTTTGTTTCAAACTCTCATGCTCTCAGTTTGGGATCACAAATAGAGAAGGTAAAGAGACATGGCTTTTCAATTTAGCTCAAACGTGAAAAGGCATAGATTGTTCTCTCAAAAGCTCTAAGTTTTGCAACCTCTAATGCTTTGAAAAATTGTACACAAATAACTATATAGGTTTACAAAAATAGGTTTTAAGTGAAGCCTCGATTAGGTTTTTAAAAAAAAGAAATTAAATTCTCTAAAAACTTGGTGGACCCTTTGGTTTATACCCTCCAATAAGAACATGCCACATCATTATATTACTAAAACATAAATATATCTGATCATACATAATAACATCTCAATAAACATCATACTTCAATTTTTAAGTAAAAGACTAATGTGGTGTTATTAGTGTAGTAAAATGTATTGAGTTTTAAGTAAAAGAGTTTATACCCTCCAATAAGAACATGCCACATCATTATATTACTAAAACATAAATATATCTAGTCACACATAATAACATCTCAATGAACATCATACTTCAATTTTTAAGTAAAAGACTAATATGGTGTTATTAGTGTAATAGAATGTATTGAGTTTTTAAAGAAAAAGACCGCGACACCCTTATTGAATTGTATAAAAACATGAGTTTTTACACCACACAAACCCTACCAAATTTGGACTCTAACGAAGCCTCAAAATCGCCGTAGGCCCATCGCCCAAACCCTCGGCCTTTGTAACAAGGTGAAGAGTAATGAACTTGCAAAAATAGAAATACCTTCAGCGGGCACTAGTGTGGTGCCGCCTAACACGATCAAATCAGAAACTAGTAGTGAACTTTTGAGAGAGGAGTTCCGAATGTTTTTATGCACTCGAAATTGGGATGTCCTCGGTGTTTATATAGGGTTTCAGGATGATCAACGAGCTCGAAAATTGTACGGATATAGGGTTATCCCTTAGCTAACGTGTAGGAGTTGGGAACTATCCCATAGTTGATCTATAGGGAGTGAGGAGTTATCCCTTAACCGATTTATAGGAGATAAGAGTTATCTTGTTGCCGGCAGCCGTGTGAATGTAGGAGAGTCTTAGGTGACGTTGGCATTGCAACATGTGTTCAGTGTGCTTGGTCTTATTCGTCAGCTTTTGGTCATGATGTATGTCTGCGCTGGTCGTTTCTGGTCTTCTGCTTTTAGTGTGTAGGTACTTTTTGAATGACCAGCTTATTTGGGAAGAGTAGCACATTCCAGAAGAGTAGCCATGGAGTTAGTTAAAATATTCCCCATCAGACTCTAAAAAACTCAGGTAATTTGAAAGAAAAAAAAAAGGTGTTTTATATCATGCAACCTTGCTTGAGCAAAACATGAGCAAGGAATAGGCGAAACTCTCCAATCGTCATTGTTTTGCTTGAGTGGGTTTCTTTTCTTGCTTGAGCGAGCTTCTTCAGGCAGCTTCACATCTTTTTAACCAACCTTTTTACAATGGATGATTTACATCAAGAACCTTGAATTTTATTACAAGCAAAGATCATGGGGCTAATACTATATTCCTAACATTTGTTTTTTCTCATGTATACTTCTGGTGAACTAGGATAGAGCATCCTTTTTGCGCTCTTTTCTTCTATATTTACTACTTATCAAAATAGAGAAAAAGAAAAAGAAAGAACACTCTTCTACTCCAGCCACCAATGCAGTCTAAATTGTTATGTAGCCTTAAATTGTTTATCACCTAGCAGTGATATGCAGTTACAGCATGTAGCTCAAGCACATTACTTTCCTTTTGTTCTATAACTGAATTACTGTGGCTTCTAATACTTCTTTCAAATCTTAGTCTTAGATCAATATTCTATTACCTGTATTTTATTCTTAATCATTCAAACAACTGATGCGTCAAAATCTGCATCCTCGCCTTACACCTTGCTCATGTAAGAGGAAGAGTAGCCTTTCCAGCTAAGAACTCAATGCCTTAAGTTAATTTACTTAAATAATTGTTCTATGTTTATTGTCACTCCTTAATGAGGCCATGTTGTTATATGTTCATCCGTATTTTGTGCATGATATTTTCTAATCTTCGCTAAAGAATAATATTCAAGTCACAAGTAATTTTCCTGTGAGAACAGCTTAAATCATAGATGCATTGCAACCACAGGCCCCTTACTACAGATCCCAATCTTTTACAATATGATAAATTTTTATGTGTTTTCTTGTGTTAATCCCATTATAAGAACTAGATTGATTATGTTTCTATTTCAGACTAGAAAATTAGGTTATAGATAACAATCCACATTAAATAATATCTAAGCTACAGTCAAAAAAAAAAAAAAAAAAAAAATCTAAGCTTCTTTCAAGAATTGCAATAGCACTTTATTTACCCTTAAGATAACTTTACCATTGGAATTGTGAAAGACAAATGTGAAAAGCTACTCAAGAAAGACTTGAATCCTGTCACCCATTGTGTCACTAAAATCTAATAACAGCTTCCCTCCTACTTCATCAGCTGCATCATCCAACAATTCTTTGATATTTACGCCCCCCAAAGCTGCAAACACAAATATGTGCAGATTGTTTCATATATCCATTCAAGTACTTGTCTGGATAGACAACTCATTACAAGAAGTTTGTAAAACACAAGCAATACCTGGTACTATATTTGTGATTCCTTCCAAGAATCCAGCCTATCAAAGTTTTTGGGAAAATAAGAAAAAGAAAAGGGGGTCACATAAATCAAAATCTGTCATGGCATAATTTGTAATGCAAAAAATTAATGTATGTGTGAAGAATTCTGAATAGCATGCCAAGATGAGAAAAATGGGCTTTGTGCATTCCAACAGAAACTAAGACAACGTTAGGTGTCTTCCACTCACCCCCATTATATCAATTTTTGTTAGAGCATTCAACCCAAAAGCTTAAGCAAGTAGGTGGAGAATCCAACAAAATATATACCAATAACCAAACCCACATCCTGCTGATGGAGACTCTTTTTTCAACAACACCTCCTATGTGCTAGCCCAATAGAACCAACTATAGATGCATAACCAAATGGACCAAGCATGTGGAGGTGGCTTTGATAACATGTCAAGAACATCCAATGGAAATGGGACTTCCCTTAGTAAGAGCATTTTGCTCCAAATAGTACCGTTAACATTAAGGTTCCGATATAGGTGACAATTCAAGGTGAGGAAATTAAGCCACAGGTGTTGAGTAAACTATATGTAATATAAGTTATGGAATTTGGAGTTTGCAAATGTTCATTAGCTTAGTGTTGCCTGAAATTTTTTTTGGAAAAAGTTTCTCATCCATAGGACAAGAGTTTCTTTCAACTCAGCACATTCCAGGACTCTCTCAAGCTCAGCCAAACAGCTAGGCCCATTGATTAAAACCACCAGATTTAAAAAAAAAAAAAAAAAAAAAAAAACTCCAGACATGCTGACAAGCATAAGATGGAAGGATTGCATGATCAGATCCAATGATGGATGGAAAACGTAACATCGGAGCACATTGAAGATCGAATCCCAAAATAATATTACAGACGCATTAAGATGATGTGTCCAAAGAGGATAGATGACTTACAGGGATCCTAACATCAAGTTTCTCAAATCCATCTCTTCCAGTTATTTTGATTCTCAATGTCCGAGACCAAATCTGAGAAAAAGGATCCCTGGAACCATCTGCACCATAGTTATCATACACGTCAGGAGTTATCACCTCAACAATGGGATCTTGAGGACTTCGACCTCTCTGCTCTGTATAATCTTGAACCCTCTGTTGTATAGAGTATCTGCTACTGCTCACTGCCAAATATCTTTTAGTTATAACATTTAGGAAGACGGACATGAACATATATGTCTAAAAAAACCTAAGTTCAATTACTTAAGCTGATTAGTGGCTAGCATATGCTTTCACCTATAATCAAACAATTTTAAGATATATTTCGAATCAATAAAGAATGCATCATGATTTGTGCGAGAATCCAATAAAAGGAGGAAAAGTACCTCCAAAGAACACGTATTTTAAAGAGTTCTAAAATCATGTCTTTTTTAATAATAATAATTAATAAGAATGGTAGTACATGCTGGATATTATTATTTTCCAAAGAGACAACAATAACACTTCTTTTTGGATAAAAAGAGGGTTCTAAATCCAGCATTAACTTGTTTGTATTAACAAATTTACTAACTAATCCACTTCATGTGAAAGAGAGAAGAGGAAGAGGAAGCAGGGGGCAGGGAAAAACCATTAAATTTCCAGCTAATAATAATACATTCAACGTTAGAGCGTTATACTCTATATCAGAAGCCTCATGAGTTCAAAATATCTAGGTTGCATCCCTAGCAGGGCTCACTCACCTCTTTGTGAAGATGGCTGATTGGTGCTGGTAGCATAGCGCTTCTCTTCTTCATAATATGTGTTGAAACCTAAGATTTCCTTTATTTCTTCGAAAGATGGCATGCTTCCAGGAGGAGGGATACGACCTCCTTTGATGGCAGTCAGTGAATCCTGCAATTAAGTCATAGAAGTTTGATGTAGCAAATAATACAAGGTTGGATATAGAATTGAGATATATTCTAGGTAAAATCCTCCCATATTCAAGCAGTGACAGCAACAAGAACAAGTGCAAACCCTAACTGTAGTTTCTCTAGATTTGTAATCAGGAAAACATCTCAGAAACTAGATAGAATCCTTAATATGTCGACAGTTATATAACCTGTAATAAGTTCTAAGGATCTTGTAGAGATATAAGATGTTCACAAGACATCTCAAGTGAAAAATAATTATAATTTAAAAAAAAAAGAAAAAGAAAAAAGAAAAAACAGGCTTAAAGACACATAATATGACTGAAACCATCATTAACATGAAAAACAGTAATTTGATAACTTGCTTCTTCAAGTTCTTGATCTCTTATCATACTTTTGCACTGGCAGACTTTAAATAAGGACTGCTACAGTGCAGTATCAAAATTTCATACCATTCAATATTCTAAACTACTAACTGTAGTCCGTAGATATTTCTTTTGGCAAGCAAAATCACAAGATCGTACCAGCATATGCCTTCTTTCCTTTGTGCAGATAACCATTACATATCATGTTCAATATCAGTTCAAAGATAGAGAAATATAATTACAAATAAGCTTAACCATTTTGTTATTTACATCATTAAGCAATTTAATATCATTAACCAGGAAAAGAGAAACGGTTAGACATAAACCTGCATTGCTCGAATGGATACCCCAATCAAGGACAGTGGATAGGCCACAAGTTTATATCCGAGATCCTCAAGTTCAAGAGGATTAAGCATCGGTGTTTTGCCCCCTCCTTCAAGCATATTGGCCTAGCAGGAATCAATGAACTTTATTAATCACTACAAATTGTTTTCTAGCATGAGGATGAAAACTAATATTCTATGAAATTTCAAATTCGTAGTTATGACTGAGTGTTACTGGGTCATTGATCATAAATGGAAGCATCAAGGCACATTTATATATATATATATTTATATATATATATATATATATATATATATATATATTGATAAGTAATAAACAGTCAAAATCTTCCAAAAGTTACATTTAGGATTGTTTGAGAGCACCAAATCTCCTTTCAAGGGAGTCCTGCATCCACAGCCTTCGAAACCATGGAAAGGGATTTAACAGAAATGACTATTTGATTTAGCCATGGAAGGCTAATTTTTTGCTACTTTGGAATTTTGTCCATCCAAGATTTTGTTAGGTGGTGTGAAGTCCAATTGAAGCCAAACTCATATGGTTCTAAAGGTCGAGTTATATGTATTCTAGGGTTAAGACAAGGGTATCCCTTATCCACATATCTTTTCCTCTGTGTGCAGAATGTCTAGCATTTTTATTAAGTCATGCAGAGATGCAAAGACAGTTAAAGGAATAGCCATCATTGGAGGACCAAGAATTTCTCACTCATTTTTTTTTTTGATAGGAGTTCTCACTCATTTTTTTGCAAATGAAAGCTTATTATTCTGTAGGACCACAATCGAGGAGTGTTAGAGATTATAGGAGATGTTGATGCTATACAAAGCAGCACTGGGCCCTTTTTTTAGTAGCAACATGTCACCAGTAGTACAAGAGGCAATTAAATTTTATTTTTTTGATGTTTCAGTTGTACAGTAGCATGACAAATATCTGGGCTTCTCTTTGCTGGTTGAAATATTAAAAAGACAAAGCTTTCCTGAGATAAAGGAATGGGTAAGATAAAGCTACAGGATTGAAAGGACAAACTAGTTAGGCAAGATGTGAAATTCTTATTAAAGCAGTAGCTCAAGTAATACCCATGTATGCAACGAATTGCTTCAAGATACTAGAGGTTTTATGCACATAGCTAAATTGATTGATGAGTAGTTTTTGGTGGGGCCAGAGAAAAAACGAGGAATGAAAAAAAACCACATCTGGTAAGCTGGAGGCAATTATGTATGATGAAGAAAAATGGTGGAATGGGTTTCCATAATCTTCAAAAAAAAAAACCACATCTGGTAAGCTGGAGGTAATTATGTATGATGAAGAAAAATGGTGGAATGGGTTTCCATAATCTTCAGGGTTTTTTATTTTATTTTATTAGCATAATCTTCAAGATTTTAACTTGGCTCTATTGGCAAAACAGAGTTGGAGATTGCTAACCAATACTCCATAATGTGCACTGTCAAGAGTCTTATAGTCAAATATTTTTCCTACATATTCTTTTTTAGAAGCAAAAAGAAAAAAAGGGAACTTTGTATGCATAGAGGAGTCTCTTAGAGCCAGGAAATACTACTTGAGGGCATGAGATGGAGGATAGGAAATGGTAGAAGTGTGAAAATTTTGGGAGAACAGTGGTTACGAGCTCTAATCAACAATAAGGTGATAACCCCCAGGAAACTCTTTCCGGAGAACAATGGGAAAGTTCATTGATTGATGAAGAAAATAAATGCTGGAAATCAGCCCTTACAGATGAAATATATCTGCCACATGACATGGAAATAATTAAGAAAATCCCACTATGTGGATAATTACCAAAGGACAAATTGATTTGGGTTGGGAATTCAGCTGGGATTTTCACTGTAAAAAGTGCATACAACTTAATGATGGAAAACAGAATAAGAAAAGCAAGAGAAAGCTCAAATTCTAATAAAAAGGAAACACTTTTTGCAAGCATGAACATATGAATATAGATGCAGGTATGTAATGTATTATGTATCACCAAGAATGTTAAACAGAAGTCTACTAACACAGCATCTTAAGCTATGAGTACATGAAGTCATGAACTGAACCCCATTCATAAGCAGCAAAAGCAAGAGGTTGTTAGTCCAAATAATGATGCTCAACAGTCAATCCACACCCAAAATTATGATGTAAAAATGGACTACACTGCAATGAGGACCATTTTTCTATGAAGTTCTGCCTATAAACCTACAAGCCCTATAAAGCTCATAGAAACATATTCAATATACCGTATGCCCCTCAAAACCTAAAACTGAAGAATTAGCCCACTTATAGCAGTTGTAGATATCTCTTAATCTCTGCAAGTAAGATCTGTCCTACATCACATATGTAGTGGTACTACAACTGATCTTTTACGAATAAAGATGCATTTCCGTTTGCTGAAACTGTTTGGAAATTAATGAATCATAATCAAGTCCTAGAAACTCTTAATTTACATAAGCAATGAGCAAAGAGTACAACTTAAAGCCATGTTCCAAATTATACAGGAAGCAAAAGCTAGAACCATAATGAGGAAAGCTTAAACTACCATTTTCGGAACTAGGGGAGAAATTTCACAGAAAGCCTTCATCTCTTCTTTTGAAGCTAGTGCATCAATAAAAAGAACATCTGCTCCAACATCAGCAAAAGCCCTAGACCTCCAGAGTGATTCATCCAAGGATACTGCCTGACGAGAATCAGTTCGTGCCACAATAACAATGTCAGAGCCACTCTCCTTCCGCGCATCAATAGCTGCCTTTATTCGCATCACTGCCTCCTCTCTGGAAACCACTTTCCTGCCTTGTGTATGACCGCAAGCTTTTGGAGACACCTTGCAGTGGAAGTTTATGAGCAACAATAGTCTTAAAGGTGTAAATTTGCAGATAGCATGGTGACTACCCAAAGTGCCAGTTAAGGAAATTCTACATAAAGAATCAAGCTGTGAGTAGTAACATACAGGACGACAAGCAGATTGCTGCAGTTATGGCTCTAAAATTACAAAACCAGACCACAGGGAAGTACAAAGTAATGCAAAGACTAACACTCCATGTGAATATTGCGATAAAAATCAATACAAATGAAAACATCATATTTATTTTTTGGACATTCAGATTTTCATCCACAAAAAGCCTCAAGAAAAACTTAACAGGTCTCATAATGGATCCATATATGACCCTCATCAATCTTAAAGAACTTTCAAGACTCAAGATCTAGTATTCATGCCAAAATAATAAGATTCCATCACTTTCCTCTATGTGAAGAAAGAACTATTATCCTCATTACATCAATAATCCTTGCTAAATTTTTTTATAAAATTTAATCTGAGTTTCACGTCTAACAGAAATAATGATTGTTCACTTAATTCCTACTTTAATTTCTTGATGAGGAGAAATTGTCCAAATGCCCATACTTGGCAGCAGACCTTTGTAAGCCAAAATCCCAGTACTAGAACATGAAGGATCTGTGATTTTTCCAATCCCAGTTTTAAAACCCTTATCAGAAACTTCTGCTGACAAGTGAACCCATATAAAGTAGACATACTTATATGAAAGTTTAGGAAATATTGTAACAAAGCTGCATTAATCTCCTAGATGCAAATGACCTATCTATACTGTGATCAGGAAACTACAAATAAAAACTTAACTGGGACAAAGAGGACAACATCACAACTCATGAAATTTATATTGAACAATATGAACCTGATCTTCGAGAATGATCCCTGCAAAACCCGCTCTAATATATCCCTTAACAGTTCTCTTGACATTCATTGCATTCCCGTATCCAGTATCACCATCCCCAATCACAGGAATAGAGACAGCTTGGGTAATTTGTTGCCCCTGATCCACCATTTCTCCATAGGATATAAACCCTGTATCTGGCAACCCCAATCTAGCAGCCGATATTGAAAATCCTAATGGAAGCACAGAATGGCATCAATAAGTTTTTGTCTCCTTTCAAACAGTTAAGCAGAAAAAAGAAAAACAAAATGCACCAAGAATTCAGATTTTCATGCAATAACTCAAGTGCATGAATTCAGATATCCTTTTTTCTTTCTTTTGTTGATAAGTAGAACACCCAGATATCATTGAACAGAAAAGGATCAAATCTAATGTAAGTCTATGAATCAAATTAAAATGAATATGCAATTGCAACCTACACCTATAACATTCACAATCTAACAACAAGCACTAATCACTAGAAGTTATAATTGTTAGAATATTAGTTAAGTGATTAAGTTTACCATTTCCTATCAACTTAAGCTTTTGGGACAAGCACTAATTTATCATGGTTCCAGAGCAGAGCAGGTAATCCTGAGTTGTTAAAATTGTTTAATAAGAGTGATTATAAATTTACCATTTTTGATGGCTTTCGGAACAACCGGTAATTTATCAATAATCAATCAATCCAAAACATGCCCACATGGGAAAACCAATCTTCCACAATAAAAATCAAACACATACAGACAATGAATGTTGAAAAAAAACAAAAACCCAGATGGAAATTAATTAATCTCAATAGAAAAAAGAAACACACACAGCTTCTATAGAATGATATATTATCGATTGTCCTAAAAGCTTAAGCTGTTAGAAAAGGATGAATTGAATCATATTTAATGATCATTCTAACACATGCAATGAAAGATTGAATCTTGAGCTGAAAAACCAATAGAGTAAAACAAAAACCCAGATGGGAATCAATGAATCTGAATAGAAAAAAAAAGAAAAAGAAAGACAATCATACCACTGGTGAAGCAGTACTGAAACCCAGCTCTCTCAACAAGCTTGGCACTGAGAGCATCGAAACATGCAGGGCCTTGGTGAAGCCCAGGCAACTCAAGAACACGACGAAGTGCCTTTGCTGGAGACTCAGCCAAGCCATAGTATCTGTCTCTCTCTGCTGCGCAAACTTTGGAAAAACGTGTATGGGATTTGTGTATGGGATTGATGAGAGGTGTGTTCAGTGAAGGTTGGGAGGGTAAGCGAAAAGTGAAAGTTGAAAGAGGAGAGTGTGGAGGTGATGTGTGGAAACTGAGAGATGGGTTGTAGGTGTAGGTGTAGGTGTAGCTTCTGCTGCTAACTACTGCTGTAGGATTCATGGTGTGTGCGTCTGCGTATCAGTGTTGCAATGCTAAACACGATGATGAGTTATAAACGAAGGACTCGCAAAACTCGACCATAGTTTTGAATCTTGAATTGATTTTTAATTTTTTTACAGTAGAATTTAAAATATATATATTTTTTTTTTTTGCTAAACAAAAAATATGGCATTTATGGTTGTATTATGCCATCTGAGTTTGTAAAGACCATATGAGGGGACCACCAAAGAATCGAACCTGGGCTGTTTAGGCGGAGTGAATGAAACTTACCAGCTGAGCCAAGCCCTTGTTGGCTTAAAATATATATTTATATATATATATTTATATATATATATACATAAATAAGGTATGTTTATTATAAATTTGGAATATATTAAACTAATGACCAATTTAATCATTACTTACCTAATAATATTAATCAAAATTAAATAAATTAATTAAATTAACATATGTTTATAATATAGGTATTCAAATTTATTAAACTTTGAAGTAATAATATATGATATATAAGTTAAAATAATAATTTTATTTCATCATCTTGCCTAATCAACTCCATCTAAGTCCTAAAAAATAAATAAATAAATAAAAACTTTATTTAAGTCAATGTTATCATCATGTTCGTCATTTTGTAAAATTATTTTTTCATTGACTTTTTTTTTTATCATCATCAATATTTATTGTTTTTTTATTCTAATAATTTTTTCTTTATATTTTTTTTCTTGGCATTCTAGCTTCTTAGATTTATAACAATAATAACAAACTAAAAATAATTATATTTTCATTTAATACATTATTCATAGCATAGAAAAAAAAAATTGCAAATATGAAAATTAAGTGTTAAAAGTGTATAGTTCAAATTTTTGTAAGATAAAGAGAAGAACAAAAAAAAAAAAAAAAAAACTCATGAACATATTATTTTGTTGGAGTCAATTAAATATCCCAATAATTTTTTGTTTAAATCAAATAAAACCATAAATTTTAACACAAAAATCTATTTAAACCCTAATGTCAGTTAGGTCCAAGACACTCAAAACTGACAAACTCGGTCCCTAAACCATTACTCATTTTCTCCTCTCTCACGGTAATTAGGGACCAAGTTGGTCAGTTTTGAAATGTCTTGGACCTAGCTGATATTAGCCCAAATCTCAAGAGTGTTTACTATATTTTATTCTAATTTTTAACTTTTTGTCATGCGTTTAATATAAAAACTTAATCTTGAGTACTATATTTAGGAAGTAAGCTATTGGAACCATGGAACCATGAGATATCCAATAAACATCGGATATTATTATGTATATATAAATAAAGAAGTATTAAAAAATAGAATTGTACGTACATAGTAATCATTTATATTTATACAGTTATTGTGGCAACAATCTAAATTTATACAAGTTTACATGAATTGATGTAGGTAATTTTTGGAGTTAAATGTGCAAAATTTACCCCTTATACTATTATACACTAACATGCTATCAATTTTACTATACATGGATCATGCTTACAAATTGACATAGTTAAATACATGTATAGAACTTATGGAACATGCTTACAAATTGACCTAAGAATTACATCACAGAACACCTTTATGAGCTGGTTGGTTAGGTCAAAGAATTACAAATTGACCTAACAATTTCTAAGAATCAAATAAAGTTCAAGTACAATCAGTTTACAACCCTTACAAAGAACACCTAAACAGCACATATTAGATAGACACTCTAAAATTACATCACAGAAAGCAAGCCTCAAACTAGCAAAACAAAAGGCAAACCCTTATGCTTCCAACACTAACGTAGGAAATATCCCCCACATACAACATATTTCCCTATCCTGGATAAAATTACAGAACATTCCATTAAATTCTATTCGAAAGTTGGGAAGCTTACGCGAAAAGTGAAAGTTGAAAGAGGAGAGTGTGGAGATGAAGAGTGGAAACTGAGGGATGGGGTGTAGCCTCTGCTGCTATTGCTAAGTGTTAACTACTACTGCATGCTTTCTGTCTTTCTCTGTGTTGCAAACTTGCAATGCTAAACTAAATGGCGAGTAAAGGATTGACACCCACTTCATCTTTGAGTGACTGTGACTTGTATGGCATAAGAATGGTAATGAGTAATGGCCCAACATGATTAATGTTTGTTCAACCTATCTGTGCACACAATCCTTGAAAATTGTGTGTTCAAGATACGATTTAGTTATAATTTTAAAAAAGTGAAGGCATATAGTTAATAAAAAGAGAAATTTATATATTTACAACAAAAAAAAACACGCAAATATTATTTCTTAATACAATAAAAATATTAACTATTGTTGTTTAGTTGTTTCATTATCACTGGCAGTCTAGCACACATCTGACATCCCCACTACTTTGCACAATGTAAAGATTGAAAATACACTGCATTCACCGACTCACCCCCTACGCCTTACATAGTTTAATTTTTGTTCTTGTTTACTTACTTTACTACCCACTGGTTTAGTCCACTACCCCAATTGCCCAATGTATGCCCCACGGCCCTACCCACCCCCCACTTAAAGGAAAAATATATCATGTATCGGATACATGAGTCTTCCCTCTCACATGAAAGTGGATCCCACTCAAGAGACAAACAACACAATTACACTTAAGCAAAAGCTAAAAGGCTAAGAGCCTAAGTCACAAAATCAGTGGACACTGGGTTAAGTTAAAGAAATATAATAACATTAACAATTAACACAAAAGGACATTTGAGAAAAAAAGAAAAAAAAAAGGACAAAGTCAAATAAAGTTATTCAATGTTTAGTTCGGAAAAATATATCCTGCAACGGGGTATATGTTACCTATGTCTCCTCGTTTAGTTCAGACTATTCTGCTATTCAGTATTTAGTTTAGACTATTCAGATCCAAAGGAAAAGAGAGAGACAACGGAGATGAGATAGAGAAAAAGAGAGAGAACTAAGATGAGATACCTTAGTAGGTTGACCTTTAGCTTTGTCGTAGGTTTTGACAATTTCTTTCATTAAGAGAACATTCTCTTCGATATTCCTTCCCATGACAAGTGTGGTTTGGTGCTGACCAATCAATATACTTAAGACAAGCCTTAAATCCTATTGGCCCAGACTGTAGTAATGCATTTATAGATTATGTTACAACATAGATAGGTCTACAATCACCCATTTTAGATGGCTTGGGAACCTAAGTAATTCATGACAAGATGCTGGCATTTACCTCCCTAATAATAAGTAGTGCCTGACCTGAAAAAAGATTGAATGGCACTTGTAACATCTTCTTGCACAACACTCCACGCCTTTAAAAAAAAGGGGACTGAGAAACCATATGGAGTTATGGACCAAGGGTTTTATCTCCATCCATGCAAATGTCAAACCTTTTAAAAGGTCTAACTCACAAGAAAAATGTTAAAACAGGTCTAGTCCAATTCACACATGGCCAAAATCAAGTTAGAATCCTAAAGACACTTCGCCTCAAATTGGATTATTTGAATCCTGGGGTAAGTTTTCTCTCTAAACAATAGAATCAATAGAAAGAAAGAATTTATAGAATTCTAACCCTTTTTTTACATCAATAGTTGGGGTGGGGCATTTGAATTCTAGAATATGATTTCTATAAAATTAAAATTTTCTCCTTGACCTCAATTAAATTTGTAATCAACTTCTTAACCCAATTTATTTATTTCGGGTATCAAATGATAAGGCATTGTTTGATAGTTAATCTGGTGCATTGGTGTAAATTTCATTTTCAATGAAGTCCTCACTCTTTTCTTAAGTCACCACTTGGTTAGTCAGAAACCTTTTCTGGAACCTTTTTTAGTGGAGACAAAGTATGTACATCACCAATTCTTGAAATAAGATGTCAAGGGAGTTCTATAATCTATATTGAAACGAAATCCTACAAAGTAACGGTGGAGGAAGCGGGATTAGTCTTTATGATGAGGATCATCGAAAGAAGTGATGATTTTCTACGATCAGTTTGTTCTGGGAAAAGGTGCAAGGGGGTTATTAGCATCTGTGGAGGATTTAGCCAAAACAGAACCTTCACAGTTTTTCTTATGGAAGATTGATGTGCAGTAAGATAGCAAGTGAGACATGAAATGGATAATATGTGAGATGCAATAATGTCAGGCTATGAAATTGCAGTACTGTCAGGCTATGAAACAATCTTCCTTTCATGGGACAACTATCAAAGATGATTAGATGATGGTGATTTGAAACTCCAAATTTTGATTACCAAGTGTGAACAACTTTTTGACATGATACTTGTACTAAATGCCAAAAGTTTCAACAAAAATAATAAAACACAACAATTAAAGATAATGTAATCCTCTCATCCAGGTTCATCTCACTATGTAGAAGCAAGATGAGTTGCTTGCTGCACCTCTAAATGTAAAATGTAAGTTATCATCAAGCATTGATCCTCTAACAAAAGTTTCCGAAGTCAAGTTCCAGCCAATGGAGCTTCCATGGAACATATTACATTTCTGGGTACTACTCCAAGTAGATTTCCTCTGCTTTCATCCCAGATACAACATAAGTAGCTCCACTTTCAAAACTTCAGAGCGGATGAATCCATTCTTTTAACTTCAACAACCAACTTAATTATATTTATTCTATATTTCCTCATCAAAGAATCAAGAGGAGAGGCAGATAACTCCAAACTTGATACACAAATTTCAATTAGATTGGGAATAACAAGAGTATTGATAATTATAATCTTTAATGAGATGCCACATGGGAGTAGAGAATTGCTCACAGATTGCATTGACAAATTTATACACTAACTGGACAAAATATGCGGTCACTTGGTGCTTTGCATATTTTCAAAATCTCAATATAATTCTTTGGCACTAAATGTATTGGTAGAACTCAACAAGGGTCATGTATAGGCTCATCTGAATCATATTTAGAAAGCAAATCACAGTAAGATTCCTCTTCAGATATGCATTGATTATCACTCATTTCATCATCATATACATCATTTAATCGTTCATGTTCTAGATCAGAATCTTCACTTGTCTTGTACAACCCCCTGCTCCTATCTAGCAGACCTTTCCTCAACATGCTTGCAAATCTTTCCCTGATTTCTACAAGGGGGTGTCTCTGCAAGAGTTTCTGGCGGTCATAGGCTTCCCTTAAAACAACCGTCTGAGTGTCATTCTTCTTAGAGAGGTAAAAAATACCAGGATGGCGCTCAAACACTTTGGTAAACTTCTGGGGCAGGGCAAAAGGCATACGGAGGTTGCTCACATTCTTGCGCTCAGTTTTCTTTTGTATGGTTAGGTGAAGAAGCTCGTGAAAGACTCCAACAATCCTCTTCTCAGATACATCTGTGCGGGGTTCCAAATGGGAGGCATCAGTGTATGGCGAAGTATAAGGGAGCCTTTGCCACTCTTTCAACCACTCCATGCATTTTCGTTTCAACCCAAAACCTCTGGTGAATCCAATTGGAAAGGCTAAGCAACCATTTTTCATGTCTTCTTCATTCTGTTGTAAAGCGGCATTCTTTTCCAATTCAGAGACAGCGAGTTCATCATCCCAGGACAAGAGTTTCAATCCAACACGATCGTCAGGAAGGTTGACCAAAGAGAATAACTCAGGGTGATATGGAATCAAGGAAGCATGGTAATCATATGGCAACCCCAAGTCCCATTTCAGCTGGTCAATAGTTTGTAAAGGAAGTGTCCATTCTCTGGTGAGCATGAGCAGTTTACGGAGCCTATTAATAATATCCATCTGATTCTCCTCAAAAACATTAAGCTCTTCCCCGTGGAGTTCCAACGCTTCAGGAGCCAATCCGAAACACGGGACACGAGTGCCCCCACTATCAAAAACATAAGACTCATGAAAAACAGAAGGGTATCTCCTAACAAAAGTAGAGAGCTTAATATCATAAGGAAGACCAAGCTGTCCACGACGACGAGAGAGGTGGTATATGGGAAGGCGACACTGACGAGTAGAAGAGATCATGGAAACAAGAATACAAGCCGCTCTAACATCCCTCTCACCAGCAACAACACCATCTAGTGCCCTATCTTTCGCCCATTTCAACTTTACATTAACAAGACCACACTTTTGCTGGTAATCAAATCCTTTCTTATATCTGTAAACGAAACCAAATTGTCCAGCCCTATTGAAAAGCAAGCATTGCACCATTTTCTTCTAATGAATAATGATAACAATAACCAATGATTGCCTAGCAGCATTGCTCTTGTTTCATTGCAATTGAGTTTCTTTGCGGCATAAAGTCAAACACCTTGTGAGCATTACACTGAAACTGCCAAAAGCAGAGTCGTGTTTTCATTTTCTAAAAGAAAAATCATTTACTATCGCAAAACTTGATCCAATTAATTAGAGGGTTAAGATAAACGACGATAGAGTAACCAAAAACGACAAGAGGAATGAACATTTAATCAGAGACAATGATAGCACCTGATTTACCCAAATACTCAAACACTTGGCCTCGAAATTCTAAACAATACCAAACAGTACCGAACGAAACCAACAGTAGAGAGAGAGAGAGAAGAGAGGGGACGCGGGGATTACTGTTTGATTTGAGAAATGGCGCAGATCAGAAGATGAATGACAATAACAACAAAAGTGTGTATTTTGTCTGAAACCAACCATTTATAAAATGCTGGAGTTTGTTTGTTTGTTTGTTTTTTTTTTTTTAATAAATATTTTATTTATGTTTATTTATTTAGTATTTAAACAAAACTCAAATTTAAACTCAATTATTCAATGAATCGAGCGGAATACACTTGTGTAGAGTGTGCATTGGTCAGGTTAGGCGGGTGGAGAGCAATATTTTTAACCAACCTGCCACTAGTAGGTTGGAAAAATTTCAATCCACCACCGACCTATCAATATATAAATCATGCAAGTTGGTTAAAAATCTTAACGGTTTCAACTTGGTGGGTTGAATGACTTAGGCGGGTTGACAAATTCAATTGACTAAATTAAATTATTTTCAATTAAATTAGATAATTATTTGCTCCATTAATTAAAAAAAGGGAAAATTTCAACTTTTATTAAAAATAATTACAAATAATACATTATTTTTTATTAGAATGATTGAAATTTTATTAGACCTGTATATAGAGTAAGAATAATAACAAAATTTTAGAGAGAGAGGAGCTGGAGCTTATTAAGGAATAGAAATGTGAAAATGAAAAAAAAAAAAAAAAAAAAAAAAGAAAAAGAAAGAGATGAGAGAAATCAAGTGCATATGTGAGGTATAGTTTTGTGACATGACAAATTAATTAGGAGCGCAGATTGGGTTGTGGCAAGTTAGAAATATCTCAACTTGCTATTCAATCCGACCTTCTAAATTTTCTATCTAACCAGCCCAACTTAGTTCGTCTCACTTAATGCGGGTCAGTGCAAGTCGGACGGGTTAAACGGTTTTTTTGCATAGCCATACATTCAAGCGTTTGATACTCAATTTAAATTTATAAAATATTATATATTTATATGTAGATGGCATATATAGAAGTATAATTATCTATACTACTATTTAAGGGGCTTCCCCACTTTGGGCCGATTTTTTTTTTTTTTAAATGCCCCTATTTTCCTAGGTTTAAATAGAGACAAAACTAAAAGACAACACTGTAAAAATATATCTCTAACTCTCACCTAAAACATTTCCTACAAAATATGATCTCCCCTACTAACCCACTTATTCAAAGCAACTATATGTTTACTTTAAAAAAAAAAATAGAAAAAACAAGCTTAAAAAGAAGAAGTTAAAATGCCTAAAAAATAAGCCAACAACGTGCAATTACAAATTTCAAAAGACCCGCTTCTATCTCTAACTCCCACCCAAGCCGAAAAACAAGAACCTATTCCCCACACAAAGTTCTCGCTAAAGCTACCCACATTCAAAACTGCTCTATCAGATCTTCAATTTTCTTCTAAAAAAAATAGAAGAAGAAGAAGATAGATCTTCACTCTTGACAGAAATTTGGCCATCCTTATTTCCTCCTCATTAGATTAATGGCCATAAGACTACAATGGTGGTGAGTGTTTTGATCCAATTATTTTAATTTTTTTTTGCTACTGATCTTTTAGAAATCTATCACACTATTATCTATTGTCATTACTATTTGGGGATTTTCGTATAACAAAAGATCGACTTGATGAGGGTATGTTATATTTTGTCAAATTTCTAAACAGCGGTGGGTCTCCGCGCTTTAGAGAGAGAAATGCTAAAAGTTTTGAGGATCGTAAAAAAAACTATTCTTAATTAAAAGCTTTTATTTTTCAAATCTTTATTGAGTGGGTGAATCCTTCCAATCTCTTTTATTTTGCCAATATTCTTGAGACACTTGATGGTTGTATCTTTTTTAGGTTGATAGTTCTACTTTTATCACTTAACTAGCCTCATTGCATGCCCGAAAACTTTTCTATTTTTTGGTTGATATAAATTTTTTTTTTTTTTTTTTACCATTTGTGATTTATGTTTGCAAATGACATTTATTTGTTTGCCAATCACGAGTATGATGAGATCTAGCAGACTAGAACTAAAAAAGTGAACACATGCACTCACGAAAAATGACTTTATTGCCAATTTGGTGTTAATTTTTGGTGTAAGATCTCATTATTAACTTTTTTTTCCAAAAAACAAAATAGAAGAGCCTCTGAGGGTATTTGTTAATGGACTATTTTAGGAAAGTTTCAATCCCACTTTCATGGAAAATATAAAAAGTTGTAAAAAAATTTAAATACATTTTTTTCCATAAAAAATTTCTAAAAATAGATTATAAACCAATACTCTTAAGATATTTGTTAACTTTTTCCGATGAAAAAAGGTTTTAAAAAATTAATGGGAAAAGTAAACAATGCCGTAAGAAAATTAATTTAGAAAATACTTTTATAAACTTTTTATAGAAAACTAGCCTTTGAGCACGCGTTCAGAAGCTCTTCTATTTTTTTGGGAAAAAGTTAATAATTTGTATCTATTATAATTTGAGATTACTACATTTTTCAATTACAAAAAAACCTAGGGGTGTGATGAATATTATGCGTTTGTACCAAATATTAAAATTATATTAAATGTTTGATTTTGTAAGTTTGAAAATAAGTTCCTAAATTATCAAATTAGTACTTATAATTTATTGATAAATATATACAATCCATTTCAAAATGAAAATGATAATTATTAAACAATTAAAGGTCTGTAAATATAATTTTTATAAGCTTATACATCAAAATCATTTTATTTAAGCAAATCAAATAATATAATTTCAACTATAATTTATTTATTAATTATTGGTACAAAATTTTGAAGACTGACTCAAATAATATAATGCCATGCCGTTTTCATTATGCAATGTCATTTTCATTATGCTACATGACTTTATTTTATTGGATGAATTAAACATGTGTGGCAAGTTTATGTGACACTTAATTATAGACAGAGAGGCTACTGATGCAAACAGAATATAAATTCAGGGGGTAAAATTCAAATTTTGAAAATCCAATATGTAAAATCCAAAGATCCTCGAACTTAAGAGGTGTAGTTTGCACTTTAGCCAAAGAATAATAAGGACATCTTCTAAACAAAAAAATGGGTGTTTTATTGCCCAATTTAAAAGTGATAAATGATGTCATTCTTTAGAATCTGCCACTATCCCATCTATCTCTTTTTCGCCGGTTCAATTCCACCCAATAACTCCTATTTATTTATTTATTTTAAAATTTTTTTTGTAAAGATGAAGAAATAAATTCTATTTTCTCTCCTATCCTATTTACTAGTTACTACAGTGACGAAGAATCAAATTGTCACTATATTTATTCATTTTTCTACTTTATGAGTAATGTTATTGGCACAATTAACACTTCTTGGTGTTTCTAACAGAGACATTTAAGATTTAAATCTCTTCTCTTGTTGTAACTATTAAATAATAATAATAATAATTTTCACAACAGTTGAATTGAAATGTTTTTATTAATTTTCATTTTGACTTACCACTAACATCACTTTATAATGAATAATGCTCCGTCTATAACATTTTCACAACAAATTTTAGATGGTAACTGGTTATAATCTTGTCTCACTACTTAAATTATTTTTTTACTTATCAATAACAACTAATCATAGCCTGTTACCTAGGATTTGTTGTGAAAATATTGTAGACTTAACATTTCTCTTTTATAATCTATTGATCATCACCTCAACAATTATAAAATAATGAAAATACTTTTACTATTTAAAACTAACAAATAGATATAATAATGAATGTGATTGGTATGCTTTAACCATTTCATAATTGAATATTTGAATCACTTCTTTTTTATTGGTGACACATCAGTTTGTAAGCTCAATATAGTACAGTTTGTAACACCAATAAATAGCACTACTCTAAAATATTTAACCCCACCACTAACAACATTTTATTATCTATTATTCAATCCACCCAAACCATGGATTAATTGTGATTAGATCACGTCATTTACACATCAAATCACCAGTGATATTTGAAGAAAAATAATCCAATTGCACTTTATATTGTATAAGTTATGGCAAAATATGTGGCAAAGTTTGTGTAAATTGACTTTTTGATTTTTGTTGCAACTTAAGGATAGGAATGGCAACAAGCCGAGTTCAGTTAGGTTTTTTGATGCCCAAACTCAACCCACGGGCCCTCCTCCGTTACCTGAACCTGGCTCGTTTAATAAACAGGTTTTTTTTAACCCCAAACCTACCCCGTTGGGCCCCCACGGGCCCCGTCTAGCCACTTCTGGGCCTAATCTAAAGACATGGCCCAATCCAACCCAATCTTAAAAAAAAAAAAAAAAAAAAAAAAAATCAATTTTACAACCACAGAAATAGAAACACAAATCACAACACACAAACATAAACAGAAACATAAATCAACTTGTTTTTTTTTGCTCTTCTTTGTCAATATAGATTTTTCACTTATAAAAAAAAAAAAAAAAAAAAAATCCCGTGCTCCGATCATCACATCAAAAAAAAAAAAAAAAAACACAAATCACAAAAAAAAACACAATCCCATCCTCCGATCATCACATCTCTCCGATCTAACAATCCCGTGCTCTGATGTGACAAACAGCAACCCCCACGTGATGAGAGTGAGGGTGGGTCGGTGAGTGAATGAGAGTGAGGGTGACTGGGTGAGGGGCAGTTAAGAGAAAACGGAAGTGGGAGTGAGAAAGGTAAGGGGTGGCGAGACTAAGTGAGGCTGTGGGGCTGAACGAGGTGGTGGGGCCATGAGGTCGTTAGGGGAGTGTCTATGTGAGGTCGAGAGAGGGTGGTCGACGGTGAGAGCTTGAGAGAGAGAGAGAGAGAGAGAGAGAGAGAGAGAGAGAGAGAGAGAGAGGGCAACTAAGAGATAAGGGATTGAGGGTTAGGTTTAGAAAAATGATCTGAAATGAAAGAGGAGTATTTATACTAGGGTTTTTAATTTTTTTTAATAATATATATGTATATAGGTCGGGTTCGGGTCGGGTATGCATAAAACCTGGACTCGACCCGAACCTGCTTCGGGTTTGATTTTTAAAACCCAAACCCGACCCTATTGTTTAGCAGGTCGGGTAAAACCCGACTAATTATGGTCGGGTCGGGTAGGGTCAGGTACTTGCGGGTCGGGTTATATTTGCGATCCCTACTTAAGGATGGACTAGCGGTGGGTATTTTCTTGCTACTCACAACCGATAAATATTTATACTATCATGAACAAACTCACAATTTTTCCACAATTTTTCCACAACTTTTCTACATGGTAGATTGTTATTGACTGTCTATCACATTTAGGGATGGACCTAAGATTTCAAGCTAAAGGGGGCCATAAGCGAAAAAAAAAAAAAAAAAAGTCTTATGAGTTAGCAACGTGGGATTTATTAGTTCTCAATTATAAATTTATTTAATTTAAAAAAATATTAATTATAGCATTATGAACAATGTTATGAACACCATTTTGGTTTGTCCATTAGAATAGAATATTTCAGTATTGGCTTATTTTGGTTTTCCATTTCGGGGTTTTCACTATTTATATATATATATATATATGTATGTATGTATATATGACATTGATTAAAACCATTATAAATTATTAAGGATCTCAAAACCATAAGTCCATATTTCAATTAGTATATTAATCTTTAAACCTAAATGTACGTTTTTAGACCCCTTAAAACACAACCGAATTAACCTAGTTAATTAGCCAAGTGATTACTTAGTCAAATGATCAAATCTAGGTTAACACACATATATCATATTATTGTAAAGTGTGGAAAATAAAGAACATAACAATATGATAACCTAGGAAAACTAAACCGGTAAAAAAACCTGGGGAAGATTTAACCTAGCTATCCTCAAGGTAAAACGAATCCACTATGAAAGAATTGAAGTTTACACAATAGCGACTTAGACTACTAACATCCTATTGCTACCTCGAGTAGAAAACTTACTACCACGACCACGTGACAACTCTAAGTCCATGGACTACTTCTTTCTTGAATTCCCAGCAAGTACAAGCACTCCCGCTTTTGTATCTTTAAGCTCTTGAAACAGCAACTGAATTGATCACCAAGCTCTCGACATCAATCTTGAGATTGGAAACCCTAAGTGTATGTGAAGGAAAACACCTCTAGATCTCACAAGAGATTCACACACACAGCATAAAGAGCAACTCCAAAACATGGCTAGGGTTTTCCCTTTTATACTTAAGGCAAAACATAAAACCCTACACGTCAAACGAGCTTGGGCTGAGTTGGAAAATTCTGCAGAAAAACAATCTGCACGAACTTCAATCGATCAAGTCTAATTCTCGACCGATCGAGCCAGGCAGATTTACACAGTAAATCCTACAGTACACTCGATTCCAACTTTACAATAAACACATACTTTGAGCAAGTCTAAAACAAGACTAAAACGTTTTGATCATGGTTTGCCAACATTACAAAGTTAAGTTCTAATACATTTAAACCTAAAGTCTTAGAACCCAACACTAAAATATATATTTAATACAAATATTATCAAGGGTAAATTCCAGAAACCTACCCCGAGGTTTGAGGAAATACCAAACACGTCCAAGAGTTGTTGAAAATGACCAATTTGCTCCTTAAAACAGATGGCGTGTAACGCCGTTTGAGCACCATATATCAAACCAAATTTTCTTTCTCTCTTCTTCACGAATAATGCCAGAAAATCTCTCTCTCCTTCACGCCCAGAAAATCTCTCTCTTCTTCATGCCAAAAAATATCTCTCTCTCAAGTTCAAAGCCAAAATTTCAGACTCGGGACCAACAACTCCTCCATCGGAATGGTTTCAAAGCCGGTTAAACCACAAATCTCATGCCATACTTCGTCGTTAAAAGCTTTGTTGTTGGGTTGCGAATCATGATGAATTATAGATGGCGATTGCTGGGTCACGATGAGTGGAGATGGTGGTTACAAGGTCAGTCTGGTGGAGTTGCCGTTGTGGGTATGGTTTTTTTTTTTTTTTTTTTTTTAATTTTTTGATTTGGGTTTTGTTTGGGTCTGAGGTGTGAATCATGTAATGTTTGGTTGGAACGGTTTGGGTTTGAGGAAGATGGGTGAGTAGTGATGGGTGGTGCTATGGTGGACAGTGGTTGGGTCACACGATGCTCAACGGTGGGTTTTTTTTTTTTTTATAAATAATTTGGGGTTTTTTTTGGGTTTGAGGTGTGAATCATGTGATGTTTGATGGTGGGAACAGTTTGGGTTTGAAATCGATGGGTGGGTAGTGATGGGTGGTGCTGTGGTGGCCGGCGGTTGCTGGGTCACGCGATGCTCACCAATGGGTCTGGGTTTTGTTTTGAATTTTATTTTATTTTTTGGATCTGTTTGAGGTGTGATGTAAATGGGTCTGTTTGATTGCCTTGTGTGATATTGGATTTAATTGGGTTGATCTTGGTTTGATGAAGGGAGGATTTTTGTTTTTGGAATGTAATGTAAATTTTTATTTTTCCTAATGAGAATGTATGGTTTTGATTTGAAAAATGGGTATTGGTTTAGTGATTTTTTTTTCTGTAATCTTTCTCAAAATACATGTTTTGTGTATATCTTTTGGACTGGTTTGAGTTTCAGAGAGAGGCGTTTATGTTATGGCGCAAAGAAGAAGGTAAACAAACAGAGAGTATGGAAAAAAAAATCGTTTGGAGAGAGTGAACAAACAGCAGTACACACCGTCTATTTTAAGGAGCAAATTGGTCATTTTCAACAACTCTTGAACGCGTTTAGTATTTTCTCAAACCTCAAGATAGGTTTCTGAAATTTACCCTATTATCAAATTAACAATTAATTTTTCAGAGTACGATACGGTTAAAATGTATCTATATAATGAAAGAAGAAAAAGGCATAAGCTAATTTTTTATTTATTAAAAAACTAGGTGATACGGAGGAGGGTAGAAGGCTTAAAAGTCAACATAAAAATTCGAGCTTCATTTAAATATTAGTCACGCTAGTAATGGCTAATGAGTTTTAATTTTTTGGAGATAGAGTAGGCTGCCCGGGCTAATAATCATAGGAGTGGGGCTAAGGTTTTGAAAAAAAGTAGGCCAGCTATAAAAATCTCAAAATGTACCTAATAAAAAAAAAATTGGGCCAGGGATGGCCCGGGGCCCTTTCTTGGGTGCGTCCTCAGGCACATTCACATGGACTCACACTTAACATTGTATAAAATTATGGCAAAACATGTGACAAAGTTTGTGGAGATAGACTTTTTGATTTTTTGTTGCAACTTAAGGATGGATTGGCGGTTCCCTCTCTCTTGTGTGTGTTTGTTTCAAAAAACAAAAGGATGGATTGGCTATGAACACTTTCTCGCTACTCATGGCCGATAAGTTCTTCTATTATTACAAACAAATTCATAATTTTTCCTACAACTCTCAACGTGATAAATTGCGATTAGTTACCTCTTACTTTCACATAAAAAGTTGTGCTTCTTTTTTTTGAAAATATTTGCCAAAAGATGCTAGATCCACAACTTTTTATACAACTTTTACCATAAACTAACCATATGATGAGTTATGAGTGAAGAATGTATGAACTTATCACTTTTTTTTCCATCACTCATAACTTATCACATAATAAGTTGTGGTCTTATAAGTGTTGTTCATATTTGCAGCCCGTTCTAAAACCATAAACTATTCCACAACTTTTTATTACAACTCTTATATAACATACTATGAGTAATTTTCAATCACTTATACATGAATCATCAATTTTTTTTCACTATTCGGTGCTTCACCTTATTGTAAATTGTGACATAGAAGTTGCGTGGTAGTTTGCCATAGATCCTATTTAATAACAGTGTTTAAACAATAAAAATTATAATTTAAATACTATAATAAATATTTTTACAAATTTTTTCAATTACACGAATTTTCACCGAACTTTAAAAAAAACGGCCTAAATTTTTCCACAACTTAAGACTTTAACATAATCCGTGTCGTGACACTAGACTTTAATAAATTAGTTTCGCATCTTCCAAGTTGTTGACAGACAGACTAAAGAGAAATTCGGATAGGAAACACGTGGACCCACATGCATGGAAAAAAGAAAAAGTAGATAGGAACAACCCACCTAACAAAAATGAACGGACAAGATCAATTTCCAAGCAAAAAAGGAATCTTTAATCCAACTATATAATATGGCCCATGAGTGTGACGAAGAGAGCAGGTAGCTAAGGTTTTAGTCTTTCTCAAATGGCTAAAATACAGAAGCTGGTGTGTGACTGTGAGTTGCTGCTGCTGTGTGTTGTTGCTGTGAGTATGAATCAGTAGTGATGGGAGAAAATGGAGAGTTTGGATTTTCGGAAGGTTGTGGCTTGGGCGAGTAGGGAGGACACACTTTTTACTATGCTCTTTTGTTTTTGATTTTGTAAAACAAAAGAAACGCAAAAAGATAGTTTGTCTTACCTACTCCGCCCATGCCAAAGGTTTCCGATTTTTCCTCCCTCTCCTTACCTTCTCTTTTTTCCTCACCACCTTTCCTTGGATCTCAAGCGGTTTGTTTGTAAGTTCATTTTTTTAATTTTATTTTAATTTTGAATATATATATATATATATATATTGTTTACTCTTAAGACTCATAGATATGTTTGAATTTAGATCTACAAAGGATGAATCAAACGGTTTATGAATAACTCGAACTCTAATTAGGAAAATGTTTGTTTATGTTCCTTTGTTTAGTAAATAAGCTCAAGCCCAAGTTAGGCTTGAACATAATACTTGTTCATGAACAAGTTTGTGAATATGAGATTGGATTAAAATTTATGTACTTTCTTGTCTAAAAGATCTGATATTAGATTATATAAGTTTGTAAATAGGTTTATGTGATATGATCTCAAATTATTATTTGTAATTTATAATATGAACATTAACAAAAATAAATTCATAGATTTGTGAAAGGGGTAAAAAAACTTTAGCCTTGTTTTTACTGTGGGTCTATTTGGATACAGTTTATTTTGTTGAAAATTAAAAATTAAAAATTAAAAATACTGTAGCAAAATAATTTTTAAATGTGTAAATAGTGTTGTAAGATCTATTTTTAATGAAAAAATTGCTGAAAAGTGAAGTTTGTGGATCTCGTGAACAGTGCACGGGACCTATGGGTATGTACTATGCACCAAAGAAAAGTCAAAAATTACGGCTAAAAAAAAAAAGTGAAGTTTGCGCTTCTCACGTCTGCGTTTTCAAGTTATTTATTTATTTATTTATTTTAGCCGTGATTTTTGACTTTTTTTCAGTACATTGTGCATACCAGTGAATCTTGTGTACTATTTACGGAACTTACAAACTTTACTTTTCAGTAATTTTTTCATTAAAAATGGGTCTTACGGTACTATTTACACATTTAAAAATTATTTTGCTACAGTGTTTTCAGTTTTAAGTAAAATAAGTTGTATCTAAACGGATCTATGCTTAAAATAAAAAAAAATAAAAATAAAAAGGCTAATCAAGTTATTTGGTGATAAACTCTTCATGTTTAAAATTAAATTAAATGAACTAGTCTAAATTTTTAATATTTGGCTTGGTTTGACTTGTTTATTGCGCTACTTAGTCACATCACAGCACATACCTGTCTTAATATTTGGAAAATTTTCACTTTCATCTCACAACAGTCGCATCAATTGAGCTAAGGTGATTTGAGCACGATTGGTGTTAGACGGAAGTAAAAAATTATGTGGAGTTTTTTAGGTTCTTTTTAGCACTGAAAAATGCTAGGACCACATGAGGGTATACAACTTTCGCCGTAATTACTTACACGAGTTATGGTAAAAGTTGTGTAAGTTTATGTGGTCTTAGCATTGCTCTATAATATTGCTCTAAATTTGTGTAATGGTGGAACCCAAGCAAGGTGGACAGAGGTGTAAGTGTGTAAGTGAATTTTGCTTGGTAATTTATGGACACAACTTTTTTGTCACAACCCTAATATGTGTGACTGTGAGTGGCTGAGAGAAAGTGATAGGTCTATGAAAGCGATGGTTCACCAACCAATCACAATTGCACATGTTAACAAGTTGTGACAAATAGTGTGGTCATAGAAGAGTTTGTCTAGGGATATATTCAAATCTGCACCCAATTTCACAATATGCTTGAGTGTCAATTTGTGATTGGATTATATTACTTATACATGGGACCACCATTGGTACTTGATGAAAAGTAGAATTATTATACACCAATCACAAGTTGACACTTAAGCATGTTGTGAAATTGGGTGTGGATTTGAGTGTGTACTAAAGTTTTTTGTATTTTTTTTATTATTGGTGAAAATTGGTGTTGCCCTTTCAAGTCAGGTTTGATGGGTGAAGCCTTTCATAATTTTATATACATATATATGTATATTGGTAGGACACAACATTTTTCATAACTTTTTTTACAATTGTTGGCTTGTTAGCATGGTTGATGGGAACAATATCACTTTTATGTGGGCCTTTCACATACCATCATCACAGGTCATGCTAATAGTTGTGAAAAAAGTTGTGAAAAATGTTGTGTCTTATTTTTATATATATATTTGGTAATTTGTGATAAAATTAGTTGATGGTATTTATGTATGTACATGCATACATATATATGGAATACTATCATTTTGTCTTTCTATTCTTTCTATCGCTTCTTTTACTATTCATTTTCTTATCATACCTCTTTCTCTTTTTATTTCTATAATGTCTACTTTCTTTTGCATTATGAGTCCATTTGGATACAACTTATTTTGCTGAAAACTGAAAATACTGTAGTAAAATAATTTTTAAATGTGTGAATAGTATTGTGGGACTCATTTTTAATGAAAAAATTGCTGAAAAGTAAGGTTTATAGTCTTGTGAACAGTGCACGGGACCTACTGGTGTGCACTGTCCACCGCTTATTTTGCTGGTGTGAACAGTGCACTGATAGAAAAGTCAAAAATTACGACTTGAAAAAAAAAAAGTTTGGATACGAATGAAAAGCAATGTGTTTGCGTTTGCATTTTTTTTTTTTTTTTTGAGCCGTGATTTTTGACTTTTCTGTCAGTGCACTGTTCACACTAGCAAAATAAGCGGTGGACAGTGCACACCAGCGGGTCCTGTGTATTGTTCACGGGACCCACAAACCTTATTTTCAGCAACTTTTTCATTAAAAATGGGTCCTACGGTACTATTCACATATTTAAAAATTATTTTACTACAGTGTTTTTAGTTTTCAGTTTTCAGCAAAATAAGCTGTATCCAAACGGATCTTATATCAATTGGGTTTTCTTCTGTTGGTGTTTTTTTTCAATTAGCTTTATTAAGTCATCTTTCTTATCATCTTTTCTATATGTCATACCTATAAGTCTATTGGTTGATTTTATTTTTTTTTTATAATTATCTTTATTAAACTATTCTTTTGTCTTTCAGTTTTATTATATAAATTATCTGTCATGGTTTTTATTAAAAGTAATTTATGAAAATTAGAAAAAATGAAAATTTTAAATTCACATTTAGAAAAGGAAAGAGACTTTGAACCCCATCATAGTTCATCTTTAGTAAAAACCATAACAAATAATTCGCATAATTAAACTGAAAGACAAAAGGATAGTTTAATAAAGACAATTGATAAAGAAATAAAATCAACCACTAGACTTATAGATATGTGTTCGGGGGCCTTTTTCGGATGCCCAGCCACATGTGGTCCGTTGGAGGGATGACCTTACTAGGCTCAGGTTCTTTTTGGGGAGTTGTGTCCGGAACTCAACATTGGACCACGTGGTCTAACGGCTACCAGTGTACTTTTAAGCCTACAAAACCATCAAAGCCAAAGTCTAAGAATCATGATAATGGTCGAATAAATATGTAATATGTGTTTGATATAATAGCCTTGTAATATTTGTTTGATATAATAGCTTTGATTAATAGTTGTAATAACAGTTGAAATAAATTAGTATTTATTTAGAGATAAAGTAATCATGTACTCAATGATGTAAATTTAAAGATATGGAAGCAAAGTCACTTATCTCTGATGGTTTGTAGTCCCAGCTGTACAACTTCTGTGAGTTGATAATATCCCAGTAGAGTGACCCCAGCGGTAGAGAGACAGTTTGCCATGATAACTTCAAGATTGAGAGGAAAAAATGGGTGCAACTGGAGGGAGAGAGAGTATGCCCAGCTGTGTGTAGGGGCTGGTTAAGCTTACTCCTCTTATCATGCATTTAAATGAGTTTTCCCCTTAACAATGCTCTTTTAGTTGTTGTGAAGTTATGAATAGTGTTGCCTTTCGTGAGAAGGGCTTTTGTATAAAGTAGTTGTGCCTTCCATGAGAAGGGTTTTTGTAAGAAGTAGTTGTACCTTTTATGAAAAGGGCTTTTGTAAGAAATAGTTGTGCCTTCTAAGAGAAAGGTTTTGATATGAGATCTTGGTGCCTTCTAGGAGAAGGACTTTAGCATTAAAAGTTTATTCCTTCTATTAGAAGGGCTTTTAGTAGATAGGTGGAGAAGAGTATTGAGATGTGTTTATGGGCAGCAAAACAGTAGCATTTCAAAGTGAGAGAGTATGAGAGTGGAGCTTAGAAGAATTGTGGTGTGTTATATATAATGGTGTAGTAAGTGAGTATGAGATTGTGTGAGAGAAATGGAGAAAGAGATGTTTAGAGATATGGGCAGCAAGATATATGTATTTTTCGAATATGGAGAATGAGATAATGAGTATAAGAGAGTAATAGTATTGTAGTGTGTTTAGCAAAGCTATTAGAATTTACTGCTGAGATTTTCTGTTGGGGAATGTATGAAAGCTTATGAAGGGTATTTATGAGCTAAAGGCTGAATAGTTTAGTTCCTAATTTAGAAACTAAAAAACCCAGAAGCTCTGTGCTTCATTAAGAGCTTAGGAAGATAATTAAAGGGAGAAAGAATAGGGAAGTGTATTAGAGAGTTTTCCTCCATTGGTGTCCCCCTTGAGCTATTGATGAAGGGTCCCCTCTAGAGCTGAGTTTAAGGGGGTATTTTTTAGCAAAGAATCTTAGTCAAAATCTGTCCCAAATAGCAATGAATTTTCAGAGAATCCATCTTAAGATTTGGCCAAAAATGGTATGTTTAGCTTTAAGGTATTCTTGCTGTTTCGGGTAAGAGCTGCTTGGGAAAGAGTAGCAGAAAAGGAAAGTATTTTGGCAAGAAAAAGGTAGTTACTCTAGTTGGTTTTGGTTTTAGCCAAATGTGAAAAAATCAGTAATGCTCAAGCTGCTGGATTAGCTGTCACAACTGTTCTGAAAGGGTTGTCCCAACTATCAGGAAAAGCTGTGACAACTATCATGAAAAAGCTATCCCAGCTGTCAGGAAAAGCTGTGACAGCTGTCATAAGACAGCTGTTTGCTTTGGGCAGAAGCCAATGAGGTCAGATGGGTGATTTCAGACTGCTGGGGAGGTCATTTCATGGATTTGGCTGAAAATGGTAAGATCTCTTTGAAGGGTATCTTGCTATTTTTGGTATAACAGCTGGTTGCTGGGATTTTAGCATTAAATGGCTGGTGACATCACTTCCAGCCAGATGTCAAGTGTTGAATACACTGTTGGGGTTCAGCTGGAAATGTTTCATTTTCGGGTGTTTTGTGTTTTTGGTGCAAGGTTCCATTACAACACATTTTTAGCAAGTAATAGAAGAATTGGTTGAAAGTTAATGAAGTTTTGGAGATTTAGTTAAGGTTTCATTGGGTTGTAACATAATCTTGGTGAGCAAAAAGAGTATTTAATGCTCTGCTCTGGCAGCTGGCAGAGAAATATATGGTCTGATTGTGGCAGACAGCAGTTAGGTATGAGAGATATCATGAATATTTTGCATAGAGAGAGATAAAAGATAGCCGATTAGATTAGGTCATGTGTTTGAGTTGGATTTTAGCTAAGGGTAGTAATAAGATTTATGTAGAATAATATAATGAAGTTTCTAAATTTGTATAGCAATAACTGGGGATTGAATGAACAATTATCTTTCCAGTAGTTAGATGGCTGGAGATATTGAGTATTTGTCAGTAGGGTTTCACTTCAAATCCTCATGACATTGCTTTCTTTGTTTGAAGATCCTCTGCTGGTATCACTCTTATTCTTCTTTATGTTGATGATATGATTATTACTGGAGATGATTCTGCAGGTATCCACTCTCTTCAGCACTTCCTTAGTCAGCATTTTGAGATGAAAGATCTAGGCACTCTCAGCTATTTTCTTAGGCTTAAGGCTACCTCATCCTCTGATGGATACTATCTTTCCCAAGCTAAATATACTTCTGATCTTCTCTTCAAAGTCGGTATCATCGACAACAAGATTGTTTCCACTCCCTTGGAATACAATGCAAAGCTCACACCCTTAGATGATGAACCTATCTCTGATGCTACTTGCTATCGTCAGTTGTTTGGTAGTCTGATCTATCTCACTGTTACTCATCCAGATATTTCACATGCCGTGTGTATGGTTAGTAAGTTCATGGATTCCCCTCGTTCTGTCCACTATGCTGCCGTTCTTCGAATTCTCCGATATGTCAAGGGCACACTTTATCATGGTCTCCACTACTTCTCTCAGTCTTCTCTCGAGCTTTATGCTTATTCAGATGTGGACTGGGCATGTGATCTGACTGATCGATGTTCTGTCACAGGTTTCTGTTTCCTGTTGGGTACTTCTCTTGTCTCGTGGCGTAGCAAGAAGTAGGATGTGGTTTCTCATTCCAGTACTAAGGCTGAATATCATGCCCTTGCCAACACCACCTGCGAGCTTGTCTGGCTTCACTGGCTCTTGGCTGACATGGATACTCCACAGCCCACTTCCACTCCTCTTTATTGTGACAATTGTAGTGCTATCTACATTGCTGATAATGATGTCTTCCATGAACGCACCAAGCACATTGAAATCAACTATCATATCACTCGCCAGTATCTCAAGAAAGGCAATCTCAAGTTGTTCTCCATCATCCGCCTGGTTGTCTTCGAGATCTTATATCCAAACTTTAGTTGGCTTCCTCTTTGCCACCTCAAGTTTGAGGGGGGATGTTAGTGTATAGCTTAGACTAGATTAGCCCATTGGGCTTAGCCCAGTATACTGTACTTGTAGTTTACTCATATTACTTGTAGTTTACTCATATTACTTGTACTGCACACATACCTAGCCTATATAAGGCTCTCTATTATACATTATTATTTACACTGAATATACAGACTATTCAGTCTTTCTCTCTCACTTTATATTCTTAACATATTACATCTACCGTCCTAGTCTTTCCAGAACAAATGGTGACAAGACAACCTGCATATTTGTGCTAATATCTGCAAAAATCTCATCAACAACATATAGAAATCATTAGTCACAAATCAACTAGCTAGGATACATGGCCAATCCACATTGCTAGGAACAGATTTATCACTAGTACAGCCACTTTGGCCCCTTGTTAGCGTTGGTCAGCCTCAGATACTCGTTGGCAAACCATAATTTCGCGTTGGTCAGCCCGTTTTGTTAAGCCGACGGACAGGCGTTGTTTGGGTGGTCCCGCAATGGAGTTTCCCAAGGAGGTGGTCCCGATAGCAAGTACCAGTGGTTAGTGATAAGTTCCGCCAGTAATTATTAATTGTTTAGAAATAGAATAAATATGTTTAACAGCTCATCATCTGTTTGCTAGTTCACACTTAGGCTAGGCACACACTAATAAGAAACATGGACTATGATGATATAGATGATTATGATGAAGATTATAGCATAAGAGATATAAACAATAATTGGTTAAATAGGAACATGAATTATAATGAAATAGATTCTGATTCTGATGATGATATAGATGATTATAACTATAACAGTAACACAAAATATAATGATTGGAATATATCAACAGAATATAAAACCAATCGACATACTGATAGACATGATAATAATCTTTTAGAACTAGTTAATAATAAGTTAAAAAATCTATAATCAATTGAAAGACCAGTAAGATACACTAAGGTAGAGAGGAAAAGTAATAGTTTAATGGATTTATTAGAAAAAATGAAAATTTTAAATTTACCTTTAGAAAAGGAAAAAGACTTTGAACCCCATCATAGATCACCTTTAGTAAAAACCATGACAGATAATTCGCATAATGAATTTGAAAGACAAAAGGATGGTTTAATAAAGACAATTGATAAAGAAATAAATCAACCAATAGACTTATAGATATGACATATAGAAAAGATGATAAGAAAGATGACTTAATAAAGCTAATTGAGAAAACAACACCAACAGAAGAAAACCCAATCTATATAAATAAATATATATATATATATATTAATAGGTGAAGCTGAGAGAAAATCCAATTAGATTTTAAATTGAAATTCAATTAGACTCTAATTTTGCGTCATGTGTCCTATCTAATCTAATTTTTAAAATTTGTGTTAAGTTAGTTAATTCAGTGTAAAAATTGAAATTCAATTAGAGTTTAATTTTGTGTCATGTGTCTCATCTAATGTAAGTTTTTTTTTTTTTTTTAATTTTTGTGCCAAGTGAGTTAATTCAATGTAGAAAACGAGGATAGTTAGTAATGGACCATATATAGTCATGGTGTGTGTGTGTGTGTATATATATATACACACACACACCATGATACAAATAGAAAGAGAAAAAAGTATGATAAGAAAAGGAATAATAAAAAGAAGTGATAGAAAGAATAGAAAGACAAAATGATAGTATTCTAGAGTTAGTTAATAAAGAAGAGAATCCAATGGAAAAAATACAAAAGAAGTTAGATATGATAGAAATAGAAAGAGAAAAAGGCATGATAAAGAAAGAAATAGAAAAGGTAAAAATAGAAAGACAAAATAATAGTCTAGTGGAATTAGTCAATAAAGAATGGAGAAATAATAGTCCAAAAGAAAATGATAGACTAAAGAAAGAAATTGATAAGAAACTAAAATCAATTGAAAGATCTATAACAGACACACAAGATAATAATAGTTTAACAAAATTAACCAAAAAGATAGAAATTTTAAATGCACCCTTAGAAAGAAGAAATATAGAAAGAGATATAACAATTTTAGACATTACTGAGTCATCAGATAATGAAAAAAATTGATAGACATGACAGAAATACTATTTGCCATAAATGTAAAGGATATGGACATATTAAAAAACAATGTGACAAACATAATAAAATTGTTAAACAAATCAGTAAATTAGATTTTGAGAAAGATATCATAAATGAACTAATGGAAATATGTAATGTTAAACAAAAAGAGATAGATCAAATTAAAAAAGAATTAAAATCAACCAACCCACGTAAAATCAATAAAAGAAAAGGGAAACAGAAAGAAATAATAATGAAATTAATAAACAGCCTACCTAATCACCTAAAAGATAAAAAAGACTATTTACTTAATCTGGAAAGCTCTATAGACATACCTGTTGTTTGTATTAAATGTAAAAATCACAGACATCATGTTAAAGAATGTGGTAAAAAAGAAAAGGTTAAGAAGGAAAAGACAGAAAGGAAACAAGAAAGAATAGACATAAAACCAGTAATCATACAAGACTTAATGACAGAAGTAAAAATGATAAAACAAGAGTGAGTTCAAAATCGGGTATAAAGCCTTCATACACACTACAAGAGTTACCGGCTTTTGTAGTGGGTAAGTTGTGTGATATTATGCCTTTGCCCCCATTCCCTGTGTGTGTGTGTTGTCTGTTTGTGTTCCTTCTCAAAAAAAAAAAATAATAATTTTAACAAAATTAACCAAAAAGATATAAACTTTAAATGCACCCTTAGAAAGAAGAAATATAGAAAGAGATATAACAATTTTAGACATTACTGAGTCATCAGATAATGAAAAAACTGATAGACATGACAGAAATACTATTTGCCATAAATGTAAAGGATATGGACATACTAAAAAATAATGTGACAAATATAATAAAATTGTTAAACAAATCGGCAAATTAGATTTTGAGAAAGATATCATAAATGAACTAATGGAAATATTTAATGTTAACCAAAAAGAGATAAATCAAATTAAAAAAGAATTAAAATCAACCAACCCACACAAAATTAATAAAAGAAAAGGGAAACAAAAAGAAATAATAATAAAATTGATAAACAACCTACCTAATCACCTAAAAGAAAAAAAAGAATATTTACTTAACTTGAAAGACTCTATAGACATACCTATTATTTGTATTAAATGTAAAAAATATGGACATCATGTTACAGAATTTAGTAAAAAAGAAAAGGTCAAGAAGGAAAAGACAAAAATGAAACAGGATAAAACAAACATAAAACCAGTAACCATACAAGACTTAATGACAGAAGTAAAAATGATAAAACAAGAAATTAAAGAAATTAAGGAGGACAACTCCACCAACATAAATGAGCAAAACATTACAGAAATAGTAAATTTGAAAGACTTTCCTAAACCTCTGACAGACTTTCCTATAACAGACAGATCAATGACAAATCCCCCTGATCCTCCTACAGATAAAGATGTTACTAATATCAATAGTAGACAGAATTTTTTTATCTTTAATTGACAGAGTTATTTTTCAAAAATGGCATACAAAAATCACTTTAGTAATTAATAAAGAGTTTTCCTTAACAGGAGCAGCTTTAAAAGACATACTCTTTAGATTTATTTCACCACGTATCCCGAAAGAAATTTATTCACTTAATAATATTTCCATAACAAACGAAATTGATAAAGAAAGAATTTACAGGAAAAACATACATTTGTTATCCTTAAAGAAAGAAATTTTATATGAAAGAATTGCTAATCAATTGACAGACCCCATCTTGAATCTTGAAATAAAATTGTTTAGACAACAGATTGAGACAAAAAGCTGCTCTAATCTTCCTACTGCCTTTTGGCATAGGAGCAGACATATAGAACAATTACCTTATGAAAAAGATTTTACCGAAAGACAGATACCTACTAAAGCTAGGCCAATACAAATGAATAATGAATTATTAGAACATTGTAAGAAAGAAATTGAAGATCTTTTAATTAAAGGTTTAATCAGGAAAAGTAAGTCTCCTTGGAGTTGTGCTGCTTTCTATGTTAATAAACAGGTAGAATTGGAACGAGGAGTTCCAAGATTGGTTATAAATTATAAACCCTTAAATAAAGTCTTACAATGGATAAGATATCCATACCTAATAAGAAAGATTTACTTGACAGACTTCATGAAGCAATTATATTTTCTAAATTTGACGTGAAAAGTGGATTTTGGCAAATATAGATAGATGAAAAAGATAGATATAAAATTGTTTTTACAGTCCCTTTTGGTCATTATGAATGGAACGCCATGCCCTTCGGTTTAAAAAATGCACCAAGTGAATTTCAGAATATAATGAATGAAATATTTACACCTTTTACAGAATTTTCAAATGTATACATAGGTGATGTTTTAATTTTTTCCAAATCGATAGACGACCATTGGAAGCATTTAGATATATTTGTAAAAATAATCAAGCATAATGGACTAGTTATTTCTGCCACAAAAATAAAATTGTTTCAAGATAAAATCCGATTTTTAGGACATAATATTTATAAAGGAACCTTAAGCCCCATTGACAGAGCCATACAATTTGCCGATAAATTTTCAGATGAAATAAAAGATAAAAATTAGTCACAAAGATTTCTTGGCAGTCTAAATTATATTTCAAATTATTTTCAAGGATTAAGAAAGATATGCAGGCCTTTGTTTAAAAGACTAGAAAAGAATCCTCCTACATGGACAGACAGACGTACTATGATAATCCGACAAATTAAAAAATATGTTAAACAACTCCCTTGTATTGTTATCCCCTCACCTAATTCTTTTAAAATTGTTGAGACAGATGCTTCTGAAATAGGTTATGGTGAAATTTTGAAACTGATAGCAAAAAACGACACTAACGAACAGATTGTTAGATTCCATTCTGGCTCTTGGACCACTACCCAGCAGAATTATAGTACTATTACGAAAGAGATTTTATCTATCATATTATGTGTTTCAAAATTTCAAGATGACCTATTAAATCAAAAGTTTTTAATCCAAGTTGATTGTAAAAGTGCCAAAGAAGTTTTACAAAAAGATGTTCAGAACCTTGTTTCCAAACAGAGCTTTGCTAGATCGCAGGCAATTTTAAGTGTTTTTTGCTTTGATATTGAATATATTATAGGAGAAACTAATTCAATTCCTGATTTCCTAACCCGTGAATTTCTACAGGGAAGATGAGTTCCCCCTCAGACAAAAGCAACTCCCCAAAACCTAGAACCAAACAGTCTTATGCTGCTACTCCTATTCCCCCTAGTAGATTCCTCCCTTGTCCTTTCCTCACTTCACCCTCCTTCTCTTCAAACAGACCCCAGGAAAGATCCCCACTGACATGTAGCCCAAACCTTTTTGACCTACTATTTCCAAACCGCACTCCAACAACCAAACAAACATGTGCATCGCCCTTAACCCCTCCACTTAAAAAACCATTTAACATAGCTGCATCCTCTTTCCCCCCTTTAGTCTCTCCCTCCAACCCAAATTACAGATCTTCGGTCCCTCAAGAAGCCCCAAAAGAAGACCACAGTGTAGAACTCCCAAAAGACTCTTGGAATTTCATTTTGTGGATTGAACAAGAATACCAACATATAACAGACCCTTTCACCCTAGCTAGATAGCTCATACCCCCAAGATGGGAACATCCTAAGATAGAAACCCTTAAGACCCAGAAATTTTATAAGTTTATTTCAGTTGATACAAACTCAATCCTGGTAACTCATATGCCCTGCTTCCAAGATCCTGATAGAATTGGCTACTCTAAAATGGTCATAAAACAGATCCTCACCCCCTCCTAATGGAAAGCCTCACCCTGGATCACTAAAAACTTTTCACAACCTTTTAACCCCCTGTTTTATAACTATTATGACTATATAGAAGCCTGGGATTGGTTTCTTCTGTTCCAAAATAATATCTACATACTTGGTCTTTTCATTTCAACATGTATAGAAAGAAAGACATAATGGTACCAAGATGGTTTCTCGACTGGTGGAATTCTCATGGGCCTAAAGCAATGATTCTTCCTCCAAAACTCCTTAGAGCATATGAGACATTCAAAAAAGAACCAGATATACCTTATCTTAAAAAATTTCCAAAATTCTTACAATTTTATTATAAGTTTCCCGACCTCCCCTGGATTATCAGATGGGAGTACCAAATAGAAAAGAATCCTTTTCATCCTTTTCCTATGCTTACTAGAAAGTTTAAATTAAAATGGTGGAATAAGTTCAATTTTGATCATATTTGTCAAACAATACACAAGAAGCCTTCCTCACCACAAACAGGGACCCCAAATTTTCTTTTAGAAAAAAGTCTAGTCCAATGCCAACTTGCCTCAGTATTAGATAGATGATAGCTTAAAAAACAACTACTTGAAGCTGCATCCCAGATTTCAGATAATGAAGATGATACAATGATAGAATCCTCTTCTTCTCCCACTCCAAACTACAAAACTCATCCAGAGTTGTTCCCAGACTCTCAAGATCCCTATGACATATGACAGAATGACAACTCTCCCAGACAGATCTTCCAATAAAGACAATTATGACAAACCACTGTTCACCAGCACGCATGAATAGCTTCTAGATAGATTAGAAACTTTTCATTTCTAAATTGACAAACAACTATTCATCAGCATGCGTGAATAGTACCCCGACAGATTTCTAGACAGAATACTGTTCATGAATAGTAAAAACTTTTACTGTTCATCAATAGTAATTTCTACGATATTCCACAAGTTTCTACCAACAAATTAACTTGGGTTAACTTTACTTATTCAGGTTACTTTTGAAGACATACCATGGTTTATTACATCTATAAAAGGACAGATTCAAAAGACAGAATATAGGACAAAAATTTAGGTCGAATTCTTAGACATAACCTTCTCCCCCTCTTAGCCCAAGACAGATTCTTGTAATCCCCCCTCTCCTCGACCTTACCAACATAGACATCACAGACATAGCCTTATAATCTTTTATTTTCAAAGATAGATTTTATTTTGTAATTGTAAAGTTGTGATTTACAACTATATTTTATGTTGGCTTTATTCCATGACAAAAAGTGTTGTAATTGCTTTAATTTATTTCCTTGTATTTTGTGGGATTTTATTGTATTGGATTTAGTATTAAGTTGGTGAAGACTCAAGCTTAATTGAAGAATCAGTGCATTTCGCAACTAGCTCGCGAGAAGTTTGCGAGAAAGGTTCCCGTGAAAAGGGCATGTGAGAAGCACATGACTAGAAGCTGAAGAGTCGTACCAGGCTGTCAGTTTTGCGAGTATCTCGCAGGTAAGGCCTTCTCGCGAGGTAGTCACGAAACATTCTGCCTGGAGAATTTTTAAGAGTGACTTTCTTACCCTTCACCTATACTATATATACCCTCATTACTCACAAATGTAAATGAGGCAATTCAGAGAGAAAAAACCCTAGATAGGTTTTCTACAACACACACACCCATCTTTTAGAGAGAGAGCTACTCATCCTTAGTGAGAAATCATAGTAGCCTTTTCTCCTTCCCTTTCCTATTGTCATACCTTGAGAGGAGATTTGTATCCAAACACAACCCACACATTTTCAGAGTGTAGAGAGTGTTTTGGAGCTTGGGAAGTTTTGGGGATTTGCCAAAAGAAGCCAATGAGGCTTGGTGGATGCAATTGGGAGTATTGCGGGATCCGGAAAGCTAGACAAGACACGGTTTCGAGAAGCCTTGTTGGAGTAGGAGCTTGAAGGGCTTAGGTACATCAGGTAGATTAGGCTTAGAGGGTCTCTTACTAACCCATGTATCCCAACTGATTGTCTAGTGGATCGATTATTGCTTGGAGGGTGGCGGAGAGGTTTTTCGCCGAGTTATTCGGTTTCCTCTTCGATAACACATCGACATGTTATCTTGTGTTTGCATTCTCTCTTCCCTTACTCTTGTGCTTTATTTTTAATGCTTGTTGTTCATGCTTATGCACTAGAGTAGTTTTATCGGTTTATTGCGCTTCATTTACTCTTGTTCTGCACTTAGATAAGTTAGAGTAAAAGCAATCTAGCCGTAATATTTTAATTGGAGGTCTAAACAAGCTCGTGTTTTTCACACATTTTCGAGCTTTCAGTAATCTTGTAACCTTTCAAACAGATTTTATTTGTAATCCTGTAACTCTAAGACAGAAGTATTTCAATTCAATTTTATCAAAGATAGAAGTTTTTATTCAAGTAAGATTTTACTAGTTTCTGTTTTCATATTCCATACTCCGTTTTAACCTTATTTTGAATATATCTATTTTGCTGTTATCTTCTCTATTATCTATTTTAACCTTATTTTAAATATATCTATTTTGCTATTATCTTCTCTTTTATCTATTTTATCCTTGTTTATGCTTCCATATTATTGTTGTGCTCTCTCCTGTGCAATTAAGAAGTTACTAGGAACAGATTTATCCTTAATACAACCACTTTTGCCCCTTGTTAGTGTTGGTCAGCCTCAGATACTCGTTGGCAAACCATAGGTTCGTGTTAGTCAGCCCATTTTGTTAAGCCGATGGACAAGCATTGTTTGGGTGGTCCCGCAATGAAGTTTCCTGAGGAGGTGGTCCCGATAGCAAGTACCAGTGGTTAGTGATAAGTTCCGCCAGTAATTATTAATTGTTTAGAAATAGAATGAATATGTTTTGTAGCTCATCATCTGTTGCTGGTTCACACTTAGGTCAGGCACACACTAATAAGAACATTGATAATGATAGAATAGTTAATTCTAAAGAATACAACATGAAAGATATTAACAGAAATTTGTTAGAATGGAATAAATGGAATATACCGACAGAAAAAATTCATTTTCTAAGTTATCTTTCATGATAGATTACACTATAAAAACTGTTGAAAGAACTTACTCTTTATTTAATGAATATGAAACAATGCATTTTTTTTCAACAGACTCAATTAATCGACATAAAGAAAAATATGTTTTTTTACATATTGGTTTAGTTCAAGTGGCTGTAAAGCCATTAACAAGAGAAGCTTTAAATACAAGCATTTTACTTTGCTTAAGAGATGACAGACATTTAAGATTTAATGACTCACTCTTAGGCATGATGGAAACAAGTTTACATAATGGACCAATATACTTTAATTGTTATCCTAATTTTGCTTTAAGCCTATCTAACAGAAATATAATGGCTGCTTTAACTTTGAATATAAAGACAGACGGTTATTATATGAAAGAAGGTTCAGAACCTTTAGCTATTATTTATAGGATCTATTAAATATTAATGAAAACCACTTTTGACCCTCAATCCATGGTAGAATCATCTCCCAAAGGACAATCTCTTCTTCTTCAAGCTTCAACCCTAAATAGTAAACTTCGTGTACCCAGACAGATACAATGGAAAGACATAAACCTTCCTGAACAGTGGCAACTAGATGCCATTGCTCCCCCACCAAAGATAGAAAACATAGAACCAGACTTTATAGCTCAAAAGACAAACGATATAGTTGTTATTTCTTTCAACAATGACAGAAAAACCAACAGCCTTATTAGATCTAGTAGTTCTTCAGGCAAAAAGACTTCTATGATGTTTATCCCTAGAAGTTCCTTTTCCTCCAGAACATCTTTCTCAGATTATAGACCCTTACCTCCTCAGACCCTTCCCTCAGTCATACACCTTCCTCCTATAAACACTAGAAGAACTCCAATCCAGACTAAAATAGCTTATTACCCAATAAAAACCACACAACCAACCCCTAATGTTCACCAAGCCCTTTATGAGCCCCGACCTCAACCTGATTCTCCTACCCAAACAGACATATTCGGACCTATAGACCACAACAGACATAAAGATGTTAGATGTATGAGTTTTATTTCTGATACCATTGACTACCCAGGAGAGAGCACAATAGTAATATCAAAGCATAAACAAGGATAGAATAGATAATAGAGAAGATAACAGCAAAATAGATATATTCAAAACAAGTTTAAAATGGAGTATAGAATATGAAAACAGAAACTAGTAAAGTCTTACTTGAATAAAAACTTCTGTCTTTGATAAAACTGAATTGAAATACTTCTATCTGTTACAGGCTTGAAATAAACTTCTGTCTTTGAAATACAAAAGAATACAAATAAAACTCTGTTTGAAAGGTTACAAGCTTACAAAATAAAATCTATCTTTGAAAATAAAGGGCTATGTCTGTGAGGTCTATGTCGGTAAGGTCAAGAAGAGGGGCAATTACAAGAATCTGTCTAAGGCAAAGAGGGGGAGAAGGTTATGTCTAAGAATTCGACCTAAATTTTTTACCTAACTTCTGTCTTCTGAATCTGTCTTTTTATAGATGAAATAAACCGTGGTATATCTTCAAAAGTAACTTGAGTAAGTAAAGTTAACTCGAGTTAATCTGTCAGTGGAAACTTGTAGAATATTGTAAAAATTACTATTGATGAATAGTAAAAGTTTTACTATTCTTGAATAGTGATTTGTTTGGGAATCTGTTTGAGCACGATTCACGATTGCTGGTGAATAGTAGTCTGTCAATTATCTGTTGGGGCACTATTCACGCACAGTAGTCTGTCAACTTGGAGATGAAAAAGTGACATCTGATCTGTCTGGAAGCTATTCACGCATGCTAGTGAATAGTAGTCTGTCATAATTATCTTTCTTGTAAGGTCTATCTGAGAGAGTAGTCGTTATGTTTTGTCGATAGTGGCTATAGTAGCCGTTCTGTCATCATGTCTGTCAGTTTGTTTGTTGGGTCTTTCTGCTTTTTACCACGTGAATACACTGCCATTACTGCCACTGTATTCTGAAGGGATGTTGTCTCTATTGAGACGCCTTCATGCTTTGTCTGAAATCTTCAGCGAAGATTTCAGTTAATGGATTGGCAATATTTAGTCTTAAATTTTAGCCTTAGGATGGCCTTCTTACTTGCCAGGCAATTTACCATTAATTTTAAAACTAATAAAGTGCAAGTACGCCTTGAATGAAGGCCTTCATACAACTACTGATCAAAGTGTAGCTTAAATTCTACTAATGAGATTCTTTCAAAAGGCTGTTTATTTCTTAGAGGGGCTTATATATCTAACTCATATATTTGAAAAAAAATCTGAGAAGGGCTTTATTGAATTAACGAAAACATAAAATCTTTCTGAAAACAATCTTGTGAAAAGAGATTAAAATTTCTTTTGATAAAAATTTCTTTTGAAAGGAAGGATATATAAATGTACTCTGTATAATATTACTGCTGCTGAGTAGAGTTTATAGCATCATCTACTTTTGGATTTATAGTAATATCCACACCATCTGTTACTGGCTCAATTCTGTTGGTACACATGTCTTTAAATATGGAGATTTCTTTTAATAAGTGTATGTCCTTGGGGATTGGGGGGTAGGATGAACTTGAAGAATACCTCTGTTTCAAATATGTTAGTATATATTCCATTATCTGTCATAGAAAAATGATAAAGTAAAGCCAAAAAAGGATTTCCTAAATTAATTCCATTATTATATATGTATATCTTTGTTAATTTATGATCTATTTTTTGTCTATCACCATTAGCCTAAGTTAATCTATCTGTCATTGATTCATAATATTTAGAAGGTATTAATCCTTTGTGTATGCAATTCATGTCAGCACCTGAATCAACAAGTGCAACAACAGTTAACGAAAATTCTTTATGAACAACCAATGTTACTTCAATATACCATTTCTGGAATATCATTTTGTCAATTATATTTAAAAATTCATCTTTATAAGATTTTTTTTATCAAGATCACCATTTTTGTTAAGGAGAGAGAGGTCTATTAGAGATCTATCATTATTACAATATTTGATTCTATCCTTGATACTAATTACTTGTGCTATGATTTGCTCAGTCATTTCTTTTAAAGTGTAATTTTTTTTTTAATTCTTTTAATTCTTGTTTTAAATTATTAATATCTGTCTGTAACTCTGTCACTATTATTTTATTACTAGGTTTAAATCTGTTAGTAATTTCTAAAAAATTATATATTGATTTATAGCCTTTCAATTCTATTTTAGATCTGTCTGTTTGAGTTAAAGATTCTTTTAGTTTAGACAAATAATTTTTCTTGGATTGTAAGTCCAGAAGTCTGTCTATTAAATCCATTATTAAATCTTCTTGTTTTCTTAAAACATTTATTTTTAATTTTCTTTTACAGTAACAATTATCAGGATTATTACAATTAAATAATTTCACCTTTTCATTATCTGAGGAAATTTTTGTCGATGATGAAGTGATATTACTATTATCTATCTGGTGAATCTCATCATCTGTCTCATCACTGTCTATTGGTTTTAATATACTCATTAATTTATTCTTTAATTTACTGTCACGCCAAGTTTGTTTATCTTTCTTTAAAAATTACAGTATTTACTAGTATGTCCTTTTTTACCACATTTGAATCAAACAAAATTATTTTCTATGTCTATCAGGTTTCTTTCTTTTGGACTCTTCTTTCTTATACTTATACCTGTTTTTATTATATCTTCTACTATTGTTTTTATATCTGTCGATGTCTGTCTTTTCTTTCCTTCTTTTTCTAGAGGGAGCAATTAAAGGATCAAAACCATACTGTTCACAGAAAATTCCTAATTCTTTTTAGCATAACTTTTCCTAACACATTAGCCTTAATACCTTCGTTTGTTGTTAAAAAGAGGTAAAGTAAAGCCATAAAGGGATTTCATAAAATAACTTTAGAAGAAAGGTTTTTTTATTAAAACAAAAACTGTTTCAAAGCATATTTCATCATTACATATATGAACATTAGGTATTTTATAATTAATTATCAGCTTTTCTCCATTAGCCTGAGTTAATCTTTCAGATGATTTTTCATAATACTTTAAAGGTATTAATCCTTCTTGTATGCAATTCATGTCAGCTCCTGAGTCTATTAAGGCAACTTCTATTAAAGAAAACTCTTTATTAATTACTAAAGTAATTTTTGAATGCCATTATTGAAAAATAACTCTGTCAATTAAAGGTAAATTTTTTTTGTTTACCATTGATATTAGTAACATCTTTATCTGTAGGAGGATCAGGGGGATCTGTCATTGATCTATCTGTTACAAGAAAGTTTGTCAAAGGTTTGGGAAAGTCTTTCAAATTTACTATTTCTGTAATGTTTTGCTCATTTATGTCGGTGGAGTTGTCCTCCTTAATTTCTTTTATTTCTTGTTTTATCATTTTTACTTCTGTCATTAAGTCTTGTATGATTACTGGTTTTATGTCTATTCTTTCTTGTTTCCTTTCTGTCTTTTCCTTCTTAACCTTTTCTTTTTTACCGCATTCTTTAACATGATGTCCGTGATTTTTACATTTAATACAAACAACAGGTATGTCTATAGAGCTTTCCAGATTAAGTAAATAGTCTTTTTTATCTTTTAGGTGATTAGGTAGGCTGTTTATTAATTTTATTATTATTTCTTTCTGTTTCCCTTTTCTTTTATTGATTTTACGTGGGTTGGTTGATTTTAATTCTTTTTTAATTTGATCTATCTCTTTTTGATTAACATTACATATTTCCATTAGTTCATTTATGATATCTTTCTCAAAATCTAATTTACTGATTTGTTTAACAATTTTATTATGTTTGTCACATTGTTTTTTAATATGTCCATATCCTTTACATTTATGGCAAATAGTATTTCTGTCATGTCTATCAGTTTTTTTCATTATCTGATGACTCAGTAATGTCTAAAATTGTTATATCTCTTTCTATATTTCTTCTTTCTAAGGGTGCATTTAAAATTTCTATCTTTTTGGTTAATTTTGTTAAACTATTATTATCTTGTGTGTTTGTCATAGATCTTTCAATTGATTTTAATTTCTTATCAATTTCTTTCTTTAGTCTATCATTTTCTTTTGGACTATTATTTCTTCGTTCTTTATTGACTAATTCCACTAGACTGTTATTTTGTCTTTCTATTTTTACATTTTCTATTTCTTTTCTTGTCATGCCTTTTTCTCTTCCTATTTCTATCATATCTAACTTCTTTTGTATTTTTCCCATTGGATTCTCTTCTTTATTAACTAACTCTAGAATACTATCATTTTGTCTTTCTATTCTTCGTATCACTTCTTTTACTATTCCTTTTCTTATCATACCTTTTTCTCTTTCTATTTCTATCATGTCTAACTTCTTTTTCATTATACCAATTGGGTTTTATTTTGTCGGTGTTGTTTTTACAATTAGCTTTATTAAGTCATCTTTCTTATCATCTTTTCTATATGTCATATTGTTGAGGACCGTTTTTTCGGCACACGTGGCGTTACTTCATTTGCAACCCATGCCACATCAACATATTATTGATTTTTTGGGTAAATCTCTTTAAAGCCCAAAATAAGCTCATGTCTCATTCAACTACATGGATTGGGCTCACATGGCCCGCAAGATCCTTACTTCAAGAGGCGGATTCATGGTCTAATTTCCTTTTCATCAATTGGGATCATAACCCATGATATCATCAACATCAACATATGGATCGGGCTTAAGCAATGAATCAAAGCTCACGGCCCATATTACCTCTCTTACACTCATGGCAAGCGGCTTCTTCAACAAGAGCCCATATTTACACAAAATGACAACAAAACCCGAGGTACGTCATCTCATTTTCGGCTTATGTTCCAAGCTCATAAGTCTCTTTGGGGAAACTTTGGAAGTTGTGGTTTGGAGGGCCAAGAGATATGTTCAGTAAAGCTCCAGCGGTTTAAAGTTGATAAAAGAGACATGTTGCTTAGCGTGTCTTCTCCAACTCCCTGAACTCTGACGAGTCCATGTGTAGCGGGTAACATATGGTAAGCATCTCTTATCACATAGCGCTTTAGATGATAAAATTCCCCATTGCTCTTTTCATAAAACTTAATATTCATCATGTAACAACTGAGCTAAACTTTTCAAACCAAGCTCGAGGAGCCTTCTTGAGGCCATAAAGAGCACGTTGAAGGCGACAAACTTGACTGCCTGAGTGTGGATAGCTAGGGGGTGATTGCATGTACACTTCTTCTTGGAGGTCTCCATTGAGGAAAGCATTCTTCACATCCATTTGATAAAGAGGCCAACGGCAAACAGCAGCCATAGCAATGAGACATTTGACAGATGTAAGGCGAGCAACATGAGCAAATGTTTCCTCACAGTCAATGCCATACTCCTAAGTAAAGCCCTTGGCAACGAGGCGAGCCTTGTATCGTTCAACAGATCCATCAGCCTTGGTCTTGATCTTGTAAACCCACCTACAACCTACTACAGATTGACCAGGAGGCAAATCAACCATATCCCAAGTGTGATTCTTATGAAGGGCATCTAGTTCTTCGTTCATAGCTTGCTGCCAAAGAGGGTCAGTATGGGCCTCACGATAGGTGTGAGGTTCATATAGGGTGGCAAGAGTAGTGATAATCAGTGAGATAAGGGGGAGGAATGCTTACCCGAGTGGAACGACGAAGTTCAGGACCAACAGGAGACTCAGGAGAGGGTGGTGCCACAGGATCCAAGACAGGCGGGTCATATGCCGGGGACAGAATCGGAGATGAGTTGTCTGGTGATTTGTTGTGTGTAGTTGGTGAAGGAATATGATTAATGGTGTGCACAGCAGTGAGTGCGGCCTCACCCCAAAAGCGCTCAGAAAGAAAGGCAGAAATGAGAAGGGTATGGACAACATCAAGAATGTGATGATGTTTACGTTCTGCACGACCATTTTGTTGAGAGGTGTAAGGACAAGACCGCTGAGGAAGGGTACCATGACTGTCTAAAAAGGATAGGAAAGATTTATCATTATATTCTTGAGCATTATCTGATCGAAAGACTTTGACGGTGCAATTAAATTGTGTTTCAATCATTTTATGAAATGTTTGGTAAATAGACATAAGTTCAGACCTATGGTGAAACAGATAAATCCAAGTATATCGAGAAAAATCATCCACAAATATGACAAAATATATGGATCCCCCCTCAGTGGGAATAAGTATAGGACTCCAAATATCAGAATGTATAAGATCAAAAGGTGTAGAAGAAAAGGAGTCACTATTATTAAAGGGCAATTTTGTTTTTTTGCCAAAATGACAGGAAGTACAATCAAAATTTTGAAATTGAATTGAACCTAAATGACCTTTTGAAGCTAACAACTGAAGACAAGATAAGGATGGATGACCAAGGCGAGCATGCCATAGATCAGGTGAGGGGGTGGCAGTGGTAGCTGCTGCAAAAACAATTTGTGAAGGAATCTTCAAGTCATGAACCTTAAACATGCGACCAACCTTACGGCCTGTCCCAATCACTTGACCCGTCCGGGGATCTTGCATATCCATACCATGATTAGTAAATAGAAGATCTATGCCTAATTCACAAAGTTGACCAATAGAAAGCAAATTGAGGGATAACTTTGGGATATGAAAAGTGTCACTAAGGGATAAACAAGGAGAATAGACTGTTCCTTTATGACTAACAGGCATAGGAGTTCCATCAGCAGTGTAAATGGTGATGGGGTGTTCTAAGGGTGCCTTATCAGAAAATTGGGATTCATCAGGAGTCATATGGTTACAACATGCAATATTAAAAAACCAAGGTTGTTTACCTAAGGTGACAAAAAGGGTAGTGGAAGTTCGGGATAAAACCTGTTGAATTACTGCCTCAATATCAGCTGTAGTAAGTGAGGAAGTCAAAGATGGACTTGCAGGAACCGATGAATTTGAAGGATATACAGCAGTTGCCTGAGGAAGAGAAGCTTTATTCTGCTCTTGCATAAATTTCTATAGTTTGTGACAAACTAAGATGTCATGGCCTTTGGCACGGCAAAACTCGCAGTGAGTACCTTTGGAAGACTGAGAGGTGGGACGCCCAGATTTTATTCGTGGAGGAGCAGTGAATGCAGCAATGGGAGGCTGTGAAGATGGTGTAACCAATACATGATCAGATGATGACATGTGATGAGTAGGCCGACGGTTCTCCTCAGAAATGAGCTCCTTGACTGCAACATCAATAGAAGGAGTAGGAGGCCGGCTAAGCAGAGAAGCCCTAGTAGGCTCAAAATTCTCATGTAAACCCATCATGAAGTGCATAAATTTACGGCGATCCCAATATTTGACAAAGAGCTCAATGTCCTTAGAACACACTAGTGGAGGATCTGCAGCAGAGAGTTGTTCCCACATAGTAGAAGTCTGAGAATAAAAATCAGAAATAGACTAACCTGTTTCTTGGTGCATTTGATAAAGCTTTGATTCAATGTGGAACTCCAGGCTTGAATCATTAGTGCAATTATAGCGATCGGCTAGAAATTTCCAAGCAACCTTAGTAGTCTCAAGACGAGGAAGAAGATTATGAATGGAGGGAATAGAGGTATTGATAAACCAAGACAAGATCTTACTTTGAATACTCTTCCATTCCTCTAGGCGCTCTTCATAATCATCCGCTGTAACAGCAGTCTTGGAGGCATCTTCAGCAGCTGTGGCTTTGGACGTAGGTTTTGGTACTAGCTTAGGAATTGAACCAGTCACATATCTCCATAGTTTATGACCCTTGAGAAAGATAGTCATATTCTTAGACCATGCATGATAGCTAGTAGGACCATCCAACATAATGGTGATAGGACGTATGATATCTCGTTCGTTTTGTTGAGCCATAATGAAGAAAATGACCAAAAAGAGGGATATAGGGACCTCAAATGAAGAAACTGAACCCAAAAACGGAATCTACGCAAAAAATTGAGCAAGATAGGCCCCTTTGAAAAATTTTGACCTCGGTCAACGGTGGCGGCTGTCAAAGTCAACGGATGCTGATGTCACTAGGGCTGACGTGTGCTGACCACCCAAACAACGCCTGTCCGTTGGCTTAACAAAACGGGCTGACCAATGCGAAACTATGGTTTGCCAATGAGTATCTGAGGCTGACCAACGCTAACAAGGGGCAAAAGCGGCTGTACTAGTGATAAATCTGTTCCTAGCAATGTGTGATTGGCCATGTATCCTAGCTAGTTGATATGTGACTAGTGATTTCTATATGTTGTTGATGAAATTTCCGCAGATATTAGCACAGATATGCAGGTTGTCTTGTCACCATTTGTTCTGGAAAGACTAGGACGGTAGATGTAATAGTTGAGATAGGTTGTCTATAACTACAACCTCCTGGTGTGATAATCATCTCAACTCCAAAAAATATTCTCTCTAGGATCACCATCAAGCTTAGGTTTCAAATACCCTTGAATTTCTTCCTTTCTCCAATTACCTTGACTTTCATTTTGCTAATGGTTTAGGAACAACTATTGACTGTAGTTAATGGTTGCTAGATTGAATGACTTAGATGCGTAAGGCTTATTCAAGAATAAATTGATTAGGCTTTTCTTGTACTGATGAGCATGTAGGTTTCAAGTAATCATAAATGAGTTTAGGGTCCATGCCACAATTTGCTTGAACATGTCCTGCACCAAAGGCAAATGGTGTTGCCTTGAGGTAAGATGAATCCAATTGGCTCCATGTTGTCATCTTTTGATCTTGATGTTGGTGAAATAGGTACGAAAAGAGCATATGTCGCATTTTATGATACTCGAGAGTAATATGATCGAAAGAAGTATGTCTCATTTTATGAAACATGAGATTAATGATTTTTTGTACCAATGGTTATTGTTGTAGTAAATATCATGGTCTTTCTCCTACATTTTGTGTTGTGGGCTTCTTAAAGTAGCAGCACAATCAGTAGCGGAGCCAGGAATTTATCTTTGGAGGGCCATATATAAATTTTTTTTTTTTTTTTTTGGTATGAAATGTAAAATAGTAACGTACAATACTTCATAACTCAGTATGTGCTATAAACAAAAGTGTATTAGTTAAAATTAAACAATCACGAGACAAGATTGACAAAACAACTTAATATTTTTAATCAACTATGAAATGGGCAAAGTTGCAAAACATAAAATAATATAAAAGGTAAACATCTTTTTTTCAAAACTGTAACCTACGCTCTTTAAGAGATCTAAAGTCATCAAGTATTGATAACTTTCCAATTTTTCTACTGCTATGTACAAGTAAGTCATAAATGTGTTGGGATGAAAATTATAATTTTTTTTTTTCCTTTTGTTGAGGTAATTGTTAAAATATTTGTGTTTATTTTAAAGATGCTGAATATTTAATTATTGTATTTTGTTGACATATGTATTTACGGATTGTGTTTTATTTAAATGAAAATTATGTTTATTTTTAGACATTCTTAAATATATATGTATATTATCAGGTATGGGGGCCAAAATAATAAAGTTATTTAAAAAATTTCAAATTATTTAGGATATTTAAATTTTTTTTTTTAATATTGTTTTTCAAAAATCTTGGGGGGGCCTCGGTCTTCAAGTGGCTACGCCACTGAGCACAATTGTTGTATTGAAGGTTATGAGGACTCAACAAGAGCAGTAGAAGAAGATATTTTGAGCCCTCTTTTTGCCTTCTTATGATCTGACCCTTTGTTTTGTTTGTTTGTAAATGACACAAAGACCCACATTGTTGAAGGTTTGCTTAAGAATTATAGATTTTTTATTTGTTTGGGATTTGCTTCTTTCATGTCAGGTTCCACGATCAATAGTTCTCCACTTCTCCTCAAAATTGGCAATAACAATCATGTATATAGGATTACTTCTTGTGGAACTTGGCATGAAAAAAGCAAATACAAAAAAAATCAATGATTCTTAAGGAAACCTTATTGGTCAACAAAATGTTATCATTCAAGGTCAAGAATCAACATTTGAGCGCATATTGAAATGATCTCCTTGAAGCATGTACGAGTCCCATCTTGCTGGTCTTATTTTTTATTTTGTTTTTTAAGAATGTTGCAAAAATGTGGTTCTATGGGTCCGTTTGAATTGAGCTTATTTTTGCTGAAACTGAAAACACTGTAGCAAAATAATTTTTAAATGTGTAAATAGTGCCGTAGGACCCATTTTTAATGAAAAAGTTGCTGAAAAGTGGAATTTGTGGGTCCGAAAACAGTGCACGGATGCACTGTTCACCTTGGAATAGACAACCTTCAATACAATTGTGCTAATACTTGAAGAAGCCCAACTACAATTGTTGTTGTATTGTGTTTTTGTTGTTTAATAAAGTCTTGATTCATTTAAAAAAAAAAAAAAAAAACACTTGAAAAGGCCTAACTACACAGAAAGAGGCTGTGCTATGATTCTGTGCATGATGGATTTAAAGTCCCTGAACTTGAGCATGTAATGTCAGCTTATGTCCAAGTAGTATCTTTCAATTTTTTATCCAATAAAATAGGCCTTTGGTTTGGTTTCTCAAAAAGAAAAATAAATAAAATTGTGTCAGTTTAGTCCTAATTTTTTTGGTATTATATCAAAATAATCTATAATCTTTTGGTATTACATCAAAATAATCTATTCCATTTAGTAATGGAAAGAAAAAAATGACATGGCCAATGGTGATATTAAAAACATGGCCTTAATTTAATATATATATATAATGTTTAAAATTAAAAAAAAATAGCAATATTTATATATTTACAATAAATAAAACTAGCAGGTCACTGAAAAAACAACCACACTACAACAGATCAGTGTCGCAACAAGTGTTAGCCCCTGTTTGGTTTATGAGAAATCATAGGAAAAGCAATAATAATTCCATATACAATATAAACAAAAAACAAAACTACACACAATAAAAGTTATTGATATCATCCCAAATAATTGTAGAAAGTAAAAGTACAACATTTAAATAAATATCATCAATTAACAACTCTTGGCATTTCCAATAAAGGAATCCAGTGTTAAAATTCATTTTCCTCCCGCTATTATCCAATTATTGAATTATATATAGATATAAAAAACTATTAAAAAGAAAAAGTGAAAAGTCAAATCCAGCTTCTTTCGTGCTTGATTCTTGTTGTTTGTTCTTGCAGATTGAGTTGGTTCCAAATTTTCCAGCCGTGGGTTACCTATAAAAATTTTGGAATGTCAAAGTGCATCAAATAGTGAAATAGAAAAACTGATTAAAACTTCAATGAGGAGGAGGGAAATAAAAAGAATAAAAATAATTATTTGGGAATATTCCTTCAATTCCTTTGTTTGGAAGTTTTTACTGAGGGAATAAAAGACTATTCGATTATTTGAGAGTTTAAATGGAATGGAATAAAACGGGTAAGAGAAAATACTCATTTTAATTCTTCTCGAACTTTTCCCTCGTAACCTTTAAATTTTTATTCCATTCAAGATTAAGAGGAATCATAGGAAATGAAATTAGGTTTAATAAAATTTTCATTAGAACTTCAAAAATACCCCTAAACATTCAGCCCTTTATTTTTAAATAGTGGTATAACAATAATATTGTTATAAAATGATTTTATTATATTTCTTTTATGTTATTTCCTATCAATGTTTCCATTCCTTCAATTAAATCTCTCAAACAATGAAATGGTTGGAAAAAATGGTTGTTTGCAAGTTTACTTTGAGTGGCTGTTATTTAGAAAAATAAAAGTGGGACTTGCATGTTGTTTCAAGCGAGTTTGAGTTAGGACGTATTCTTCTCAGTGATGATATTAATGCTATGTGGTTACTTGCTTAAAATCATTAAGGAGTGGATGAGAGGGTGTGACTTTAACATAGTTTAGAGTGGCGAAATCCTTGTGTCCCACAAAAAAGATATCGAGCTTGAAGTTGGGTACTATGCTAGGGACACCCCACTTTTAATGGATAGGGAAAATCTTACACAGGTGGTCCTTCTATCACACACACCAAAAGGATTAGTTTCAATTGAGGTTCTTTGTAATTGTTAATAAAAGGAGCAGCTCCTCTTCTAATCTCAATTATTTTTACTTTCAATCAATTTAGTGTTAGTAAGATGATTTAGAGTTGGATTTACTTCGAATTGGCTCACTTCGCATTAGTTTGCTTATGAACAATTTACTTTAAATTATAGTTTATTTCTAATCATTCCACTTCGAATCAATTGCACTAGAAATGACTTAAGTTTCAGTTTCTTAGGGTTTGTAGTCATTGTCTTTTTCATTTCCATTGTTACTTGCATTACAACAAAAAGTCCTTTTAAGTGATGCATTTTCGAACCCCGAACCTTAATTCAGGAAGTTAGATTTCACTTTGAGTTGAAATTCCACCTTGAGATTTGCTTCGAGCAACAAGCAAACTATTAAGAGAGATCGAACTTAATAAAAATTGGATTTTACTAAACACAAAGAATTCATTATAAAAATATATGATATATATAAATAAAAATAAAAACCCAAAATAAATGTTATATAGATAGTCAAATACTTGTTGCACATTAAGATGTATAGACACATATGTATTCAATAACTGAAATTGTGAAATGCAAACACAACTTCCAACTTAAAATTCTGTTTTTAACTCACGATTTCAGTTGTTTGCGAATTAGAGTGTGGGTACACATTAACGTATATGTTAGCACAAGTCAGACTCTTGTGTTAGGTAAAAAGCCAAGTTCTGCTCTCCCCAAACTCACTTTTGAGGTTCTTTATAACCGTTTTATTATTTGGCAGCACACACCCAATTCAGTAAAGACACGAAACTGAGAGGTACCCATCTCTTCAGTCTTCCCTTATCTGAGTGACTGATGAACAAAGCAGACTACATATTACGCACCAACAGCGACAGCACTCATCATCGTATGCTAGTTCTATCTTGCTGATCTCTCTCTCCCTCTCATGGCGATCGCAGCAGCTTCTTCACTCCCCTTAGGTAATCACACTCATTTGATCCTTTTTTTTATATATTCTTTTGCATGCCGATGCTTTTGAAATGATATTGGTAGTAACAGAACTTCGAATTTGTAGAATACCCATCTCGATTTGCATGTTTTAGAAGATACCCATTTTGATTTTTTGCAAAATTCCAATGCCAAATGCTGAGAAAGTGCCTACTTTGAATGGTTAAATTAGTTGCTGTTATGTTATATATAGTTGTTGACTGAAGACCCACATGCAATTACTTGATTGCAAGGGGAATTTAGTGTTGTTTTTTCATCTGTTTGGTTGCTGAGAAAACATTGGAAGAGAGTATGAATTTTTGCATTTCTTTTGATTGTTTTATTGTTCATCATTTTCTTTTTAGTTTCTTCATTTCTCTGTAGACGGTTATAATACATGAAAATTGTTTTTTATATTATTTATTTTACTTTATGTCAATTGTTTTAATTTTTGCATTCTTTTTTGGGTTGACTATGGTGTTTTCAGGTCCTCATTGTCATTTATGTCATGCAGAAGGGGTATGTTGCTCAACATCACATGGGATAACAAACAGCTGGTTGAGACCTTCTTTTGATGTTGGAAGAGTTCCTGATCCTGTTGGCTTAAGGTGTGTTTCAGTTTATGATTAAATTATTAATATGTTGTCTAACTTAGTGGTTACAATAATGTTAAATATATCTGATACCAATTGGAGCATTCCTTGCAGATTTGATTATGGTTCAAATAACATTATCACTTTGTTTGCTTCCTAGATGATGTTTCATATGAGATGCATGCAATAAAAAAGGAGTATTTGTTTGGCATTTAGAATATAGATCCTCTCTCCTTTTTTTTTTTTAGTGGAAAATACAAAAAAAAAAAACACCCTGAACTTTGGGCCCAAATCAAACTAAGTCCTTGTGCTTTCAATTTGAAATTATAAATCTCTAAACTCCGAAACATGCCCAAATTGGTCATTCTGTTATCATTTTGTTGGTGCATTGGATCAATGAGATCTAGCTACTTGCACCCCCTCCCCTTATAGGTTTTAGGGAGAGGGTGAGGTCATGGGTTTTGGACCTGTGCATCTGTAACTCACCAATAAGAAAAAATTCTTTAGTGCATTGGATGGAATATCAATATGCTATCATATGATGCAGTTTAATATTTTTTTTAGAATTAAAATTTAATTAAAAAATCCCAAGATTTTTCCCCCCTTCTTTCTCTCTTTATCTTCTTCTTCCCCTCTCTCTCAATCCTCCTTCTTCCTTCTCCAGCCAACCCCTTAAACAAACCCCATAACCAAAGCCTATTCCCCCTTCATCCTAACCCCTAAACGCCAGGCTCTGGCTAATTGTTTCCGCACTGAAATTGTTTCTAATGATAATTATAATAAGAAAGACAGTAACTTTGGTGTGGTTTGTTGTTCTAGGAGTTATAGTGTTGGTGATTTGTGTGTGAATTGCTTGGTGATGATTAGAGCATGTAGAGATCAGTTTGAGGGTAAGGAGGCCAAGAATTTGTTCAGATATGGGGAAGATTCTTAGGAAGATGGTGTTTTAAGCAACAATTTCTGGCTAAGCAAAAACCAGCTTGTGTTGGTGGGACTGTGATGAGAATGGCATGTTGTGGTGAGAAGTTGAAATATGAGCACCCTGTTGTGGATTTGGTCCGTGAACCCCGAGTTTTGTTGAGGTGTTGGTGTAATTTAAGTTGTGTTTCTGAGGACTGGTGTAGAGTGGATATGTTAAATAACAAGATAGGGAGTGAGAGTTGTGGGAATTTGAATCCTCTGAATCTGAGGGATGGGAATCTATGCGTGGAGAATAATAGTTCTTTGCGATGTTGTTGGGATGGTTGGTCAGATTGTGTGTGGAAGGGTTGGGATGAATGTTTGGAATTTTTATCAGTGAGTTGCTACAGCAGCAGGAGTGCAGTTTACGAGGGAATAGAAGGTGGCAGTGTTGCATTTTGTGGGGGGTGGTGATTGGGTTTTGGTTGTGCGGTTTGTTTAGGGGTTTGGCCAGTGTAGGAAGAAGAAGGATTGGGAGAGAGGGGAAGAAGAAGATAAGAGAGAAAGAAGAAAATAAAATAATTTTTAAAAGGATTATTTTAAATATATCTTAATTAATTTTTTTTTCTATGAAAATGCATCATGTGTAGTGATTGCGTTTCCATCCAATGCACCAACGGAATGATAACAGAACCATTAATTTGGGCATTTTTTTTGAGTTTTGGGATTTATTGTTTTTCAAATGAAAAGAATAGGGGATTAGTTTGATTTGGTCCCTAAAATTCAAGGGGTCTTATTTGCATTTCCACCCCCCCCCCCCCCTCCCCTTTTTTTCCTAGGTGGAAAGCTCTTTCATCTTGTTTGATGCACATTGAATTCTAAGAAAAAAATCAATGAACTTAGATTCCAAAGTTTCTTCTCTTTCCTCCGTTTTTAGCAACCAAATATTACATGATGATATCTAATGCCACAAGAGAAACAGCTCACTTATCACTATCTTAATTTGAAACTAGACATAGGAACTTGGAGTCTTGGAATTGAACTAAAGGAATGATGATTAACATGAGAGCATGCTCATAATAGGGTAAATTCTTCATTGCCTCCATGAGTTTTGTGGTTCCCCTTTCTTCATCATTTTTTTTTTTTCTGGTATACATACAATTTTAAGTCGAGATTTTGAATGTTAAATTATTTTTGTTAGGATTCAAATCTCCTTAAAGAAAAGGAGTAATTTGATGTTTGCCTTTTGATATATAAAGCTAAGGATAGGTTAAGATTTTCATCTTGTTTGATGCACATTCCATTCCCAGGAAAAAAGAAAAAAGAAAAAAAAAAATTTTGCTTTTCTTTTTTCCGTTTTCCAGCAATCAAACATTTATAAAGCATAAACTTAAAAGAAAAAAAATACTGCATACACCACTTTTGTCTATTTTAATGTCAAGTTTCAAAGTGAAATGAAGAAATTATGGCTTAAACATAGCATGACCATAAGTTGGCATGCATTTTTCATTTCTCATGCCTTTATATTTCCCTCTTGTTATGGTCATGAATTTCTTCCTTGCCTTCATGATCTTTTTTCTTCCCACTTTTTCATCTAATATTTTACTTAAATAAATTTACAACAATGCAGATTGGTTAGGAACATCTTATTAACTGTCTATAAACTTTTTGTTCTACCTGTATTTCTGAATCTCTCAAATTTAATTTATCCTCGCTCTTTTTATTGAAAATTTTGGTTTTCTATGTCAAAGTTCTAGATGCAAAAATCCATTTTTGGGATCAACACAATTCCATTGGCTCTCTATGGGACATGATCTTTGCCTTTCAAAAGTTTCAGTCGCTGCAGACTATCCAGATTCTGTACCTGATTCTTCTAGTTACATGAGTAACCAAGCTTATCATCCTCTTGAAGAAGTTAAAGATTCCAGAAGAATCCGGGAAACTAAACTTACTTCTGCTGAAATAGCAAGGAGCACAGTTGAGGTGGGTCCGCTCACATACACCTTTTCTGGTAAAAATATATAAATTTTAGGACTAGAAAATTAAGGGATGAACCATAGTATTTGTATCTGTGGGACAAATTTAGGTAGTATCATTGTACTTGGTATTACCATGCATGGTCAAACTTTTCCTTTTGTCTTAGGCTAACAGCTGTGCTTGGCTGGTATTTCCTGGAACGGTACATTGTGAACCACACGAACAAATTTCATGGGGTGAATTTCAATATGTTATCGATGACTATGGAGGTCTGCTCTCCTTCACTATTTTTAGTCTGATTTGAGTGGATAAATTCAAATTTTTATACCAACTTGATTATTGATTTAACCTGACCTAGTTCCTTATTTATTTAGATATATTTTTTGAAATTTTTGATGATACAAACATCTTAGAAGACCGTGGAGCAAGTAACCCTGTGGTAAGGATTTTCTTTTTTTTGTACATTTTATTTTACTCTTAAAATTGAATTGCAAAAGCCAATAATCAATACATGTTTTTAATTGCATTGAAAATATATAATTAGTTTCATTGAATTTTTTGGTATGCACTTTATAGTTGCTATGTAGTTTTTTTTTTTTTTTGTCCAGTATCTCTCTCTCTCTCAATTGCTTATTTGCTTGTAAATATAAATTTAAAATTTTCTGTATGCTTCTTATTTCATTTAAGATGATTGCAATATATATTTTTTATGTATAAGCCAATGAGCTCTAACTCAAATGGTAGCTCTTCTCCTTGTAAGAGCAAGGTGAAGAATGAGGTTGTGAGTTCAAGACCAACTAGGTTTATGTGTATTTACCAATAAAAAAAAAATTTGCATGTATATGCACACTAGATTTTTATTTTTATTTTTTTCAGAAGAAGAAAGCATTAAAAATATTGACCCTTTCTTAACTGGCCTGTCATATTTTTTTGATAAGTAATAAAGATGTATATTCAAGAACACTACCTTATGCAGAAAGTCATAAGGCAGAGAAAAAAAATTACAGAAAGAGAAGATAAAAAAGGAAAGAAAAGATACTAATTACAGAGGAGAGAGCTAAGTAATTGGCCTGTCATATTATGAATCAGAAATAGTACTTAGAGGGTTTTTTATTTAATATCACAGCTCAAGAGATGGTTCGTAATGAGGAATGATCATTATTGATAAAAAGTAAATGTTATAATTGTTAATTTCATGCATATGTCAAGTTTCTTTTGAGGATATCAAGAAATCAATGGCTCAATTGTTAGATTTGTGCCAGCGGACTCTCTTCGATTGGTCTCGGTGTTGGGATCTTTCGGATTGTTCTACTATTATTGATTTTCTTTTGTCTCTTAGAATATGATTTTGATTCCTTTATTTCTTTTTTTTGCTATGTTGTTCTTTGTTCACTACCGTGAACTCTGTGTATCTTTTACACTTTTCTATTAATAATATTACTTTCTTACCTATCAAAAAACTAAAGCATATGTCAAGTTTCTATGGATACGATATACAAGCAAAGATGTTGGAATCTGTGCCAGTATATAAAGCCCCGTAAATTACAATAAAGCCTTAGAATTGTCAAAGAGACATTTGGTACATACAACATACTCATGATATATAATATTGCAAGTAAAACTCATGACTGCAAGTGTTGGATAGTTATCCTGTTGCTCATCTTGTATAAAATTTGTAAAAGGAATATGCTGTCAGATTGTTTCTTCTCAGTACCAAATGAAATGACAGATAATGTTAACAAAAATATCATGAGATATAGGGAAGACATATTATATATATTAGTGGTACAAGTAATAGCTTTATTAGAAGGAAAAATAAAAATGGTCTATGAGAATCTGAGAGCATATTAAGTCATATTGTTTATATATGTGCACCTTTTCACTACATGTACGCGTGTATATGTAATTTGTGTGTGTGTACTTAACACTGTAATAGTTTGATGGACATTCATGTCTCAATTACAAGTTATAGATACATTGACAAATTCAGAATTTTGATGATACTCTGGTGTTGGATATTGACACGTCCATGGATATTTAACTATGCAATAGCAGGCCAGAGGGCTTCATAAATAAAGTGGTGTAAGGTAACTCATATCCAGACATCTTTAGTAGATTCAACATCACTATAGTTGTTCTGACATCTTTTTAGTGGTTCTGTTTATTTATTTCTCTGTAATTTCTTATATAAGACAAGTTGCACAATTTATTTTTAATGTGATTGTAGTTATGGTTTGTCTTTAGAATGCTTTGTTTGGAATGGAGATCCCAATATATGAAAACAGAAGGAACACTGGTGAATACAACATTTCTGAAAGTGGCAATAGCAATGAGACCCTTTTTGAAGATGATTTTTTTGAGGTTAGCAGTAATTTATAATTGGTTTCTATAATAAATTTGATAAAGTTCTTTATGCTTTTTTGATTCTTTTGAGTTACTTAATGGTTTACCGCTTTTGGTTTAAATAGGTTGTAGGTTCTGAATTGTCTGATGTTTCGGTGGACTGGGGAATGCCAGATACTTCTACCTTGGTTCACCCTATTTATTTTTCTAAATGCTTGACAAAGGTAATCACTGCTTGGTTTGATAAATATTATATAAGATACTATCCTTATGTGGGCCAGAATTCCACTTAAAAAAAAAAAAATCAGAATTTCCTTTAATTATGCTAGCAAGTAGTGACCTGACTATATAAAGGGGCTCAGAACAGGAGTCGGTAGAATTGACAGTGGGATCTCAGGGTTTTTTCTTTTTTGACACCATTTTGTCTTTTGATGTGGTTAAAAATGATTTGTTTGAATATCTGACAAATAGTGTGATTATAGATTTTCTTTCATGCAAAATATTTCTGACCAACATATGCTAATGAAAAAACTAATAAAGGTCATACTCAGTGCACAGTGCTCCCATTTATCTGGGATTTGGGAAAGGTGGTTGGTAGGTAGCTTGCCCCCAATTTTGGAGAGGCTGATCCCTGGACTTGAACCCACAACACATCACTTGGACAAGGGGAACTTGCCATCACACCAATTTAAATTTATTCATGAGCTTTTGAGTAACAAATTTCCAGGTTATAGAACTTCTAAGTCATTCATTTTTGCAATAGGTTTGTTGAAATGTCTTGGCAGATGAGAAAGATTATATGGCATGCTCTGGTGGCAGTTAAGGTGTCACAAAGGAATGCAAACTTTTTTTTGTCCAATGGCTCAAAAGGCATGATATCTATCCTCTAGTTTGAGCTTGCTTTAGAGCATAAAAAATGATTTTATAGAATTGAAACCTTATTCTGGATGAATTAAAATGGGATGATTTCACTCCATCTTTAAATTCATCACATCCTTTTTAAGTTTTCTATTCTCAATACCTAAATGGGCTAAATTTCAGAAGTTATAAAATACAGTATTTACATCTTACATTATGTGCTAACTATGTGGAGTGGCATATTAGATTGTGCTTAAATGCCCATTTAGTTTTTGGCTGCTAGTGCATAAATCAATTAGCAAAGTCATAGTCTCTAACATGTCTGAACTTTGTCAATGCTTAGTCATGATCAAAGTTGTGTGCACACTGTCATCCCCTTTCATTTGGAAACTCTTGAGAGCAATGAAAGTATATGATTAATCTTCTCTTGGGTGATGTTTGATATAAATAAAAAAGATGCAAGGATCATGACATATTTACTTAATGTAACCCTCATTTCACAGTATTGGCTCCTGAATCTTTTCTGTCTGACACTATATGAAATTATGATAGGTGGACCATTTAATTTCTCTTTTATCAGTCCCTTCTTACAATTGTGATTTATTGAGTATATGTTTATTGTAGGCTGCTAATATGGAATACAATAAAACAATGGATTATCCATCAAATGGTGTTTCTATTGTGGGCTGCCTCAGACCTGCTTTTGCTGACGAAGAATCATATATAAGAACGCTTTTTCATTGTGTAGATAGTGATGGATACAACTCAGACTGGAAAGGTATCGTGTGTTTCTTACCTTCTGCCAATAAATCTGAATTACCATGGAGAATAGCAGGATATATGCTGGGATGTTTAACTTTGTAAACTGACACAATGTACATACTACCTAGATCTTTCAACAATAAAGGTTCTGATACTGATGGGATTATTACAGTGAGAGGATCTTTGAGATTAATAAGCATCAATATTTGTTGATTATCAGTCCAAAATCACACCATAAATTTGGGGTTTCTTTGCTCAGTCAGAATCTATAAATACAATATATCTCGATGTGTGTGTGAAGTATAAAGTGGAGTGGATTCCTGGGTGGGATGATCATTAAATTTGGGAAAAAGTTTACCTCCAAACCAGTTTGGAGGAAACTTCCCTGACTACGTGACAGTTAAAAAAGACCACCCACGTGTATTTTAGTCACATGACTTTTTTAATGAGTCATGTGACTTGTTTAAATAATACACGTGGATAGTTATATAAATCACCACGTAGTGAGTTGAAGGAGATTCCTTCAAACTGGTTTGTAGGAAATCCTTGTCCTTAAATTTGTTGATTATAGATCTAAAAGTCATGGTATCAATTTTTTTATTTCTCTGTTTATAATAACCTATAAGGGCTTTATCTTGTATCTTGTTTTGTACTTTTGAGATATGTAAGCATGCACACTTGGGATCTGCCTACAATATGGGTTATGATGTCTTTTGAGATAAAATTATTGTGAAGGTCCTGTTTTATGTGGTCCCTCTTAGTTTGGATCACGCCTTCAAAGTGCTTCTCTTTTTTCTAGATTGTTTAAAATCTAGACATCAACTTTTTTTTCTAGGGACTTCTCCTGTTTACTGCCAATGTACTGGGGTTGTTTCTCTTTCTATAAAATTTTATTATTCGCTAAAGAAAAGAAAAAGAAAAGCTTATTCTTGCACTGCCTTTCAGATACTCTTCAATAGAAGTTCTGAAGGAACTTTTTTGGCTATATGGGAGGTGACATGTCCAGCTCATATGTTCCTTCTGATTTCTGACATTCTGAAATGGATATGCAGTTTCCAAATCCCTTTATTATTCAAATCCTTATTTTATTTTTGTAATCAATTTTTGGAAGGAAACTACAATCAAAAGTGAGGTTTTTCCTGTGTGGTTCATAGCTGTCACTCAATGCTGTAATTCACCCCCAGTTATTGTTGCTGCATTAGAAAGAAGGGGACCTTGTTCTGGTTGGTTAAATGAAGGACAAGAAAGGGATGAGGGGTTTTTATGATTGGAGAGAGGGAAGGGACGTGGCCACTGGTCAGTGTGGGGAACCCGTAGAATCAACCAAAAAGTCCCAAGCCCAAGTGTCTTCCAGCTCCCTTTCACCCAGATGAAATAGGTTGCAGTCAATAAGCTTTTTGATTGATTCTAGGTGTTGCAGGCCAAATTCAGTTGGTCTATTGTTGGATCCTAATTTGAAAAGAAAACACAGAGAAAGATGAAACTTATTAAATGAATATCTGTTATGGTTTGACATTTTTTTTATCACAATTAAGAGTTATATGCCTACCACATTTTTCATTTGATATGTCTTTGTTTCATGTTCAGATGGAGAAATCTTAAGCTTGAGTTCCGAAAGTGATCAAGGAAACACTGGCCCAACGCTGTACAGGTTGGAGATTATGAGAATAGAGTTATTCTCTGTTTATGGCATCCAGGCATGTGTCTTACACTTTACATGGTCTTATTTGTAAGTTTAAATATTATTTTCCTGGCTTACCTAAAAATGGGGTTCCATAACAATGAATATTATTATGAAGAATATTGTAAACATTAATATAAATGAAGACTTAAAAAATTAGCTTATATTTTTATATAAGCAGGCAGTTTACAAAAAATTGGTGTCCATCAGGCCTTTTTGGATTAAAATTATATCTTTTCCTTTGAATAATTGCAGTCTGAAATTAGCTTGCAAGATTTTCAAGATGCTGAGCCTGATGTTCTTGTACACTCTACACCAGCAATTGTAGAGCGGTTCAGTGAGAAGGGTATTAGTTGCAATGTTGCTCTTAAAGCACTTTGCAAAAAGAAGGGTCTTGATATTGAGGTAAAGAAGGATTTACAACTCCTGCTTTTTGTGATATTAAATTCTTAGTTCCTGCTTTCAAACCCATTAAACATGATGTTCTATGTGGCCTATTTATTTGCTATATTTGTAGCATCACCTTTCCCTGTTAACATTTTGTCTTGGGATATTATTTGACATTAGTTTGCACCATTACAGGACAACCATTATTTGATCTAAAACTGTTCAGAACTACGTGAGTTGTTATTCACTCCACTATAGAAACTTGTCATAACGTCTTTACTTCCAGCATCACTTGTCAGTCTTGTTTCTGTTCTTTTTCGGTGCGGCAGAACTTAGGTGCAATACCATAGGTGCTATATTTCTGGTTCCTCTAATATCAATGCAATACTTGTACTCGAAAAACTCTCTTAGCCATTAGTTTGTCATTGGACATCCATGATCTAGCCATGTGGTTTAACCCCCACTCCCCCCCCCCCCCCCTTCCATGAGTTCCATCCACTGAACCCCTGATTTCTGAGATGTTGATAACTGTCTCTCATTCATATGCACTGAAAAATGCAAGATTCTCTCCGAAATGCAAACCCATTTTTTCTCCATATTAAAGATAAATCTTAAAATTCAACCCACCCCTCACATTTGAACCCTGGCATTTAACCCGTCCATGTCGAAAAACCATCTTTGGAATGATTTATTGGCTATATTAATAATGATCATAAAGAATGGGGAGATCGTTTGCGATGGAAGTTGACAAAGAATGGGGACTTTGATATTCGATCATTTTACAATAAGTTAAGAATCCCCTTGCCCATTATTTTTCCTTGGAAAGGTGTTTGGAAGGTTAAGGCTCCTCGGCGTGTTTCCTTCTTTGTGTGGACTGCTGTATGAGATAGGATCCTTACAGGTGATAATTTGAGGGGTAGAGGGTTGGATTTTGTCGACTGGTGTATCATGTGCCATAGTAATGGGGAGACGGTGGATCACTTGTTACTACATTGTGGAAAGGCTTATCGGTTATGGAGTTTGGTGTTTAGATCTTTTGGGTTTTCTTGGGTCTTGCCAAGATCGGTTGCGGATACTCTATTCGGTTGGTAGAATTGGTCTGGAAAGCATTCGTCTAGCATTTGGAATTTAGCTCCATTATGCTTGATGTGGTGTCTTTGAAGGGAGCAAAATAGGAGGACGTTTGAGGACATGGAAAGTTCGGATGACCAGCTATTAGCCTCTTTCAGTGGCACTTTGTTTGACTGGTCTAGGGCTTGGGGACTCACCTCTAGTGATTCTCTCCCAATGTTCCTTAGCTCTCTCCTGTGTACTTAGTATCTTTTCCTTTCTTTATCTTTATACTCTTTCTTTTCCCTTTGTATTTTTCTCTCTGCCTTTTGTTTTTCTGCATAAGGTAGTGTTCTTGAATATATATCTTTATTACCTATCAAAATTTTTTTTTTAATAATGATCATAAAATTGATACTATGTTTGGCATGAGATAAATTCCATATTTCTAGAAAGGATTCCAAGCAGTAAGCAGGTCATTTTGGAGAATTGTAAGGGAAGTCAAATTGTGACTGCATTCGATTTCTTCTAAGATTACACTTAGTAATGGACTCTGGAAAAGGCCGTAGCAAGCCTCCAATCTTCGACCCACTCAAGCTCAAACCAAAGAAAACAACCCTAACAAGATGGATGGGCCTTGGGAGTTTGATTTGCTATCTGTGTCACAGCTTCTTATTCTCTTCTCCTCTCTCATTCATTCCTTCTTTAGAATATTGAATCTAAATTCTATGAATACCATCCTTGCCATTGCTTTTTCAGTGTTCCAGGAGCTCTCTACTGCACATCGAGAAAATCAGCCTACCCAGGAGTTATACACAATAATGAGGATAATTAACAGCAACTTTACCCCAGGGAGGGTAAATTTGTAATAACATTGTGTAGCCTAATTTTGAACTACCAGAAATATAATTGTTATAAACTTTGAACAGAATGTATGCAAGGCATGCATCCTTAAAAGTGGTGTTATTAAGCAATCAAGAAAAAATTACGGTATGTATTTATGCTTCATATGTCTTCCCGTGTATTAAACATGAAGCCCATCAAGTAAGCTTCCCACTCCTAAAATAGCTTCAAGGGATTATGATTGCAAGTTTCCTGGTTTGTTAGGATGATCCTTGATGAAGATATTGGGATATTGAGAAGCTCCATACAAGAAGATACTTTTAAAATTATCCTATTCAAATTTCATGGTAAACATAAATTGCTATGCATTTTTTAGATGAATAACTTTTATGGAGGGTCTTTGGTTACATTCAAAAGATTTGGACATAGGCAAAATCGTTGGCCTGTATTTTGAGCTCTAATACATCAGCTATGAATGATATTGTTGTTTCACATATGTTTGTCATATATGATCTTATAACTTGAACAGTTTCTAAATATTACATAGTTTAATGTCATTTACATTTCATTATCAATTTTGTTGATTAGTTAACCCTGCTTGTATAGGGAGCTCATTTGATTGGGGTTGACAGTCTGGGCATGGATGTCAGGGTTTTCTCTGGGGTGGAAGTACAAACACATCGTTTTCCTTTCAAAGTCCGGGTAAGCTATTTAAATTGCTTTTTGAGAAATCAGATATTCTTGACAACTTCGACAATTCCAAAAATATACCCATAATATCAGGAATCTAAAATGATTCTTTTTTTTTTTCTGTTAAGTAAATAACTTCATTGAAAAATAGATAAGAAAATACAACGAAAAAACAAGGCACACAGGTAGTGTGCTATAGCAATGCAGAAAATATAAACTAGCTAGCAATGAAAGTACAAAAATCAAGTAAATTGTGCAAAGAAGTAAAGGTGGAAACACCTGAAGCATTTGCCCACTCAAACAGAGTCTGAAAGAAAGAAAGCTTCAAACCGTGAATCAATCTTTCATTCCCTACAAATGTACGTGCATTCCTTTCCCTTCAAATAATGAACACACCATATTCCATAACTCTTGAGCTACAGGGCAGTGTATAAAAGGATTCTTACCAGCTGCATTGTCCTAATTAATCTGCACTTTGTTCAGATTTACCAGCATGGCTGCAAGCAAAATTTTGGCCTCATGCTGTAGATCACTCTTTATTGGTACATTAATGGCTAATTTGGGTGTGATCAAGCTTTCATGATTCTATAATTACTCCTCTCATCTCTATTTGATTGGATGAGAGCTATAGGGGGTTTGTTGGTCTTATAGTCTTTCATGGAATTCTTAGATTTATCCAATTTTAGATCATAGTGTTTCTTTATGCCCATTTTCCTTGCAAAATTTTTTTATTGCTCATAAAAGAATTACTCTGCTCATAATTACTCAATTGTTTTGGGCCAACATGATAAAGCAGTCATTGACTGTTCAGTTTTTGCCAAATCCATTGCAATACTAATTTTTAGGTCAATGAGCTCTAGTTTATATGACACTTTCTACTTTCATGATAATGGGATGGAACCAATGAGCTCTAGCTCAATTGGCACCTCCTCCCCTTGTAAGTGCTAGGTGGAGGGTGAGGTCGTGGGTTTAAGACCCATTGTGTTTGTGAGTCACCAATCAATTAATAATAATTATAATAATATTAATATATTGGATGGAGGGTGAGGTCGTGAGATCAAGACTCACTAAGTGCATGTGTAACTTACCTAATAAAAATTATTAGGTCTCAATGTTTCCTCGCTTCTTTTTGTGGCACTCACCCTCTTTCCCTGAGTTTTAAACGTTCTATTTGCTGCTCTTTTTTTTTTCCTCCCCAGCTACCTACAGAGGTAATAAATGACTTAGCTGTTGTTAGTTGTAATAATTTCCCATGGATGCTGATCAATGACTTAGCTATATCCTAAACTGCAGGCTGTTAGTGTCTTTATGGCCAAATTCTGAGATGAGCTACACTAATATTGCATAAGGGAGCCTTATGCCTTTATGCTGTTGGTTTGTGAACAACTTTATGTTAGTAATGCTGGCAATACCAGGATGCCCCTACTTAAAACTGACATTAGGAGAATAAGTTTCGTCCAGGGTTTTGAGAGTGGTTTACTGAGAAAGGTCTAATTTAAGACACTTTTTCCTTCTATTTTGAGAACCAAAAAAAGTAGGTCCCCTTTTTAGGTTAGACATGTTTACCTGACTGAAAGCGGCTATCAAGATTCAATACAACTTGTTATTGTTCTTTTATTTGCCACTAAAATGAACTATTCTCTTTGCGGGAATTGATGATAAAGTTTCATAACGTTTTTAATTGATAACGTTTTCACCCCAGTGCCACTGACAGTAGCTGGGAATGTCATTTCCTCAATATTACTGACTCCACTCTTGTACTCCTTGAAAGGAGGATGTCTATACTTGCACGGTTCTTTGAAAATTTTGGTGTTCCCATTGTATTTGCAGGCAACGTCCGAAGCCGCAGCTGAAAAGCAGATTCAGCAACTCTTGTTCCCACGGGCTCGCCGCAAGAAATTAAGAACTCTTGGGGTGGGAATTCGGGATGCGGATCCTTTTTAATTCTTCCATTGTGCTCTCTTGAGGATTGGTTTCGAGATTACTTCAGGCTTAACTTATTTAGCAGGGGTCACTCTCTCTCTCTCTCACACACACACACACACACACACACACTGCTTTCAACTCATTGCTTATGCCTTGACCAGTGATAACTTTATGTTCTTTTAGTTCCTTGTACTAATGTTTTTGTATGTTAATTTGATAATGTACAGAAGTACGGTTGAGTTTGTTTCTAATACTGGCCGCAGTGTATCCATAGAATAAATGGCTGGCTGAACTGCAGCCGTTTTTTTGGTCCAATTCTCTCTAAAGTTGAAATTAGTATGTATATATGGAAAGCTTGACCATCTGATAGCAATGATTGTATGTGGTATTAGAAAGTATTTACCTAAGAGGTTGAGAATTGAGATTGTTTTCTAAGATGGCAGTGTCACTGGAGTTTGAATCCAAACTAAATAAATGGTTGGAACACTTCAAGCAGACTAGAGAAAGCCGAGAGCAGCATACTAACTCTGAAATTTTAGCCAGTACCCAAGTGCTCAAAGAAAGTCAGATGCCTTGTCAATAGGGGAAATACTACAACAACAAAAACAACAAAAAACTTAGTCCAGAAGTTTTGGGGTTGGCTATAGATCTTCAACAGATTTGTTAGGGTCGATTACATGTATTCTTTTCCCAATAGGGGAAATGTAATAATAAACAAAATAATGATTCTGGTGATTTTAGTGAGATGGAGTTTTTATATACCGAGATGACATATGGGCCATGAGTAATGGTTTGAAACTGGCTTCCAGGCTTGGTTTCGAACCTCACTTTTGAGGTTGAAGTCTAGGCTGTACTCACTGGATAAATCTCAATGTATTAATAATTATTAACTTTTGAGTGATTTGTTATCTAACTGTAGGTCTATGATGATGCACAGATAAGAAAGTCATTGTGCAGAGTTTACTGGGGAAGGAGGGGTGCATTTTATCTAGTTCCCTTGAACCTTCTTCTTTTGCTGTAAGCCAATTATTGGAAGAATGCAAGGGGTGTAGCTTGGCTGAGACTATTTTTTACTTTTATTTTTTAATTGAATGCAACCATCAACCTAAAAACCAATAAATAAAAAATAAAAAATTGTTGTATAATAATTGGTACAAATTAATAATTTCATGAGTAACCATAATTAATAATTCTTGTGTATCATAATATAAAGTGTTTCAAAAAAATTTCTTTGTGGTTATTCATTAAAAAAAAAAAGTTAAATATTATTTTGTAATATATATTATAGATTAATGAACTTAATTACCTTTACCTAATAAACCCACCACTATATATATTTGTTTATTTATTTATAATTTTATATATAAAAGCTTATTTCCTCTTAGGAAAAAGTTTACCTTTAGGCTTTAGAGTGTATTTATATACTGCTTATTTTACTGAAACTGAAAAATTATTGCTGAAAGTACTGTAAATAAAAGTAAAAGTTAGTTGAAATAGTATAGTGAAATCTATGAATAGTGTCAAAAGTGCAGTGAAGCTCATGAATAGTAGCAAAAATAAGTTGAATAGTTAAATAATTTTCATTTTTCATCCTAACCCAAACGCACACTTAGTGTCCGTTTAGCAAGATTATTTTTGTCAACTTATTTTACTATTCAGCTTATTTTTACTATTATTTATGAGTCTCATTGCACTTTTTGGTACTATTCATAGGTCTTACTGTACTATTTCAACTAACTTTTACTTTTATCTATAATACTTTCAGCAAAAAGTTTTCAGTTTTAGCAAAATAAGCAGATCCTATTCAGTTTATTTTTGTTATTATTCATGGGCCCTAGTGCACTTTTTGGTACTATTCATGGGTCTCACTGTACTATTTCAGCTAACTTTTACCTTTATCTACTATACTTTCAGTAAAAAAAATTTAGTTTCAGCAAAATAAGCGGATCTCAAGCAGACCCTTAAATCAATCAATTTGGATGAAAATTACTCATATCCAAATTACTCAAACCTACCATGTGATAATGGATAAAACCATCTATATGGATACTTTTTTTAGTCATAAGTCAGATGATATGTTTAAATAATACGAGTAGATAATCAATCACATATTAGTTTGGACTTTAGTGCCTATCAATAAAAAAGTTTGGACTTTAGTGCAATAGCAAGTGCATTAGCGATGTGTTGTAGGTTTCGGTTTGAGAAACAGTTTCCCTGAGTAGAGGGAGAAATTATAAAGTACTCATGGTGGACAAGTGACGTGGTCCACCATTCCACTAAAAGACTTCCATTTGTTTAAAATTGTTGAGTTAGAATTTTTTTTTCAACAGAAATTGATTACTGATTGAACAATTTTAAACAAGTGGGAGTTTTTTTAGTAGAATAGTAGACAAGTGACGTGATCTACCATGAAAACTGCATAATTTCTCGAGTAAAGGATAGAGTTGCCTACCTACCACCTTTCTTTATTCTGGTGGAAGTGGAAGCATTTTTAGTGGATACAACTTTTAAATGATTACTTTACTAGTCCTCGCAAAGATCAAAATCATTATATTAAATCATTTAATCGATAATAAAAATTCATTTAACCTCCTTTGAAAATGAAAAGTACTACTAGATGAGAAGGTAAATAGTGGAAATAAGATACATTGGTTTGTCATGAGGCAAAATTGGCGTTTGTACAAGATTGAAGCCTGTGATTTTCATTTTCTATACCTTTCTTACCAGGCATATATTGACAAGATCCAAACCTTCAAACCACATAATACTCCCTCCATCACAGACAAAGTTTAGCTAAAAAATTGATTGTAATCTTAGACTACAACCTTTTTAAATATCTTTTTATTGGATGTGAGTTTTGACAAATCTACTATTGGATTACATATTTTTCTTATCTCTTTCATACTTACAAAATTTATAAAAAATTAAAGATCAATATTCATGTCATTAATAAATTGTTTAAATTGCAAGATTTCGTAATTTAAAATTATGCACAAAATATAAATTTATAGATCATATAGTAAATAATATCCGATTGACACAAAATTTGACATGTGTATTAAAAGCGTAAAGAACATGCAATTCAACGGTTAGATTTTCAAACTATGTAATAATATTTATTTTAGGGGAAATTACAACCCACCTGTGGTTAGGCCCGTTTTCACTTTACCTCGTGATTTAAAACTTAACACTTTGCCCACCTAAAGTAACTTTCGTTAGGGCTTCGTTACCCACCTCTACCTTTGCCGTTGGAAAAACATATTTATAAGGAAAAACAAACATAACAAAAATAAAAAAGTTAGGGTTTTTGATTGCTTAAGAACTTCTATAAGAACAAAGTGGAGGAATAGCACACCAATCAAAGAGCTTAATGAAATCACTTTTAATCTATATCAATATCAACAATCTCATAACAACTCAAAATTTTGAAACCAATTTTTACAACAAGACCAACAATCTCAAAACAACTAACAATGTTATTAACAAAAGAGAGTGAGATAGAGATAATCAATCGAAGAGTGAGGTAAAGAGAAATCCAACTGTGGGTTTGGATTGCGGTAGATCAGCCATGGGTTTGGTGGCGTGGTGGCAGCCCTAAGTGTTGCTTGTGCCTCTCCTAATTCTCGGTCCTTTTCTGCACAACCAAACACCACCAATCCAGGAAAGGAACCTTCCAACTTCAAACCCACCCCCAATTCCAACTTCAAACCCACTCCGAATCCCAACCACAGTAGTGAAACCTTGAATCATCAAATCCAAAACATCAAGTATCTAAATCACTCATAACCCACAAATTACCCAATCAACAACGTATCAGTTGGGACTTGATTTTAGAAGAAATGAGTGGATTTATGGGTTGTGGCTTTGGTTGTTGAGGTGAATAAGTTAGCTTCGGCGGAGGGCAAGCTTGGCGACACAGATCAACAACCACAGAGATCAACGAAAATCGAAGTCGGAGATTTGATCTGGGAGATTGGCGGAGATTGAATTTGGGAGATAGATAGAGATCGGATTTAGGAGATTGGTGGAGATTAGATTTGGAAGATTAGTGGAGATTGGAGTGGTGGATCTGTTTCTCTATCTCTTTGGAATTTGGAGAGAATCTTATTAGTCCCTCTCTTGGCTAACATGATTTTCTGATGGTTTGGAAAAGAAATTGATTGTTACTTGGTAGTTTACTTGATAAGCTATTCCTCCACTTTGCTCTCGTAGAAGTTCTTAAGCAATCAAAACCCTAACTTTTTTATTTTTGTTATGTTTGTTTTTTCTTAAAAATATGTTTTTCCAACGGCAAAGAGAGAGATGAGTAACAAAGCCCCAACGGAAATTACCTTAGGTGGACAAAGTGTTAAGTTTTAAATCACAGGTAGGCAAAGTGAAAACGGGCCTAACCACATATGAGTTTTCTGTAATTTTCCCTTTATTTTATTGAGTAAGATTGTAGTCTTAGGCTACAACCAATTTTGTATCAAAACTTTGTCCCCCATCACAAGTCCAAAGCAAATCACTTTCAAATAAATATAATTAACATAATACTGTGCACATTTATAATGTCAACTGGAAAAAACAACAAAAGGGGGAAAAAAAAAAATAACAAAGAAAACAAAATTGAGAACCAGCACCTTATATACACTTTGGTCTTTTCAATGCCCCAGATGGTTATTATTCAAAATGTTGTTTCAAATGACAATCCCAGGCTGAGAGCAGCAGCACTGCTTAATCCTTTCTTTGTTTTACGACAAGTAATTAAGCAGCTCCGCTTGATCCTCTCCCGCCACAAATAAGAATGAGGCATGTACTATCACCGAATGTCCTCTAAAGCAAATTCTTCATTATGATATCTTCCCTTGTGCATCTTTTCCAATGTTCTTGTTCTCAACAACTTCCCTTTCTGCAACGCCATTGGCAGCAATAGCATGCTTGCTATTTTCCCCAGTTTTCGAGGACCCAGCTACAGTTCCTTGGTTCCAACTTCCTGTACTAGCTTCCTCATCAAAACATTTGCTTCGTGCAGCATTTTCATCAGCAACTTCAGCCTGCCGTGGATCCCCATCTTTGTCACCCCTGCATTAAGGACCAGAACATTGGGCACAGGTCTATATTACTCTGCTAGCAGAAATAAAGAGAAATCTATTGCACAGAAATCAGTTGAGACCATAAAACACCAGCAGGCAATAGAGTGGTGATTTTAGAGATGTGCAATGGTAATCAAGATTCTCTGTAAAGTGGGTGGTCATTCAGGTAATGCCACAAAATTCATAAGTAACATTAAACACACCACCAAAATACAGTTTGAGTATATATAAGATGCAGTTTCAGTAGTTGAAAGTATGCAAGAAAGGTCTGTGTAAAGCCAGCAAAAGGCTGGTCAAGACACAAGACCTGTAAACATCTGTGCTACATGTTCATGGAAGCCAAGTTTACATCATTCCACCCCCTTGGAGTTCAATTGATAGGCCAGTGATAATGAAATCCTTTGTGGTGCCTTGTGTTTGTGGTTCAAAACCCCACCTCTTCCATCCTCACACCTATCAAAAGAAAAATATTATCCACCCCCCTTTCCTTATCCCAAAACAAGAGGGATCATCAGTCATTTCATTCTTGCTTCCGTCCATTTTTTATGGCTTCATTCAAGATTATGGACTTGTGCCTTGAATGCTATATAATTACAAATAGTCACCAACTTCTTTTTCTATATTGCACAAGCTCAATAAGGACAGAGACAAGGATTATTTATTTTGAGCTAGTATCATGCGGAAAAGGTAAATTATAATATAAATAAAGCATCAGCAATCCAAGACAGCAGTGGGTAGCCTTGACAATAAAGTAAAGTCTCTTGGCATCACATTAGAAACCTAAGTTCAAACCCTGTTCACACTAGGGGGTACAAGGAAGGGGAAGTGCTACCCTTGTTGCATAGAACAGCCCTTGGACCCAAAAAATAAAAATAAAATAATCCAACGCACAAAAGTATGATTAGATTGAAGTGTCCTTGTAATAAACAGACCAATAAATTAGGACCAACCAAGCTGAAATGAGAAGAGCACAACTGAATTGTTTGGTTGAGGTGGGGGGAAATTGTGCATAACTTGCAGCCTGACTTGAAGACTGTTAGCTTTGGTCTGGCTGTTGTTTTTTGTGCTGTGGCAGTACTGTGTTTTATTGAAGAAAAAAAAATTGTAATTTAAAAAATCACATACACTGAATAAATAACAAGCCCAACAGTGACAGCACCGAACGCCACAAAGTACATCCAGTCAACCTGAAAAGGATTATTAGCTTCAGATGTAAATTGCATATTTTAACAAATACATCTTACATGTGATTTAAATTTTTACCATAAAAAATTGATGACATAATTAGCATACAAACCTTCTCTTTGTATGCAAAGATGCGAATCACAACAGACCACATGTCTGAGGTCAACAAAGACAAGTTTAGCATCGTGGACCCATTAATCTGGCAAGGGAAAACCAAACTTGATTGGACAAGGTTTTGAGGCAGATAATACATCTCAAAATATTTAACATTTCTTTTTCCCTGCAATTTTTGAACCTAAGATCCCTACCTTCCCTTTCACTTTTGGTAAACAATTTAAAACTAAGATACTTGCCAATCCCTAAAAAACCCCCCAAGTGAATGCCAGGGGCCCTTCAAGCTTCAACTAAATTGAAAATTCAAATTTCATTGGGCATGGGAAAAAGGAAAATTCTAGTGTCCTCAATGGTTCAAGAACCATCAAGAAAAATTTAGAATAAGCAACTATAACCAAAGCAACCTCAACCTGAGAACAGAGACCAATGTAAGAGCACTAAAAAAAGTTATATGGCTCCTATTGATGATCGTCCTTCAGACTTCAATTTTAGACTCTTCATTCCATTGTTAGGCTATATTGTTACACATTTTGCGGGAACAAGAAGACATAATGAAATGCACAATCATTATATACTTCCAACTCATACCTTAAGCAAGATTGGGACTAATGAGTAAAAGAGAAACATAGCCACTGAAAATCCAACAAAAGGAAGTGCCTGACACCACAACATGAACAAAAGCTTCTCATGTCAAATTCTAGTACAAAACAATGATTGAACATTTATATACATTAAATTGAATAGATAAATAAACAAAATAAAAGGCAAACCATTGCTTTATCAAATAACCGGCAGGTGCAGGGAAAACCTAAATATTTACATCCTAATCAAGTATTTTCCTCTTACATGAATCTGTAATCTTGAGTGGTTTTACTGATGAATTTATCCAAGTAGATTTTGGCTGGATATATATTTTTTTTTCAGAATAATTCCAAATGAAATTCATCAAAATCTGCTATACTGAAATTTCTACTCCTACAAAATGTTTGTTACTCTTTGGTTACAGTTTGACTAGTGAATAGAGCTGTTGATCTTGAGATGGGTGAATATGATTGATGAGAGATCTGAAAGAATTGCGGCAAATGGTGAAAGAAGTTACAAAGAAGGTCAAGGCCTTATTGAATCTTACAAGGCCATGAAAGAAAAGCTCTCAGCCTTGTCCAAATCCCACAAAATTGCATCCGAAAAGATCTCAAGATTACAAAAGAATCTTGAGAACATGACAGATGAAGAGTTACAGCTTCTTAAATTAACCAAACCTACCCATGATTTTGAAGGTGACAATGAATATGTGGCTGATCAACATTCTGAAATTGATGGTAAAGAGATAATTACCTATGGAGAAGCTACTCTCATTTAAGAGGAGGTATTAAAGGCATCTCATAGTGCTGGTAGTGCGAGTGATCTAATGGTCATTACAATAGATGATCCACCTGGACATCATCTCCACCAAAAGAAAGTTTCTTGGGGTCCTGACCATTAAGCTAAGGTCCCTGAGTGTACAACAATTTCAATTTTCAAAATAACTTGGGACCAGCTAAACATACTCAAAGTGAAGTCCAAAGAAGATGTGGAAAAACAGTCAACTATGTTCATACGAGATGCTGTCAGGTTACGTGTGGAGATGCATAAGCAAGGCTTGTGCACTTCCTTAAGATCAAGATGCCAAATTGTATATTGCAACTGATGAGGAGCTGTGCCAACCTAATAAAGAGGAAGGCCACTATGACATTGACTTGTTTGTCATTGGAGCTAGAAGTGGCAATTATTGTGCTTCTAGATTTTCACCTAGTTATGGAGCCAAGGCTGCAATTTGTGAGCTTGAATTTCATCCAATCCGTTTAGAAGCTATTGGAGGAGTTGGAGGAACGTGTGTCATTCGTGGCTGTGCTTCTAAAAATATTTTTGAGCTTGGGTCATCTTTTGGAGGTGAACTTGGGAGGATGACAGAATTTACAAGCAGTATTTGCCTCTTCCTTGGTGCCAACTTAAGAAGATGAAGTGTGTGCAATCAAGATGTCATTGGCATATTGGTTTAGAGGCAAATCATCCATAATGAAGATAACAACAACACCAACTAGTGGGCGAGGTGTTTTGAAGGGGAGGGAAATGTTAGGAACCCCTCATTTGTTGTAATATCTTAATAATTCTTGTAATTCTATCCCTTCAACTAGCTAGTTAATTCCAAGTGGAATTGATAGGATTGAGTTAGTTAAAGTTTAATCACATGAATAAACCAAATTGTTGCTCAGTACTTTCCTTTCTCTTAATAATTCTTTGGAGGGTGACTACCTTGAATTCAGTCAAATTCCTTTTAATTCTCACCCAATTTCATATAATTCTCCATCCATCCCCGTTGGGAAACACCAGGTTCCTAACACCCTCTGAAACTTTTCGACAACCAAAATGGATAGCAGGACAATTTTAATCCACATAAAACTTCATATTGCCTTAAAGATAGAATATTGAACGTCTTTACCCTGTTGTAATCAAACTTGTAATTTTGTATGCATGAGCTACCTTGCCACTTAAAAGTAATGTGCTTCAAATATTTTTAATCAAAGCTGTAACAATAAATCAGATGGATGCCTCTCCAAGAATATGGATCTAATTTCAGTCACTGGATGTGATGCATTTATGTGCGTGTGTGTGTGTGCATGCGTGTGAGAGAGAGAGAGAGAGAGACAGACAGACTGACAGACAGAGAAACAGAGACAGAGACTTACTTGCCCAGGTGTCCAGTGAATAGATCTGAGCGCATTGCGCTCAACAATGCTTCTGCAGAAATCATTAAGGGCTACAACTTTAAAATAGAATTGCATACATAAAACAACTGCACTACACTTGGACATTGAGTAGTTTCTTTACTTCACAACATCCTCAACTCAAGTGCATTGAAATCAAGATGCAAGATGATTAATTTCACCTGATGAAAGAAACTTTTCTAAAACAATACATGTCCAATGAAATGATCACCCCAGGAAACAATTAACTGAACCAAGGAACAAATTATTTTATAATTCCACTAAAATAGAAAGAACTTATAACCCTCATATAAGAATCAACACTTAGCTCTGAAATCAAGGATACATTTGTATAGCACTGACAATGGCACCGAAAAGACCCAGCATTGCCATGAGTTCAACTCTATCAGCATTCTTCACAAGAAACTCCTGCATTGAAAAGAAAATTAAGGCTTAACTTTGAAAATGTTGATTAACCACTACTAAATTATTTTTAAAAAAGAAGATACAAAATAAATCCACCTATAATAGTAGCCCTTTGAACGTCCATCAGGTAACGGTGCCCAACTGACTTAGGATATCAACAAAATGATTTCTTCTTTTGGCTACTAACCAAAGAAAAAGCTAACTTTGAAACCATAAGTGTGTGAAGTGCCTCATTTTCTCATGTTTTAACAAAAAAATCTAGCGGACATTAAAAATGACCCTTAGGTGAGTAAAGTGCAACGTTTAAACAAAAAGTTGGCAAATAGACTTTCCTTCACACCACAGGTGATCAAAATGTATTTTATACCAAGCAGAAAAGCATGGCAATAACTCTACCACTTTGGACAAACAAAGGCTTCCGAGTTCCAACAGTGATAATTTTCCATAAATTTACCATAATAAATTAAGACAATGGAAACAATAATATGCTGCACCATAATGTCCATAACAAAACAATATGTACTTCATTCTTCCTCCCCCACCCCCCCCCCCCCCCCGGCGATTCCCCTCAAAATGTCTGCAACCTAGAGAAATGTTTGCATTAGCTTACCTCACTGACATTACTGACAGCATATAGCGTGGCACCAGCAATAACAATTGCATCTCCTTTACGGGGATTGCTCCCTCCTGCAACCCATAATAGTGCACACAACATCAGAACAACTACTTAAATAGAAAGATCAAGTGTATGATACAGAAGATGTTGTTCACCTGCTCGATCACCGGCATGAACATCTGAAAAAACAACGAGGACTAGGCCAGCGATACAAACAATAACACCAGTTACCTTTCTGAATCTATATTTTGTTTTCAAGAAAAACCAGGTAAGAACCATGACAGACGGTATTGACCAACAATCAAGAAGCATGACGCTTGTCATAGATGTGTACTGATAGGCCATCACCACTGCACATCAAATGGAGATTAGATCAGTTGCAGTTAATTAAAAAAAAAAAAAAAAACATTTCGAGAAAAAAATTAAAATACTAAAGACCCATCAACTTAACAATATCATAAGATACATCCACCATAAAAATACTAAAGAATAATAATTAAATGAACAGTATACATGCATATAATTATCATACTAAAATACACCAGTCATTGACAACAAGATAGATATTCTCACCAAGATAGTTGGCTTCTACATCTACCAATCCAAGAGGTATGTAGTAATACCATTTTGCCTGCATGAATTTCAAAAGAAAATAAAGTAGCTAGTCTTTAGATATTTAACATTAGAAAATGGGTAAAGACAACAATGAAAGGAGCAATAACTAAATGAACTAAATGGGCCTTTCTCCTCCTCATCTTCAACTCACACATCTCAAGGGTACTGATACTGACTCTTCTTAACCAGGATTCCTTCTACCCATCCAGCAGAAACATTGTTAAAACTAAAATAGCTATGTGATGACTGTGTCATTTCTTATTGCTCACAAAAAGCCTGCTCCCTAAGTGCAGCTCAAATTGTGGCAATTTCATGAAAAATTGCCACCCACCAAAACTAGTTGCCAGGTAATCCAAGAGCATTCAACTCTGATGGGCTAGCAGTTATGCTCAGGATGAAAAGGTTTTTTCAAATACAACTGTTGAGTTTTACATTAGAAGCACATATTCACATGAACTGTCCAAGTAGAATATCCTATGAGCTATAATCATTTTTTTATTTTTGGTAAGTAAAGAAGATTTTATTCAACTCAGAAAAAAAGAGTAACCCAAGTGTATAGGATGTCTAATAATTCATTGTTCTCTCCAGAGAGTGTGTTTTCTCAGTCTTGTCAGCCATCACTGGATACTGATATTGATCAAGAAATTAAAATTAAAAATAAGAAAAACAAAAATAAGGAAGCAACAAATAGGTTGACAAAAAGTAACTGCACCGGATCATGAAACTAATACATACAACAAAGCTGACTGATATTTTCCAGAGTATAATGTTATTATTATTAGCAGCTTGATCCTACATTTTTTCAACCCGGAATAAACAAAGGATGATTTTATTCACATATTATTTTAAAAATCATTTGAATGTAGACATTTCAAATGCATAAAAATAAAAGCAAAAAAAGCATAAAACCATTGGAATAACCTTGAGTGCTTTCTTCCGGTAAATCACAATACTTCCATAGACAATCGCCAAGAGCAAGTAGTTTAGAAAAGACTGTGAAGTTGGGACATTGATTCCTACAAAACATGATAAAATATTCTGAAAAATTTATCAACTTTTTATAATACCAAGATTATGAATGAATAAATGTCAAGAATAAGAAAGTAAGTAATATGATATCCAACAGTATATATCAGAAACCAGTACCAATAAACAGAGCATATAAATGTGTATATATATATATATATTTATTTATTTATTTATTCTTTTGAATCTTTCTTGGTGTGAAAAAATTTATAAAAAAGAAAAAGAAGTTTATATGAGAATCTTGAACAGAATACCTTGAACACAACCTCACTACACTAAGACCAATCATGTAGGAAATCATTGACAAAAAGCAAATTTTAAACCTCTATGAAATTTGAACCAAGAAACACATAATAATATGTGAGTATAACAAAATTTATCAAACAGAACCATAAGAATATTGGCTTCCTTGGATCAATAATTTAAACAGTCACGATTTTGACTAAAATCTTCATGCCCGACTGGAACCAATATATCAAAGAAACACTAACTATAATTGAAACATCATAGAACAAATGCAAATTCCAAAATGTCTGGAAACTGCAAAAGTTCAAAAACTTTCCAGAAACCTATTGAATTTCAATACTTTTTTATTATTATTTAGATTACTCTCTGTAGGGCCAGTCATTATGAACATAAGAACCATTGCTATGAATTGTAAGTACAAAAATCCATTGCAATCAAATAAAAGTATAGCTTCATGTTTGAGACAACTAAAGACAAAAGATGTAACACACATACATACATACACAAAGGCATCATCAATATACCTCTTTTGGCGAGTTCAGAAGATGTGAAACCAGTGGAAGTGATCAAAAGTGAGAGAAACTGTCCCAACCCAAGACCTATCAAAGTCTTTTTGGTCCAAAACTGCTTAAAGTTCATCATTTTTTCACAACACAGATTTTCCAAAGCAAAAACCCAACAAGGAATTGATATATATTTTTCAAGAAAAACAAAAACCCAATTCAGAAAACAACAAAATACTCAGAAACCCATTTGCAGAAGCCCCATTTATGAGTGTGTATGGAGCTTCTGAGGGCCTGAGTTTTGAGCTTTTGTTGTTGTTTTGGAGTCAAACACAAAGGACTGCAATGAAATGTGATTGAAAGCGAGTGAAAGAGAGGTTTTATCTTAGGTGCCAAAGTGAAAAAAGGGCGGTGGAAGTTCCCAAATTCTAAATTAGAATGAATAACGCTAGAAATACAAATTATTTTATAAAAAAATTTATAAACTATTGATGTTGTGGGTAATTATTGATAAATAAAAAAGTTATATTAATAGTCGACCTAGATGAAAATTAATAAGAGGTTGACCATATTAATATTTTGTAAAAATATTATAAAATAGTTTGTGGTGGTAGCATTTTTCAATGAGAATGTTTGCAGCTGTCGAATTTTTGAGAGTGTTGTCAATGATTACGCAAACCATTTTTTTTTTTTTTTGGGTTAAATTTTTGTTTTCTTTTGTTTCCTTTCACTTTTACTAGTTGATATCATTGACTAAAACAATATTTTTTTAATGTAACTATTAATTAATTTATTTATTTTTATAAAAAAATCTATTAATACTTTGATAGCACTGTATTTGAGCTGGACTGTTTTTTTCGGAGATTCCCAATAATATTATACCATGCCAGCATTTATTTTAGAAATAGTTTTAACTTATAGAATAAGAGTATTTTATCATTTTATCAAATTAGACACCAATTAATTTTTTGGGTAGGCGAGGATTGAATTTCTGATCTCTTATTCAGCCATTAGAGACTTTAGATGTTAAGAGCACTAGTATTGGGGGTGTAAACACCCTTCAGTTGCTATTTTACAACCTAAGTCTCCAAAACCCACTCCATCCGGGTTTGTAAACTTAAAAAAAATTGCAACCTATGAATAGTAAGGTTGTATATATGCAACTTTACTGTTCATAGGTTGTAAAAAAAAAAATTTATTTTAATATGAGGTTGTGTGTGAAGAAAAAAAGCGAGTCGGGAAAAAAAGAGACAATAATACTTTTTATTATTTTATTAAGTAATTTATCTGTATATATTAAGAGGATTCAGAAAGTTAATTATTACTTTTTTTCTTGTCAAATATACCCCTAAATTAATTAACCAACAGCTTAAAAATGAGCCTAAAATAGTAAATTGGAAAAAGAAAGTTAGTTATTGCTTTTTTTATTGTAAAAAATACTCATACCTAAAACTTAAAAATGGGGTTAAAATAGTAAATTGACAAAAATAATAAATTCTTACTTCTACGTTGAAATGTTTTCCTGCTTCTAATAAACTCCTACTTTTATGTTGATTTAAATTCCTACTTCTACTCACTAACTCTCTACAAAATAGGATTACTCTTTTGTTAGTTTTAAAACTCCTCCAATCTACAAAACTCACCCCACATATTCTTTTTTTTTTTTTACTTCATCATGATGTATTTGTTTCTTCTGTCCTCCTTTTTTTTTTCAATTTTTTTTATAAATTTCATTACACCCTTAGGTTCTTTTTTTCTTTTTTTTTGTGTGATTGAAAAAAGTAGAAATCCCAAATTATAATAAATGCAAATTATTAATTTTTACCCAAAAAATAGAAGAGCCTCTGAGCATGCACGTGAGCACGTGCTTAGAGGCTAGTATTATTTTATTGGGTTATATGTAAAAATAAAAATTGGGATGTAAAGTGAGTTGTAAAATGAGTTGGTTAAATAGATAAAGTAGTGTTTTTTTGAAAATGATAAAGTAGTGTTTGAGAATGTAAAATATGTTTTTTTTTTTTTTTTTTTTTTTTTGCATCCCTAATTCTCTAAGCATCAGTACTTGGTCTTGCATATGTTATAATACGCTATATTTTAGCATCAAAGCACAAAAAAACCTATTACTCAATCTTGCAATTGTAAAAAAATTTGATTGTGCTATAATACCATCCTAATTTTATGATGGTTCTGTAGCTCACTTGCAAAATTAAAATAATATTTTTTATTCTTTCACCTCAAAAATCATCTTCCTCTTTCTCTCTCTCCCTGACTCACCACAAATTAAAATACTGATTTTTTATTGTTTGGGTTATATACTTTATTGTGTAAATATTTTATTTTAATGTGTTATATAGGAATATAAAAGTTGAGATGTTGGGTGTGTTATAAAATGGTATGGTATAATAGATAAAGTAGTGTTTGAAATGGTAAAATGAGATATTTTGTAGAAACTAGATGCTAATGCTCAAGAGGCTCTTTGGTTAGCTGAAAAAATAGTGTTTTTGTTTACATTTTTAGTTTTCAATGGGATCTACCACAAAAAAAACTTGTTTGGTTTAAGAACTTGTACTCAGTTTTCATTTTCAATATCCTCAAAGTTAGATTTGAATACAAAAATTGAAAACACATTTTCATCGTATTCATTTTCATAGAAAACGAATACAATAACAATTTCATAAATATTGTGAAAATATGAAGGGCCCCACCTGATTGATGTGAGTGTAAGTGAAAAAATTAACTTAAAAAAAAAAAAAAAAAAAAAAAACAATGGCAAACCTGTATATGATGTATTTTATGTATTCAAAACAACTTACCAGATACCCTCAAATGTGAAAATGAGTCCTTTTTTATATATTCAATTCCAGTATCTGAATACAAAAAAGAAAAATGAATACACCACTTTTTGAAACCAAACAGGGCTAAGAGCATTCACATCCGGTTTCTACAAAAAATTCTATTTTACTATCTTAAAACCTACTTTATCATTTATACCATACCATTTTACAACATCTCTAACATCCCAATTTTTATTTTCCTATTCAACTAATTAAAATAATATATACTACCCAATAAAATAATATAATCCATCTCTAACCACAGCAACAACACACAAAAAAAAAAAAAAAAAAAAAAAAATCAAAGAAAAATCCATCACCACCATGGCAACAACACATAAAAAATCAAAGAAAAATCCTCCACCACCATGGCAAATTCACAGCAACAACACACCCACCACCACCATGGACAAAAACCCACAAAAAAATCAAAGAAAAATGCACATCAGAACCCACGCTGGAAACCCACATCAGACACACACCGGAAACCCACATTAGAACCCACGTAGACATGGCAAAATGGTCGAGTAGGGTTCAGGTCGGGTCAATCGGGTTTGCAGGTCAATCGAGTTGCGGGTCAATCGGGTTTCGGGTCGGGTTGACCTGTATTTTTCAAACAAGGTTTTTTTTTTTTTTTTTTCAATTACAAAAATAAATCAATGACAACCTGTTTAGAGAGAATGAATAAAATCAGTTAAGCAAATGAATAGCACTTAATGCCACTTGTTAATATCTTTCCAATTCTAATAGTTTTGACTTTTGAGCATGACAAAAATTATTTATAGTCATAAATTCATGATGGAAAAAGTCTTCAATGTTAATAGTTCATTGTCAAAATGCATATAATTACAAGTTTACAACTTCAAAAAGAAATAGATCTTAAAACAAACAAAACAAGTAAGCCAGCAAAGTAACAAGTTATCAGTTTTCTTAAGTGCACATGTTCCTGTTACATTTAAAATAATAGTAAAGTTAGATTACTTAGAAAGATAAACTAAACAAAAAAATATTTAAAAATAAACATAACATATTAAGTAAAGAAGAATAAGTAAATATTTTATAAGAATTACACCTCAAGCTGAAAGTGAGGTGGAGCCGTAGAGAGGTGCCGCGCAAGCTTGAAAGTTGAAACTGAAAAGTGTGGAAGTGCCGAAGTGTGAAAATAAAATAAGGGCAGAGGAAGCTTCACTCTTTCATTTCATGTTTGATGTTTGTGAATCACAATGGCTTTGGACAATTGGACTCCAGCTAAGTCTTGGTCTTCTCATGTCATGTCCGAATGTCCCAGTGGTTTGTGGAGGCAGAGCTGAAAAGCTATTGATTTGTGACTTTTGTCTTCTTTTTTTTTTTTTTTTTTTTTTTTTGAAGAGGTGACTTTTGTCTTCTTGTAATTTAATAATTGATTGAATATTGCCTATTGGGTTTGGCTCTATGTTCTGATGCTTTGTGCTTTATGCACTAAGTATCAGGACGGAGTTAAAAAAAATTTTAACGGGTCGGGTCATGGGTTATTCGGGTCGGGTTGGGTTGACTCGTAAAAAAATCGGGTCGGATTATGGGTCAACCCGTTTTTGCTTCGTGTCAAAAAAATCGGGTTCGGGTTAGGTATTTTTCGGGTCGGGTCAGAAAATTCTAACCCGTTTTGCCATGTCTAAACCCACGCTAGAAACCCACATCAAACCCACGCCGGAAATCCATATCAAATCTCGCCACGCCATGCCCACGCCGTGACCACTCTGAATCCAACTCAGCTTCGATGGCAAGCTTTAAACGAGAGAGAGAGAGAGAGAGAGAGAGAGAGAGAGAGAGAGAGAGAGATGTGAGAGAGGGACTGAGGACTGAGGACTGAGAATTGAAGAAAGAGAGAGAATCAGAGAAGAAAAGAAAAAGAAAGGAAGAAGAAAGGAAGAAGTAGAATTGAGTGAGAATTAGAGAAAAAGAAAAAAGAAGCAGAACTGAGGACGAAGTAGAACTGAGTGAGAATTAGAGGAAAAAGAAAAGAAAAGAAAGGAAGAAGAACTGAGTGAGAATCAGAGTAAAAAAAGAAAAAGAAAAAGTAAGGAAGAAGTACAACTGAGTGGGTGAAAGATAGAAAAAAGTAATATAATATTATATACAAGATGCTACAGTACCGTCATAAAAGTAAGACAGTACTGTAGCACTATTGTAAAAATTTATACAATTAAGAGACTGGATGATGAGGGGTTTTGGAGCTTCGATGCTAAATATTACCAACATATGGCATTTGCAAGACCCAATGTGAATGCCCTAAGTTAGACAAAGTGTAAGGCTACAACTTTTTTATTTTTTAAATAAGGGTACAACTTCTTGGAATAATAGATTGGGACTGCTATAGTTTTAAATTCAATTATCAAATTTGTTGGACCGTGAGCTATGTCATTCTACCTCAGAACCAATTGATGATTAAGAAGACACACTCAAATTTTTTATGGCATTCGACATCATTCTTTGCAGGCCTATTTTTAGAGTAGTTGTAAGAAATTAAATTGTGGTCCCCCAACAAAATTGATAATGTCTAGGTTGATAAGTATTGTTTTAGGTTGATAAGTATGACAATTTCGTAAATATTGTGATAATATGAAGGGCCCCACCTGATTGATGTGAGTGTGTGTAAGTGAAAAAATTAATTTTAAAAAAAGAAAAATAGAAAACAATGTCAAACATGTATATGATGTATTTTATGTGATCAAAACAACTTACCAGATACCCTTAAATGTGAAAATGAGTCCTTTTTTATATATATTCAATTTCAGTATCTAAATACAAAAAAGAGAAAATGAAAAATGAATACACTACTTTTTGAAACCAAACAGGGCCTAAGTTAGACAAAGTGTAAGGCTACAACTTTTTTATTTTTTAAATAAGGGTACAACTTGTTGGAATAATAGATTGGGAGTGTTATAGTTTTAAATTCAATTATCAAATTTGTTGGACTGTGAGCTATGCCATTCCACCTCAAAACTAATTGGTGATGAAGAAGACACACTCAAATCTTTTATGTCATTCGACATCATACTTTGAAGGCCTATTTTTAGAGTGGTTGTAGGAAGTTAAATTGTAGTCTCCCAACAAAATTGATAATGTCTAGGTCGATAAGTATTGTTTTCTCACATTTATTAAAAAAAGAAAAAAGAAAAAAAAAGAACCTAGGCTCGAATACTCTTGAGTTTGGTTTTTTACTTAATATTCAATTTTGATTTACCAAAGGAAATGAATTTCAATAATAAATTAATAATATAAAAAGGCAGCTCCAACATTCAAAAAAGTTAGAATCTCTAATCGTAGTAATTTTATTGTGCGTTCTATTAACTTAATTGGTAAAATATTTTGTGGTTAGATAAGATATTTAGAATTCTAACATCTACATAAATTGGTAAAGCAACTCCTCTTGTGATAACTAGTATGTCCTGCCTCACTTCTTCATAAATTGTGCTTGTTATTATTATTATTTTTGAGATCCTTTCCCTTCCTTATTTTACAGGCCAAACTAGACCCTAAGTCATTCTTGAGAGTGAGATTACCGACCTAACTTTAGAAGCAGAAATTCAACCAGGTATGCTTGGCTTTCATGATCCTTCTTCTTTTCCCCCTCTTCTTGGTTCTGCTATGGGAAACTGTTCTTGCTCTTCTTTTAATTATTTTACTAGGATCCCTCCCCCCTTTTTTACACTGAATGCTTCCCTACAGATCTTGCTAAGGAGTCAGGGGAACAAGCAAAGTGGGATCCTTGAGGTGACAGGAGTAGCTCCTCCAATTCAAGAGGAGGTTTTTTTTTTTTTTTTGGGAGAAATAATTACAACATGCTGCTAACCCTGCAGCTCGAATCCTTTCCCCCCTAGACCCCCAAGCACTTTGTGCATGGGGAGGTGCCAATTCAGCTACAAGGCCTTTGGCAAGAAGAGGCTTCTTTGATTGCACCAAATGAAGCTAGTATCTGACTTTTTCTTTTTCCCTTTTCTATTAACTTAATAGGTAAAATATTTTGTGGTCAGATAAGATATTTAGAATTTGAATAATAAAGTGCTCCCATAAGTTGAAATTTTATCTCTCTCACAAACATATAAATTACAACAATTTTATTAGTATTTTTTTTAATACATATTAATTATGAAATATTAAATCTTCAATCCTCGTAACCTTTTATTAGCATTATTTCAATAAAATATTATTTAAGACTTAAGATATATGGCAATGTATTAATCCGATCTCCACTTTAATTCTTATTTTATTTTATCAAATTTTTTTGAGAAATTTATTTTATTTTATCATGAATTGTTCAATGTCAAAAATCAAAAATCAACCTCTCTCTTATAAAAAAAAAAGGGGGTAAATTGTAAATTATACCTCTAAAATTTGAAGGTATTTGGATTTTACACTCTGAAATTTCAGAATTTGAATTTTACCCCATAAAATTAGGGGTGTTTAGATTTTACACCCTGACGTTTCAGAATTTGGATTTTACTATCTAACACTTGGAAGTGTTTGGATTTTACACTCCCAAATTCTGAAATTTTAGTGTATAAAATCCAAACACTCCCAAAATTTAGGGAGTAAAATCCAAACACTCTTAAAAATTTTAGGTGGTAAAATCCAAATTTTGAAATGTTAGAGTGTAAAATCCAAATACTTCCAAACTTTAGGGGGTAAAATTTAAATTTTAAAACTTCAGAGTGTAAAATCCAAACACTCCCAAACTTTAATAGTGTAATTTGCAATTTACCCAAAAAAATGCATACATAAGGAATATATTTTCTTTTTTGGAGTTGAGCTAAAAATCCTAATCTACACGACATATATAGCTCCTCCAAATCCATAACTAAGGAATTTTTTTTTTTTTTAGCTGCGTTGGAAATCCTAATCTACCTGACATATATAGCTCCCCTCGGAGCTTGAACCTGTGATGCCACCCCCACAAGCACTTAGCACTTAGTTACATAAGGAATATCTTATAAATATTTAGAATCACAACTTATGTGATTCACATGTGAGGATGATCTAATTTAGAACTTAGTATTTGCTAACTTTATTGGGTGTTTTCATTTAAAAATTATATATATATAATTTTTTTAACTGAATGTATAATGTATATATAATGTTTTAAAAGCTATAATTAGAGGGAAAAAAAAGGTTCAAAAATTGTGCTTTAAATAATTGCAATTTCAAAACAGCATACCAAATGAGAACTTAGCCAACAACAAACCCGACCTTGCGTGCCACCATTCCCTCATTTTTTTTTCTTTCATTTTTTACTTAAATGGGTTTACTAAATAAAGAGATATAATTACAAATGGAGACTGGTGAGGTTTAAGACAAACTTTTTTTTCTCCCCAAATCCTCATTAAACTCTTAAATTTCAGGAATTCTATCCCAGACCAATTCCATTTATATTTGAAAAATCCAAACTTGTAACAAACATGTTTACTTATCTTATGGTTGGGTTAAACAAGTTGAATCAAGTTCAGGTAACCTAAAATTAAATATCTAAAACAAAGTAATGCTATATACAAAAAAAACAAAAAATGACATTTTTTTCATAGCTGGTGAGTTGGTAAGGTTTCACTGATTCTCATATGGACTTACCACGGATATCACTTTTTTATTTACCACTAACAATTTGTCATATCAGCAAATATTATATTTTTTATGTCTCTAGACTCTCAATACTATTTAATAGAACTTAAGCACTAGAAAGTAACTTAACACTAGATTAATTAAATTTTATGAGGACAAATAGACATGTAAAGGTATTTTAGTAATTTAAATTAATAACTAGGTTGACTTTAGGTACCTAAACTATAAAACCCAAACTTTTTTGAATTGACTATATAATTTTTAGTATAAATATAGTTAACGCCCTTGAGATTTGGACTGATGTCAGCTAGGTCTATTTTTTTTTTTTTTTTTTAAATTAACTAACTTGGTCCCTAATCACTATGAGAGAAATGAGAAAAAAGTTAGTAATGGTTTAGGAAGTTGAGTTTAGGAACCAAGTTAGTTAGTTTTGAAAAGTTTTAAACTTGGCTAACATTAGTCCAAACCTCAAAGGTATTAACTGTATTTTACCCTAATTTTTATTTCAAGTAGGTTTGGATTGCCTCAATGATGATGACTTTGTAGTACAATAAATTAATAACTAGGTTGACTTTAGGTACCTAAACTATAAAACCCAAACCGTTTTGAATTGACTATATAATTTTTAGTGTAAAATAAAGTTAACACCCTTGAGATTTGGACTGATGCTAGCTAGGTCCAAAATTTTTTAAAATGAACTAACTTGGTCCCTAATCACCAAGAGAGAAATGAAAAAAAAAAGTAGTAATAGTTTAGGGTCCAAGTTGAGTTTAGGAACCAAGTTGGTTAGTTTTGAAAACACAGAGCATAAAGCATAGAAGCAAGCAAGCATAAACATGCAAATAGGATGATCCAAACCCTTTGATGCGGGCCTTGGTATATGGACGTTGATAAAGACCACAACGTCTAGATCGGGTCCTAACCATTAGGCCAAAAACACAAGAAAATGCGATAAAAGGAACAAAAGGGCTACAATAGCACATGGCATGACAAACATAGCCTAGGTCTAGGCACACAAACATGGTATGGAGCACACAAGCATATGGAAGATAGTATGAAGCATGTAGAGAACGTTGATCTAAGCATCCAATCTACACATATAAGCATGGAAATATGCATGGTTGAGTTTAGGAACCAAGTTGGTTAGTTTTGAAAAGTTTTAGACCTGGCTGACATTGGTCCAAACCTCAGAGGTATTAACTGTATTTTACCCTAATTTTTATTTCAAGTGAGATTGGATTGCCTCAATGATGATGACTTTGTAGTACAATAAATTAATAACTAGGTTGACTTTAAGTACCTAAACTATAAAACCCAAACTGTTTTGAGCCGACTATATAATTTTTAGTGTAAAATACAATCAACACCCTTGAGATTTGGACTTATATCAGCTAGAGAGAAAAAAGAGGCAGAAAGCCACATTAGATAGAATAAAATAAGTTAACGATATGTTCGTTTAAATAGTAGAGTTTTAAGATATGAAAAAATTACAATTTAACCCTTATTAGGATGGGGTGGGTTGGGGTGGGGCGAGGTGGGTCTCAAAAGTCTAAACCCATCCTTGCCCCGCCTCGTGATGCAGGGCTAAAATCTCACCCTATTCCCGCCCCACCGCCTTTGCGGGGCGGGGAAAAACCGTGCGGGATGAAGCGGGGAGGGGCGGGTTAAGCGGGGCGGGGCGGGGCAAAATTGCCATCTCTAGTTGTAGGTGTCCTAAATTTGGTATTTGGCATTTATGACCCTATTCTAAGAGAAGTCACTTATTATTAATAATGATATTTTTGAACTACATAAAAGTCTAGTTTAAAAAAGAAAATATAGTATAAATAATATGATTAACTCTATTAAAATTAATGGAAAATTATTAGAAGAAATATTCTATTTGTTATAATGTCTAAGGGTATAATTCTCTCACAGGAGCCATTATTATGTGTCCAAGCTTATCCATATCATTTTATCAAAAAAAAAAAAAAAAAGCATATCCATATCATTACAAAAGTCAGACACCTTATTCCTTTACGTTATGTCTTATAGTTATACGGGGAGAAAAATGTCCTTTTAAAAGGTATGAAGATTGCCATGGTAAACATCCATATTTTCTCTTCAAAAAAAGAAAAGAAAAAAAAAAGCATATTTTCTCTTGCAAAGCGATTAAAGAAATGGGAAGAGTAGATGGGACTACCTCAGTACCCCATCTCAAAAAAAAAACCTTTATGATAAAAAAAAAATTATCTAAATAAATTTCTGTTCTGTTTTATTTATTAGAAATATTCAAATATTATGCATGAATTAATAAAATGTTATATGTAAATTGAAAAAAGATAATTAATATTATCGAAGTTGAATAATTAAACATATAGTAATAAAAAAGAAAAAAATTATTGTAATTTATATGCATGAAAAGTATCTTTTATTTTTATAATAACAAAAAAATTTGTTCTAAATCATAGAAACAATTTAATATAAACTATATAGTTTTTAAAAAACTTGTGGAACTTTTGGTAAGAGTTTGAATCATAATATTATTTTGAAATTGTAGTAAAAGAGTTTCACATACAACAAATTATTATATGATATGACATTTAGCACAAAGTTGTGTCTTGCTAGGATAATTAAATCAAAAGGTCAACCATGAGTAAAGAGGATAATTCTAAGATGCCACTCAACCGAGTATGGCGGACGCCACCAAAGTTACCCAACACTAGTCAGTAAATGTGAGCAACAAGCTTGACCAATAAAAGGAATGTGGGTTCTAGTTAGTTTAATTGGTAAAGTCTCTGATGGTTGTATATATAAGAGATCTGGGATTCAATCACCGCTTACACCAAAAATTGATTGGTGTCTTGGTCTGATGATAAAGAGCTATCATCAAAAGCGAGTGCCATATGTTGAAATTCTCTCGATAAAAGGAATCACTCAATTCAAAAACATAATACAATTATAACAAATTTTTCAGGTATACAACTTCCTAAATAGTCTTTACATCTAAAATCAAATAGATAATAAATTCTCAAAAAATATATTAAATAAATAATAGGCTATAACGGTTAAAAAATTTTGTAACTCAATTAATTGACACCTTCTAATTTCTTTAACGAAAAAATTCAGAGTTCAAATCTTTTCTCCACCGTTGTAGTTCTCACATTAAAAAGAAGAAGAAGAAGAAGATAATAAGCTATAACAACTATCAACAAGTTTCCATATATTATAACAATCACAAAGAAAAGACACGTTGACATCTATAATAAATGACACATCGCCTACATGGCTGTCATAAAAGTTGTTAGAATATTTCTGCATCAATATCCAACTATCCCCTATGGCCCTATCTCAAAAAAAAAAAAAAAAAAAAAAAAAAAAATCCAACTCTGCATGGTTGTTTGAGTATTTTATTTATTACTGGTTAGTGATAGAACACGAACTTGGTTCATGCCTACAATAACTATTCCTGATATGGAATGTTGAAGTTTCATTTTTTGTATTTTAATTTTTTGTATTTTAAAATTATACAAAAAATATGATTTTATGGACAGATAGTAAATAATATGTGATTAATAAGAAATTTGGTCTAAATGTTAAGAACAAATAGAATATGTAATTGAATAAAGATATTTTCAAAATATTACTCAATAAATATTTTTTAAGTGCTATAACAATGAAAAAGTGTTGCACACTTGCACTAGATGAACTTGAATCTCTCTTATGTTAAACCTAGTGCTATCCTTTCTTAATTTTGCAATACTTTAATAAATTTTTATTAGATTAATATTTTGAAAATCTCACTGTTATACTATATATTCTCTATTTTTTTTACTTATATGCCAAATTTTGCGTCAATAAAATGTTATTGGCTTTTTTGATCCATAAAATCACCTGTTTCCTATAATCTTTGATTGTTTTGATATTTTTCTTGGATTTAAATTATAAGGATATAATGTAACCTAATGGTAGATTTATTAAAAACCACATCTAATAGAAAGTTAGTGTTGTACTATTAATAAAAGTTACACCACTTATAACTTTACATTGGATGTATTTTTGACAATCCATTACTAGATACTATTGTATTTTTATACCCTTTATGTTTGCAAAATCTCAAAATTATCAAAAATCAATACATATCTCACCTAATGATAAAAAGGAAAAAACTATCTCATCTATAAAACTTTTAAGTTATAGATACATGTTTTTTGTAATTAAAATTGTTGGGTTGTTTAGACCTCAATTGTTTATTATGAAGCGGATTAACAATTTAAATAAGTCCAATTATGCCAATTTATCTGATAAAGTGTTAAGTAATTAAAATATATTAACCATATAGTATATCTAATATAGTGTCAACAATTGCACAAAATCAATCATAATGAGAGACAATGATATGATTACGAAGTGGAAAACTAAAGGAAAACTATACAAGAGAAAACTGCTACAGGGGAAATTAACCTTCCCCATAAACACAATCCACTATATTCAAAGACGTTTTACAACCTAGTATAATACCTTTGTACCTGTGAGAGATCGCCCTGGCCTACCAATGTTCCTTTGTTAGTTGGGCCAAACTTGCGTAAAAGGGTAGAGTCATGTTAATGCCTCTTAAAATTGAAGTTTTATTAAGTATATATTCCCCTAGATAGGGTTTTACATGTAATTGCCAATTATTTTATTCAGAAGAAAAAAATTAAGAAAAATAAATAAATAAGACATCAAATAATTAAATATTGCATTAAATAGAAAATAACATTACAAGACCTTCGTCCTAGATACAATTGAAAATTACATTGTTTTAGTACTAGTTATATTCTACAAATTATAAAATTACATAGATAAGAAACTAGTCTAAGAATTTTTAATTTAATTTTGGACGCTAAGTTACAAGGTGGGGAAGGAGTTAGGCAACCTTGTCTAGTCAAACGATCCAAATTATTTTTGATTGATTTATCAACTCTCAACACTTTTTTTGATCAATCGATAAGCTATCGAACAATTATTCAAAAGCTATCGAGAAGTTGTCTAAAATCCAAAAGATATTTTTTCCTCTCTTTGAGTTGGACTTATTTATTTGTTTGAGAGTTGAAAATACACATTCTAAGTCAAATAAACTTACCATTTATCATGGTTTGCAACATAAAACATATTGAACCTAACAAAAATGATAAATAAGACACGATTTTATGAATTAGATAATAAATAACATCTGATTCAAAAAATTTGACATCATACTAAAAATAAAATTAACATTTTTTTCACAAAATATTAATCATATAATGTTTTTAACAAATCAATAATTAAGAGACTTAAACCTTAGATATCTTCATTAAAACACGATAAAGGTGCCAGTTTGTTCACCTATTAAAAATTAACGAATGTTACAATTTGCATAAAAGTTACAGAAATGTCAATTTTTTTTTTTAATCTCATTTTCCAATGTTTGGTAGCAGCTTTAAATGAGTTGAAAAACAACCTCCTAACTTCTCTTATTTAGCTTGCTATGAGATAGAGTTGTTTTCCAAAAAAATTTAATGAAAAACAATCTCTAAAAATATGTCATACTTTTTATGTTGACCAAAGATAGTTTTCATTTGACTCATCTTTTTTTTATGCTACCAAATACTGAAAAATAAGGAAAACTATCTTTATACAAGGATTTCCATTGAAACAAACAAAGCGTTATTTAAAATTATTTTGACCATTGACTCGCTGGGTCATCAGTTCCTTAGTGGGCATAAAAAATACTAAGAAAGAGTTACACACCTCACATGCCAAAAAAAAAGGCAAAAAGTAGAAGGACAGAAGCCACTTTTGCGTGCTGAGTTGGTTGTTCATGTTAGGACATATGTGAATCATGTTAGGAACATATGTCAATATTTTATGTAATTGGCTAATCCTTTGACAAAATGCACTTTACTTGTAATTGGGTAAATCTAGGATGTGTTTAATACTTCAAGGAACAAGGTTTCAAGTTCAAGTGTTAAAACCATGCAAATCTGTCCAAGAAACAAGTGAATAAGTGCTGGATTTTAAAGCTCGACAGCTAGTATCTATTGAGGTTTAAAAGCTGCTGAAGCCCGATGCTTGACTGCTAGCTCGATAGATAAGCTATTTGTCGAGATTTATGAAAAACAAATTTTCAGTTTTGTTTTGCATCCAATCCGTGGGTACATGTTTAGATTTTCTTTTCTCACAACCCTAAACATATATAAGGATTATTTTAAGGGCCGTCAAAGGTTGCGCAAGTGTGAAGCAAAGTTTTGTTCATGCAAATTGTGACCGGAGACAGAATTTGCCCTAATTCATCTTTCTCTTGAAGAAGCTGCTGTGTTTGTACACCTTAGGGTTTTGTGACCAAGGAGTTTCGTGATCTTCATCGTGTGATGAACTGAAGAACTTTGCAACCAACATCTTTCTCAAGTTGGTGATTAAGTCGCGTATTGGGATCCGTGCATCTATTGGTTAGTCACGTACTGGGAGCCGTGCAATGAAAATGAGAGATTGTCACTACAGAACAAGTCCAATTGGGTATTGGGATAAGGGTTCAATTGTAGGTTGGTATAAGGTACTGAGATTCCTTTACTTGTAACCGCTTGTTTTGATAATAGTAGATTCTCGGGAGTGATGACCTTAAAATCACCCAGTGGGGTTTTTGTCGTGTAAGTTTTCCCCATTCGTAAACAAATCACCGTGTCAATTTAATTTCCGCTGCATTTTGATTAATTGGTGATTTGTTTGTGATACCACGCGTATTGCATGCTAATTAAATTAATTTATTAACTCGGGTAATTAATTTGTTAATTCATCACAAGGGATCAATACATTCTTGGCCTATCAAGTGGTATTAGAGCAGGCACACTCTAATTAGGTTTTATTCTTTGCTGTGTGATCCATTGACCCCTGTTTGTCATGGATAGAGGACAATCTCTTATTATACCTCCTTTATTTGATGGTACTAACTATGTATACTGGAAAATACGCATGAGAGCTTTCTTGTAGTCATTGGATGAAAATGTGTGGCAAGCTGTGGAGATAGGCTGGACCAAGCCTACGGAAGTGTCGGCCGACTGGGATGATGCTAAGATCAAGGCGGCGAACTTCAACAACAGGGCATTGCATGCTCTATTCAGTGCAGTCACAAATGAGGAATTTAAGAAGATATCCTTTACTGAAATTGCTAAGGAAGTATGAACCATTCTCCAGACAACCTATGAAGGAACCAAGGCTGTTAAGGATTCAAAGCTTCAGAGGCTTACTACGAGGTTTGAAGAGATTAAGATGGAGGAGGATGAGTCATTCGAAGAGTTCTATGCCAAGCTCAAGGACATAGTGAACTCAACTTTTAATCTTGGGGAAACCATTCCTGAACCCAAGATTGTTAGAAAGGTGCTTAGATCTTTACCCGAGAGATTTCATGCCAAGATCACCACAATTGAGGAATCGAAGGATATTGACAAAATTCCTTTGACAGAGCTGGTTGGCAATCTACAAACCTATGAGTTGGGGTTGACAAGGATAGGGAAATCAAGCAAAAGCAAGAGCATGGCATTGAAGGCCAAAAGCAGTGACATTGATGAGTCTTCAGACGATGAAGATTCTAAGATGAAATCCTATATCACGAGGCAATTCAAGAAGTTTATGAAGAATGCCAACGCGAAAGGATTTGACAAGGACTGAAAGCAATCAAGTTCTTCGTAGTTCAAGAGCCAAGACAAAGGGAAGAAGGATGCTAGGGATAGCGGTCAATACACTATTCCCTCAGGACCAAAGTGCTTTGGGTGTCAGGGCTTTGGTCACATGAAATAAGAGTGCCCCACGTATCTTAAGACTATTGGGAAGAGTAAGGCACTTGCTGCTACGTTGAGCGACACTAAGCTTGAGGATGATTCTGATAATGAGGATGATGGAATCCTAAATGCCTTCATTGCCACTGTAAATCCTACTGAAGGGATTGTTGAAGATGTGGATGAAGAAGAGGAATTGGTGGAGTCTAAATTTGAAAAGATAGATGAACAAGATGACATCTACACAGCATATGCAAAGTTATACAAGGTCTTGGAAAAGCATGAGAAGTTGTATAAGTTGGCCATCAAGAAACTTAGTGAAGTGGAGCTTGAACGAGAAGAAATCTCCACAAAGTTTGATGAAGCAAATCAGACCATTGGAGCACTGAGATTTGAGAATAATTTCTTGGTTGAGAAGACCAAGAAGCTTGAGGCAAAACTGTTCCAAGTCAGAGCCCAGTTGGAAAGAACTTCAAGTGCAAAGCTCGATGAGATGCTCAGTCTTTAGAAATCTGCTTCCAATCGAACCTGTTTAGGGTATGATTTCTTTTCTCCTAGTATTGCTACTTCTAGTTCTACTGTTTTTGTTCCTCCTGCTAATAATGTTGAAACTGAGAACAATAATGATAAAAATGATTAGCTAGTGAGAACATAGACAATGGTAAATCTATCTTGGGAGCACCCCCCAAGCTTGATAAGAAAGAGATTAAGAACCCTAGGGCTAAGAAGGGAATCACTCAAAAGCCCAAATAGAAAAAGCAGCATTTCTGTCATCACTGTGGAGCAGCTGGACATACTCGATCTAATTGCTATAAGTGGTTAGCCACTCAACAAAGCAATAGTATGATCACGTCGGGAAACCAGAATCAGTTTCCATCCTTCTTTGCTCCTCTTGGAGATCTTCTCAAAGCCCTCATGTTCCTTTCGAACTTGAACGGTTTCAATTCTTCCCCCTCACTGCCAGATCAAGGATTTGCTAAATATAAAGGTTCTTCCAAAGTGTGGAAGGAAAAAGGCTCCAAGTGATTTTGTCACTTTTTCTCTCTCTCCTCTTCTTGTTTTTGTTTTTGCATTACTTGTGTGTTTTGCTTTCGTGTTTTGAGTTAGTCTAGTTTTATGCATTGTTTAGTATAACATGTTTTTGTTTGTTTACTTTTCAGTTTTACTTTATTTTGTTTTTCATATAAAATAAAAAAAAATTGAAAAATCAGAAAAATACAAAAAAAGTGTGTTTGTGTACATTGGTACTTGTGTACCTTGGATGGCTATTGAAACAAATTTTTCTAAACTTTGTATCAGTTGTAGCTTAGATGAGCATCTCTATGCACAACTAAGCAAGTGAGATTTGTGGCTCGTGTTTGTGATGAGTAAGGTTAAGTAATCTCTTGTGCTTAACATTCATATCACTCTTTTTAACGGGAAGGACTAGAAAATCCTAAAAGAAAGACATAAATAACCATCTCACCATTGTTACCTGCCAATCATGAAATGACATTTGTATGCTTCGGCATAACAAAAGTGGAATGCTAAATGCTTAACATCATTGGGTATTTCTTTTCTATCTCTTATATGTCCATGCATGGTTTGCTTAAAAAAAATATATGCAAAGAACAACAAAAAGCAAAAAAAATAAAATAAAAAGAATCAAAATACTTTATATATGGTTGCAAGCGTGTATTCTAGGAGATGTGAGAGTTATAGGATGTACCTCGAAGGTGATAGTCCCCATCAAACAGTTATGATTGTGTGTGAGTTAAAGTAATTTTCTCATATCTCAAATCGTCATAACATGTAGACACGTATGCAATCTTGCGACGTTTTTCACACACAACACGCAATATTCTTTGCTACTTTTGATACATGTGCAAGTATAATGTGATTTGGCCATCACAAGGAATACATGTGTTAATGAATGCTCACTAAACTGTTTTAACTTGTTTTTGAAATATAAAATTGGTTAGACTTGTTTAGTACGTGTGTGTGTTTTGGATCTTTGTGCTTGAAATTTTTTTGTTGAGAGATGATTTTAAGAGCTCAAAATGTTGTTTGGATCCTTGGTTGTGTAGCATGCTTGATTGCATTCATGTTTGTGTTTTTCTCTTCTTGAAAAACTATTTTAAGCAATCTCGATAGCTTCTCGATACCTCTTGACAGCTATGCTATCTGTCGAGACCCTTCAGCTGCCTTTTATCACATTCTCGATAGCTACTTCGATCCATTGAGAAACCTTTTGGATGCTCAATAGCTTCTCGATAGCTACCTTGATCCATCGAGCCCCTCTTGTTGTGGACACCTCTCGACAGATCTTCGTTAGCTATCTCGATAGCTATTTCTCGCTCTTTAATTCTCGATAGCTCTCGATCCATCGAGAATTATGAACTTCTATTAAAAGGGTCAGCGCGATTTCAACTTCACTTTTCTCGATCTCTCTCGATCCATTCTGTCTCTTCACCTCCCAAAACCTCTCTCTCTCACTCCAAACCTCCAATCCAAGTGTTCTTTAGCCTTTGTGTGCATTTTCTGCTTCTGGTATGTCTCTTTTTCATTCATTCATCATGCATTTCATGTTTTTTTTACCTAACTTTTGGGTTTGTGTTGAAAATTTGGGATTTTTCAAAATTGTTGGGTTTTTCACAAAATTTTTGGGTTGGTTTTTGTGAAAATGTTTTCAAATCATCATGCATTGCATCTGATTTGCATTATAACAATGTTTTATGCATTTTAGATGTGTGTTTACTTTGTTGCAATGATTGTGTGCTTTTAGGTTTGGATTGGGGTGAGCCCATGATGTTTTTAAGTTTGCATGTCACATGTTCATGCATTTTCATGCATACGTACCTTCAATTCTTTATATTCTTGTATATTGTGTTGTTGGTACTTTTCTGATTGTTTATCTCTCTCCCTCTCTCTTTCTCTCTCTTTTTTGCGTTAGTCTGCACTATGGCACCCAAACGTAAATCTACTCCATCCCAGAACCCTCTTCGTTCTAGGGCATCTACTTCTTCTTCTGACCCTACTCCTTCTCATGTACGGTTCCGTGATGATAAAGCCTGAAAGGACTTTTCGGAGAACTTTTGTAGACGAGGCATTCATTCAGAACGCCAAGTCATCCTATTAGATTTTTTCGATACTAACCTTCCCACTGTCATCTACAGTCGGGGTTGGGAGTCATTGTGTGGCGCCCCGGTCACTTGTCCCTCCGTGATCATACAGGAATTTTACTCCAATATGCACGGATTTGATACTTCGGTACCTCATTTCTTCTCTCGCGTTCGAGGTATGCGCATCATAGTTACTCCGGAGATTGTCTCCGAGGTACTACACGTTCCTAGGGTAGTGCATCCTGACTACCCTAGCTGCAATTGTTTGAGGACTGTGTCCAAAGACGAACTCTCGTCTCTCTTCTGTAAGACACCTTCTTCTTGGGGTGACTGTCAAAACACCTCTTGCTCGACCTTTGCAAAAAGTCCGAGGTTCCTGAACATGGTGATGACATTCATTCTTCATCATTTGTCTCACTATAATACTATTATAGAGCCTCGTGCTTGATTTTTGCTATCCCTCTTAGAGGATATCTCTATCGACTTCCCTTTTCACTTCACTCTATCCCTTATAAATATCTATAAGGATACGGCGACCCATGATAAGCTCTCTTTTTTTTCGGCTATCACGCGGCTTCTTCGCCACTTTTCTATCTCATTTCCCGAGTCTCCTCATTTTCCGATGATGTGTGCTATAGATGCAGCTACCGTTCGACGAAGCGAGACACAGCTTAGACCGAGGCGACTCTAGACAGAGACAGCGACTCCTCCAACTTCCATTGCTCCATCCACCTTCGCTCCTTCATCTTTTGCTGGTGGAGTGACACTTGAGGCCATCTTGGCATAGCTTGTGCGCATGGATGCTCGCCTTGACACTCTCAGTGATGATGAGATGTCTACTTGATGTACTTACCCTTTGTCACTCGTGACAAAGAGGGGGAGTAGTTTTGATATGAGAGTAGTCATACACATAGGGGAAGGGTTAGTGTAGGAGATTTTTATGATAGGGGGAGTGTATATGAGGGACGTAGTGAGGATTTCTGTATCTTTTCTTTTCTTTTCTTTCTATTTTAGATACATTATCTCTTGTACATTGGTCTTGTGACACTTGGTGATAGCAAACATTGTACTTATCTTTGATATATATATATATATATATTTGATGATGTTGTTATCACATTTCACCTATCTCTCCATGTGTTGTTTCTTTTCTCCCTTCATACACATGTTTCTTATTTACTGTATGCAATCTATTATTTCTATTTCACACTAAGATGCTGTGATGAGTTTTGTTTAAAGTGTTTCAGAAATACAGGTTATCAAAGTCTTCTTGCCATAAACTCTATTCTTGCAAAGTTTTTCAAGAGTTTGTGTTAGGATAGATTTTATTGTATTTAACAAGTGAGTATGAGTTGAGTAATTTATGACTTCTCTCATATGTTCATTTGTTTGTTGTGGTTTTGTCAAGGATTGCCAAATGGGGAGATTGTTAGGACATATGTGAATCATGTTAGGAACATATGTCAATATTTTATGTAATTGGCTAATCCTTTGACAAAACGCACTTTACTTGTAATTGAGTAGATCTAGGATGTGTTTAATACTTCAAGGAACAAGGCTTCAAGTTCAAGTGTTAAAGCCATGCAAATCTGTCCAAGAAACAAGTGAAGAAGTGCTGGATTTTAAAACTCGACAGCTAACTTGATAGCTAGTATCTATTGAGGTTTAAAAGCTGCTGAAGCCCGATGCTCAACAGCTAGCTTGATAGATAAGCTATCTGTCGAGATTTATGAAAAACAGATTTTCAGTTCTGTTTTGCATCCAATCTGTGGGTACATGTTTAGGCTTTCTTTTCTTATAACCCTAAACATATATAAGGATTATTTTAAGGGCCGTCAAAGGTTGCGCAAGTGTGAAACAAAGTTTTGTTCATGCAAATTGTGACCAGAGACAGAATTTGCCTTAGTTCATCTTTCTCTTGAAAAAGCTGCTGTGTTTGTACACCTTAGGGTTTTATGACTAAGGAGTTTCGTGATCTTCATCGTGTGATAAACTGAAGAACTTTGCAATCAACATCTTTCTCAAGTTGGTGATTAAGTCGCGTACTGGGATTCGCGCATCTATTGGTTAGTCGCGTACTGGGAGCCGTGCAATGAAAATGAGAGATTGTCACTACAGAACAAGTCCAATTGGGTATTGGGATAAGGGTTCAACTGTAGGTTGGTATAAGGTACTGAGATTCCTTTACTTGTAACCGCTTGTTTTGATAATAGTGGATTCTCGGGAGTGGTGACCTTAAAATCACCCGGTGAGGTTTTTGCCGTGTAGGTTTTCCCCATTCGTAAACAAATCACCATGTCAATTTAATTTCCGCTGCATTTAAATTAATTGGTGATTTGTTTGTGCTACTACGCATATTGCATGCTAATTGAATTAATTAATTAACTTTGCTAATTAATTTGTTAATTCATCACAAGAGGTCAATACATTCTTGGCCTATCAGTTCAGCCAATTTTTTTAACAAGAAAGCAACTGTATTTTTTTTTTCTTTTTAAAATTCCTTTGATATAATATATTTTGTAAAATTTTATTAACTAAACATATAATTTTTTTTTTAACAAATATTAATACAAATGAACTTAGGTAAATTGTACCTAGGCTGCCAATAGACTTCATCTTTCTAAGCACTACAATATTTACCTATTGATAGATTAAATAAAAAACAGGAGAGGGTATGATTTCTCATTGTTTGGGTTGATTTCAAATTAAAAGCTAAAAACTAAAAAGTTTTAATGATAAACATACCATCAATATTTTTCTAACGAATTCATCATTAATTTGGACTGAATTAAATTCTTTAAAATTAAAATTTTCAAAAATGAAACCGTGTATCAAAATTATTACATAAAATAAAAGTCCATTTGGAATCCACTTATTTTGTTAAAACTTAAATTTTTTTGCTGAAAGTATTGTAGATAAAGGTAAAAGTTAGCTGAAATATTACAGTGAGACCCATGAGACCCATGAATAGTACCATCAATATTTTTCTAACGAATTCATCATTAATTTGGATTGAATTAAATTCTTTAAAATTAAAATTTTCAAAAATGAAACCGTGTATCAAAATTATTACATAAAATAAAGGTCCATTTGTGATCCATTTATTTTGCTAAAACTGAAATTTTTTTGCTGAAAGTATTGTAGATAAAGGTAAAAGTTAGCTGAAATATTACAGTGAGACCCATGAATAGTACCAAAAAGTGTAGTGGGACCCATGAATAGTAGCAAAAATAAGTTAAATAGTAAAATAAGTTGGCAAAAATAATTTTTGCCAAATGGTCACTAAATATTTAAGGAACTGAAATTATACTTTAGGAAAAAAAAGTTTTCAAAATAAGATTCAATTATAAATATAAGTAATTATTTATTATAAAGTTTCAACTTATGACATCCTCTTCTGATGATTGTGTTTTTTATCATTAGATCAAGACATCAATCGGTATTCAGTGTAAGTGGGTATTGAACCCAGATCTCTTATTCAACTATTAGAACTTTACCAGTTGAGCTAATTAGAAGTATGAAACTCACATAAATATAAGTAATTTGATATGTAACCATACCTGGGAAAGTGATAAGAAAATGACAAAGATGACCCACCCAAAAAAAAAAAAAAAAAAAACCCTTAAACCTTTTCATATCATTTTTTGATATGTCAGAAATAAGGACAACCATAACCCTCTCCCCTCTTTCTCTCCAATTTAACCATAGTTTAAAAAAAAATACTAAAGTAACAGTAGCAACTCAATTTTTTTTTTTTGGCATTTTAGAGAGATTGTTAGAGTTGATTTTTGTGGCTTTCCTTCCAAAATTGAAAGGAAAATGTTTCTAAAGTGCTTGTTGGAGATGCTCTAACAACATAACAAATTTCATAATTTGGTCATAGGCAGTGAGTGGTGTATAATAAGAATAGTGTCAATGATGATCTTATATAAAATTAGTGTTACACTAATTTATGAGCAGAACTAAGGGTGGTCGAGGGGGGCAATTCCCCCGGTGATCCAACCCAAATTAACTTGTCATATTTTTAAATTGGCACTCTATCTTAGGTGGGTAAAGTGCAAATTTTAAACCACAGATAGGTAAAGTGTTTTTCAGGCAAACTCCAAATGAGCAAAGTGTAATTTGCCCTTAATTTTAATTCTCTTTTAAAATTCTCTCTATAATAAAAATAAGGGTAAACTACGTAGTTGGTCCCTATCCTATACACCATATTTTAGTTTGATCTCTAACATTTCAATTGTGTTAATTTGGTCCCTACCCTTTCAGAACCGTGTCAATTTAGTCTCTACCATTATCTTTTGGATGAAAATTAATGACGTGTCTAATGGAAAAATAAAATAAAAAAATTAGTCTTCGTTAATGTGACAATAAACTAAAATTTTATTTTGACCGTTTGCCATGCCGCCAATTTTCATCCAAGATATAACTGCAGAGACTAAATTGACACGACATTGAGAAGGTACGGACCAAATTGATACAATTAAAAGATTAGGGATCAAATTGAAATATGGTGTATAGGATAGGGACCGAATACATAGTTTACCCTAAAAACAGTATCTCTTTTGAATTGTATTTGGAATTATAATCATATATTCATTTTCTTTAATTCCAATCTACTCTTTATTGGCATTTTTGAAATTTCTTATATTTAAAATTAATCTATTTTAAATTAATACAGAAATGATTATGTATAGATTATTCTTTTTTATATACTTTAACTATATGAAATATACTAGTCAAAAACAAAAACAAAAAAAAACTATATGAAATATATATTATATACCAATGACTATTTGATATTATGGAGAAACATGTACTTAATTAAATGTACTTAATTAAATATACTTAAATCCTAATCTAACCCTAAAGAAACTTGTATTGACTTTGACTATTGAGATGTATGTTTTAAATCTTGTTGTATATTTGGTTTTTTTTTTTTTTTTTAGAGAGAGTTTTAACTTATGGCGTCTGCTCCTGATGATAACTCTTTATCATCAAATCAAGACACCAATCAGTTTTTGGTGTAGGCGGGGATTGAATCCCAGATCTCTTATACAACCATCAGATACTTTACCAGTTGAGCTAACTGGAACCCACAAATTTTTTTTTTTTTTTTAATTCCCATCTCAATCACAAATTACGTTTACATTGTATTACCTACCGCAATTAAATTTTTGGTCAATTATTTATTTATTAATTTAATTATAATATTTAGTTAACAATTAGTTCTTAATTTTTACTTTTTTATTTTTATATAATTTTGCTCCATTCAAATGAAAATTTGGCTCCACCATTGCATCAATCATAATCTGTCATTTAAATAAATTATAAATAATATTATAAAATTTATTGTGTGTTAAAAAAAATGTTTGAAGAAAGAATATGAACCAAGAAAAGCTCTCAAAAGTGTGAGGCATGGTTACAAAACAATTGTTGAAAGGCCACTCCAGGAATTTTGTTTAGGGAGTCATTAAAAAACTTAAATGAAAAAAATTTTAATAAAAAGAAAATTTGAATATATTGAGTTATTGACCAAAAAAAAAAGTTTTACAATTTCCTTCTACAAGTTTTCAAATTTTGAATTGTTACATGGTAGTTCATTATGAGTATTTATTGTCATTGTGGGTAGCTAGGACCATTTTATTTTGTTCAAGTTTGTCTAACATTTTTATTTTTATTTTATGCTATTGTTATTATCTATTTGTCTTTGTTTTTATAAAAATATTTTAAACTAAATGAATAAATTCAACTCATTGGCTTTATATTAATTATTGATGCACATAACCACACTCGTTCATACATATATAATACACTATGTGTCTACTTAACCAATCAAATACTTGAACAATCACTAACTTTATAATTTTTTTCTTGAATTTTTCTGACTTTATAATGATAAGTTATTATAACATGATAATAATATATACACATGCAACAAATCCTCTCTATTTCTGAATTACTAAATTATATAAAGTTATATTATATTTAGGGTCATGTTAACGGATGCTCTTATAACAATTGTTATATTTCTCATGAAAGTGATGTCAAAACATTTCTCTTATATTCATACTGTACACACAAACTTCCACACACATCATTATTTACACAAATAACATTATAACAAAAAGTAATACACACAATCAATATTCGACACACACACATATAATATAAATTTATAATAAAAAATGACACTTACAATTACAAACACTTACTTTTACTCTTGGAGTTGAAAATACTTGTAATAAGGGTGTATACAATTTAAATCAGGGTGTGCAAAAAAAATATTTTTAAGAATAAATTAAAGTATTAAACCAACAAATATATATATATATATTTATATTAAAAAAAAATTGAAGTCAGGTGAACCCCCTGAACAAAGTGTAGCACCGCCCCATGACTTGAAAACAATCAAAAGAAGTTGAAATACCTTATCTAGTGGGTTAGTGTGACAGAACAGTCTATCGTGGTGGGAAAAAGTCTACGATGGGTGAAGTCGGACAATTATTATGAAACTTTGAAAAGAAATTGCTATGCTGATTTTCAACTGATGTGTCAATAATTTGAACCAATCTAATCTATAATCTATAGTAATATAAAGGTCGTAGTTCAGGTTATTATTTTCGTTTAATTTGTCAAAAATATTTTTTTAAAAAGTATATATGGAACTCCATGAAACTGACATTTGATTATCAAAGTAATAACAAAAATTATAAATTTTTTTGTTAAGAGCTTTGTAACTTTACGGACAGCTTTGAGTATTTCTTACCTATACATATTATAAAAATTATTATTATTATTATTTATTTTTAAATTTTCAAAGTGAAAAAGAAGTTGGAGAGGTGGTTATAATAAAAATCAAATCAATCAAAAGAAAATTTTCAATGGGTCTTTGGTTTAATAGCACCTCTACGGCTCTACCCCATGTGGTGGGTATATCTCACACCACAAGAGGTTGGCAATCATTTACTTGATAAGAGAGGATACAAGAGGAGGGGATTTTTTTAAATACATAATTTGATTTGATTTTTTATTTAAAAGAAAATATAATAGTGTTTTTAATATAAAAAATTAGAAGTAGATTCAAATGGCATTGACACATTGTTTTATTTATTTATTCTTAACTATGTAAAATAATGTGGGAGAAAAGAGGTGGGACTTGAACCTCAAATACTCCACATAGAATGTCTGATGGGTTATCACTTGGATGCCTCATTGTTATTGTTTACTCATTCTCTCTCTCTCATAATTGTTATTGGTGAAATTTTAGTAAGGAATTTAGGTAACTTTTTCAATGACACTATTTTTAGTAATACAATGCTTTTGTGGAAATTATAAGGAATAAAGAACTGTTGGAAACACAGTAATTTCACAAATCTATTCTGAGAAGTCAATTCAGGCACCCACTCATTTCTAGTGGCCAAACTTTTCAAGACAGTGAAAGTCCATCAAACAACCCACCTTTTTGAAAGAACTTATATAATAAGTTCATCTTTTTTGACCACTGATGTCTACTTCAACATCTCAAACCTACTCTACTGTGAGATATATTTGTGTGGAGGATGTGCATTTGTTTATTGAGCATAGAGCATAGACTCTGAAAGTAGTTTAATTTTAGGTCTTCCTTTCTGGAAATGGTAAGGCCATAAGGCTTCTTCTGCTGGCCGAGTAATGTGGCATATATGCTCCTCTGCTTTTTCACCCTTTTTTTTTATTATGAATGTGCCTTTTGGCATTTAGATGGAAAAGCAAAGGTTTTTAGTTTGTCATTGATTAAAGTATGACATATTCCACTTCCGACTTTGTTGACCCTTAAAGAAAAGAAACCATAGGATTGACTTCAAGGGATAAGATTTCATCTTTGGCGCATGGAAGGAGCAAGGACTTAGAGTTAGGGGCAAAAGTATTAAAAAAAAATCATTATGAAATTCTATATAATATTCCATTTAGTATTAACAAACCGTGAACAAAAACAAAGACATAAAATTATTGTTTTTTTAATATATTACAACGCAATTATTTATGAAAAGGAAATTTGGCGTATGTCTGTGGTTAGATAAGGGCAAAATTATTTTGTTTATAAATACTCTAAAACCTTTAAAAGGACCCCCCTTAGAACTTCCAAAATGACTAAAATGCATCACGAATGTCTAAAATATCCCAAAACCCTAGAGAATGATCAAAAAGCACCTAAAACGATGAAAACAACCCCGAAAACTTATAAAATGACCAAAATACCATTAAAACCTCAAAAATAAGCAAAATACCCTTGAAACCTCTGAAAATGACCAAAATGCCCCTAAACTAAGCCAAAATACACTTTATTTTCTAGGATTTTGGGGTATTTTGGTCGGTTTCAAGTTGCTTTGCTCATTCTAGAGGATTTTGGGGCATTTTGCTCATTTTATCATTGTCGAGGTCTATTTTCTAATCATTTTAGATGTTTGGGGCATTTTGGTCATTTACGAGGTAAAGAGATTTGACAGCTGAGTCTAGCCGTTTCAGGGGAATTATGGTCATTTTAGAGGTTTTCAGATTATTTTAGTCAGTTTAGAGATTTTGAGGCTATTTTGGTCAATTAAGAGGTTTCGCGGGAGTTTTTTCATGACATATAGTAGTTTTGGAGGTATTTTGGAAATTTTTGTGATTTTGGGAGTATATTGGCCTTTCTAATGATTTCAAGGGTATTCTTTTATTAAAAAAGAATAATTTTACCCGAGAGAATTACCAAAATATCAAAAAACCTATAATTATACCAAAACCTCTAAAATGATCCCCTTAGAACTGCCAAATTGACTAAAAAGCACCACGAATGTCCAAAATATTTCAAAACCCTAGAAAATGACTAAAAAGCCCGCAAAACGGTGACAAAAACCCCGAAAACTTATAAAATGAACAAAACACCATTGAAATCTCAAAAATATGCAATATACCCTTAGAACGTCTGAAAATGACCCTAAACTTAGTCAAAATACACTCCATTTTCTAGACTTTTGGGGTGTTTTGGTAGGTTTCAAGTTGGTTTACTCATTCTAGAGGATTTTAGAGCATTTTGCTCATTTTAGCATTGTCGAGGTGTATATTTTGCCAAAATATCAAAAAACCTATAAAAACACCAAAACCTCTCAAATGACCTCCTTAGAACTGCCAGAATGACAAAAATGTACGACTACCCAAAACCCTAGAAAGTGACCAAAACGCCTTCGAAACGACAACAATAACCATGGAAATCTTTAAAATGACTGAAATACAATTGAATCCTCAAAATAAGTAAAATACCCTTGAAAACTCTGAAAATGACCTAAATACCCCTCAACTAAGCCAAAATACACTCAATGTTTTAGGGCATTTTGCTTATTTTGGCAATGTCGAGTTGTATATTTTAATCAATTTATATGTTTGGGGTATTTTGGCCGTTTACGAGTTATCGAGATTTGACTGCTCATTCTAGCCATTTCAGGGGTATTTTGGTCATTTTAAAAAACGACCAAAACGCCCCCAAAATGACAAAAATAACCCTGTAAAGTTTTAAAATGACCAAAATACCATTGGAATTTCAAAAACAAGCAAAATACCCTCAAAAGTTCTGAAAATGACCAAAATACCCATAAACTAAGCCAAAACGCACTCGATTTTATAGATTTTGGGGTGTTTTAGTTGGTTTCAAGCTGTTTTGCTAATTCTAGAGGATTTTGGGGCATTTTGTTCATTTTATCAATATCGAGGGGTATTTTTTAATCATTTTAGATGTTTGGCGCGTTTTCCCCATTTACTAGGTATCGAAATTTGAGAGTTCATTCTAGCCGTTTCAGGGGTATTTTAGTCATTTGAGAGGTTTTCAGGTTATTTTAGTCATTTTAGAGATTTTGAGGCTATTTTGGTCAATTAAGAGGTTTCGAGGGAGTTTTTTTATGGACATTTGGCGATTTTGGGGGTATTTTAGTGATTTTGGGAGTATATTGGCCATTCTAGTGATTTCAAGGGCATTTTTTTGTTAAAAATAAATTATTTTACCCTAGATTGTTACCAAGATATCAAAAAACCTATAAATACTCAAAAACCACTAAAAGGACCCCCCTTAGAACTTCCAAAATGACTAAAATGCACCACGAATGTCTAAAGTATTCCAAAACCCTAGAGAATGACCAAAAAGCACCTAAAACGATGAAAACAATCGCGAAAACTTATAAAATGACCAAAATAAGATTAAAATGTCAAAAATAAGCAAAATACCCTTGAAACCTCTGTAAATGACCAAAATGCCCCTAAACTAAGCCAAAATACACTCTATTTTCTAGGCTTTTGGGGTATTTTGGTCGGTTTCAAGTAGCTTTGCTCGTTTTATCAATGTCGAGGTCTATTTTCAAATCATTTTAGATGTTTGGGGCATTTTGGTCATTTACGAGAGATATCGTGATTTGACAGCTCATTCTAGCCATTTCAGGGGTATTATGGTAATTTTAGAGGTTTTCGGATTATTTTAGTCATTTTAGAGATTTTGAGTCCCTTTTGGTCAAATAATAGGTTTCGGGGGAGTTTTTTCTTGACATTTGGTAGTTTTGAAGGTATTTTGGTGATTTTGGTGATTTTGGGAGTATATTGGGCGTTCTAGTGATTTCAAGGGTATTCTTTTGTTAAAAAATAATTATTTTACCTGAGAGAATTAGCAAAATATCAAAAAACCTATAAATATACCAAAACCTCTGAGTTGATCCCCTTAGAACTGCCAAATTAACTAAAATGCACCACGAATGTCAAAAATATTTTAAAACACTAGAAAATGAATAAAAAGCCCGCAAAACGACGACAACAACCCCGAAAACTTATAAAATGAATAAAATACGATTGAAACCGAAAAAATAAGCAAAATACCCTTGGAACCTCTGAAAATGACCCTAAACTAAGTCAAAATACACTGCATTTTCTAGACTTTTGGGGTGTTTTGGTAGGTTTCAAGTTGGTTTACTCATTCTAGAGGATTTTAGAGCATTTTGCTCATTTTAGCATTATCGAGGTATATATTTTGCCAAAATATCCAAAAAACTGTAAATATACCAAAACCTCTCAAATGACCCCCATAAAACTGCCAAAATGACAAAAATGCACGAATATCCCAAACTCTAGAAAGTGACCAAAATGCCTTCGAAACGACCACAATACCCATGGAAATATTTAAAATGAACAAAATACCATTGAATCCTCAAAATAAGAAAAATACCCTTGAAAACTCTGAAAATGACATAAATACTCCTCAACTAAGCCAAAATACACTCGATGTTTTAGGGCATTTTGCTTATTTTAGCAATGTCGAGTTGTATATTTTAATCAATTTAGATGTTTGTGGTATTTTAGCCGTTTACGAGGTATCGAGATTTGACTGCTCGTTCTAGCCATTTCAGGGGTATTTTGGACATTTCTAAAATGACCAAAACGCCCCCAAAGTGACAAAAATAACCCTGAAAAGTTTTAAAAGTTTTGGGTAAAAGTGGTTAATAGGACTTTATTTTTTTTAATTTTTATCTTTGCTATTGGTAATTTTTGTTGTTGGGCTAATTTTTTTGGGCTTGTTTAGATTTATATATATATATATATATATATATTTTATGGTCATTAAAAGGATTGATGATATTGTTAAGGAAGTCAAGTGTAATTTTATTGAACCAAATTGCTAAAATTAGTAACTATATATGTACTACTAATTAAAAAAAAAATGGGGGCAGTGTCCAAGCATAGCCCTGTTTGGGGGTGACGAAAGTATGAACAATTTTTTAACCATTTAACAATGAAAATTATACAAAATTAAATTAATACTTGAAAAGTAAAACTTAGCATTGATTTAGTATCTATTTAGTGCTAACAAACTGTAAATAATAGAAAAGAAACAATTCTGACTACATATCAAATTAATCATGTAGTAAATTCGCAACAATTTCCTTTGACTCTAAAGCTAGAAGTTATTATTTATTTTCTCATATAAATAAATTATGCTGTCATATCCTATCTCTGGTATCTAATTTCACCCGCCTTCCCAAAAAAAAAATCAACTTTAAGAACCAAAAACAAAAATTAACTTTGAAAAAAGAAATTCATGATAAATTGATGACTATGACAATAAGAGATAAATTTAAGTTTGAGAAAATGTCAAAACCAAATAATTTAATACAAAAATAGCGCATTCAATGATTCTATCATATTAAAAAAACTAGTTGTTATCCCGTGCAATGCACCAGATAGTTACAAATGAATTAACTTTTTATAAGACAAAACACTATATATATATATATATAGAGAGAGAGAGAGAGAGAGAGAGATAACCATATTATGTCATTTTTTTATAAGATGAAACAAATAGTCAAATACATACTACTAATGTTTCTCCCATACAATTCATTTCCACAAAAACAATTAATAGATATTCACAACATGAGGGAAGGCATGACAAACATACTTATCGCCTCCTAGACATCAAATTTCAAAATGAAACATACATGATCCACATTTTCATATGCATATTTTCAGATATCAAGATACTTTGATGTCAAACATGAATAAAAATATTTCTTTTAGCATTTACTCAATTTGTAGTTTGCATAGAAATCTCAACCATGTTGCCACAATGCATTAAAAAAAAAACATTATTCATCATGTAAAACTTTAGTTTTTTTTTTTTTTAAGAAGGATGTAAAACTTCAGTTAAGTCCATATATTACCTTTAAGGGAGGCATAAAATAGTTGCATATTTAACTTCATAGGATCTATACATTACTAAATATTTTACAATTTTAAGTACAATCTATATCAGTAGGAAACTGTCTAGAAATTAAATTGAATTAACCAATTTTTTTTTAGAGAGAAAGCACCACTTATATTTTTGAATTGAGAAAAAAATAAATTTAAATTCTTGGTCAATCACATTGATCATCAATCAATTAATCATAACTCGATTCATGATCATATTTAACAATAAAAGAGGAGTTACTAATAAATTATATATTTCATAATTTAAATCAAATTCAAACCTATTGAGGTGCAATTCATCCCTCTTAGTGGACTTTTTCTTCTAATGAAAACAGGAGGAAAATAAAAAGTATAATTCAAAATTTTTCACAAACTTCAAAAAAAATCTTACAAACCTCAAAGTTCATGAACATATTATAACATAAAAAGAAAACCAAAAACTACCTTTAAGTTATGGAAATTCATTTATCACAAACCAAAGCAGTATACTTTCTCATTAAAAAGTCAATCCTATAATAATACATAAAAGAATTTCAAAACACCGTCCCTAAAAAAAGCCAATCTAATTAATGTAAGCCTTGAAAATAAAAAATTCTGATACCCACTGTGCATCTATCTATAATTTGATTTTTATCTTTTCTTTTAAATTTATCTGTCAACCTTACCTAATTTTGTAACTTCAAACTTAAAATATGCAATTCAATATTTCCAAGTGAAGATTCTCATTGGAAAAATCTAATAGTTATAAATCAAAAATTACAATTCTTAAAAGTATGATGTCATGAGCATAAAAAAGCTTTGGATAAAGGTGTAATATATGCTGTGGGGTCATAGGACCCAGTGATATGCATTCGCCTCTTGTACTGGGCCTGAGGCCCATGTTGAGGCCCATAATCGCATATGAAGAGGACAATGGTAACCGTGCCGAGGACAACTCCGTCCTCGGCTAGCCAAAGTCGAGGTTGAAGAAAGGTGATTTACTGACAAAGACAATCTTCCTAGAGCACTCCAGGGAAAAAGACGAGTACAGCCAGTAAGCACACTGAAGCATGGCAGTAGAACAATTCCAGGAAAAGCTGCTGCCTCCGCATTAAATGCCCCACAAGTAACACTCTAGCCGCATTTATGTGGAGAAGACCTCTGAACAGTGCTGTCTTGGCCACCATAACTCACAGAAGGCCAAAGAGGATGGCTGATGGGACAAGCACTCAAGTAGTGGCTCAAATAATCAACAAGTGTAGGATCAAGATGGTCCAAGAGGAACTATATAATGTAAGAAATCTTCTATGGAAGGGGGAGGATTTTTTTACGAGAGAAAAGACTGTAGCAATTTGGGCTAACTTTGCAACCATTTTCACTGTTACTTAAGAAATAATAAGTTGAAGCTCCTCGGATTGGTGCCGAGGATTGAATCATTTGCACAAGTTCATATTGGTTTAGCTTATTCATTTTTTAAATCATCTTCGACTGTTGTTACACTCATTAAAACCCAGTTCTTCTACCCGCTCTCTATAAATTTATTGTATTGGGCTTGTTTGGCTTGAATTCACCTATCTCTTTGGAATAGTGCTCAAACCTAGTTCCTACAATTGGCGTCGTCTGTGGGAAGAACTTGTGGATTAGTAAGTGCAACAGTTAGACATGGTAGGATTAGGTCCGCACCAAGAAAACCCACGCCTAGTAGGTCCCTAACGAACAGAACCCGTAAGATCCCAACAGCAGGGTAATTTTCTTGGCCCTGAACATAAACAAAATCAATAGAATGAAAGGAATCAAGAGGGGAGTGTGCATACCACCCAGACGAGCAAAAGCCACTCCCAAGTGGGCAGTCGCATATCCCAAAGACAAAATAACAATCAAACCATGCGGTAGGAGATAGATGACTTGAAAAGGAAACTGCGCCACGCACAGCGAAGGCGGTCTCCTTCCAGCTCTGACATATCCTCTAATGATGAAAATGACGACAATTACAAGCAGAGACCAAGAACTCCTCCAAGCAAGACCTTTTCTTATGAAGACGAGCACCATCATAGACGAAAACACAAGGGGCCATCTAGTAGGGGCCTGGGTAACGATGCCATGAGTAAGGCTCTGGATCAGATCTTTAAGTCACCTTTCACGCGCAAGATAGAAGGGGCTAGGTTACCTCGGCGGTTCCATCAGCCTACGTTCACCATTTATAATGGCCGAATGGATCCCGTAGAGCATGTGAGCCAGTTTAATCAAAGAATAGTCGTCCACTCCAAAAACGAAGCTTTGATGTGCAAGGTTTTCCCGTCCGGCCTAGGACCTGTAGCGATGAGGTGGTTCAACAGTTTAAAGACGAACTCCATAGATTCCTATAAGCAGCTTACCCAAGCCTTTAGCTCCCGCTTCATTATGAACAGCAAGGTTCCTTGGTCTCTGAGCTCGTTGTTGTCATTATCCATGCATGAGGGAGAAACTCTAAAAGTATACTCGGACAGATATTGGGAAATGTACAATGAGATGGACGGAAACTTTAATGACGTCGCCATCAGCACTTTTAAAAGTGGTCTCCCAACCGAGCACAGCTTGAGGAAATTCTTGACTGGCAAGCCTGTCACCAGTGTATGTTAACTTATGGACCGGGTTGACAAATACAAAAGAATGGAAGAGGACTAGCTGCAAGGGAAAGGAAAGGAGAAGGTTATCCCTCAAGAGAGGAGGAATTTCAGGTCGGACCGATACAACAATAATCGTTCGATGGGAGATTTCACAGGGTAATCCGGACCAACCAATACGCAGGCGGTTAATGCTGTATTCAAAGAACCGGTTCACCAAGTTTTGGAAAAAATCAAGAATAAGTCCTTCTTCAGGTGGCCGAATAAGATGGCTGGAGACCCCATGAAGCGCAATCAGAGTTTGCACTGTCAGTACCACCAGGACCACGGACATACTACAGAAGACTGCAGGAACCTTTGGAACCACCTGGATCAGCTGGTCCGAGAAAGGAAATTGAGGCACCTTCTACATCCTTCTAGTGGTCGTCAAGGCCAGACAAACCAAGAACCCCAGAAAGACACTTCCTTAAGACCACCCATAGGAATGATAAATGTAATCCTTGCTGCTCTGGGGAGGATGGGCTCAGGCCCTTCTTGGGTAATGTTTGTGGCTCGGCTATTCGCCGATGGCTCTGGCCTAGATCCAAAAAGACTTAAAGTGTATCCTCATCCAATCTTGAGTTTCTTCGAGGAGGACAAAATTAGAACCATCTAACCCCATGGCGATGCGTTGGTAATCACTCTTCGGATTGGGGGTTACGACGTGAAAAGGGTAATGGTAGATGATGGTAGTGGGGCCGAGATTATGTACCCCGATTTCTACAAGGGGCTGAAACTGAGACCAGAAGATTTAACGCCCTACGATTCCCCCTTGATGACTTTTGATGGGAAGATGGTCATGCCAAAGGGCCAGATTAGACTACCTGTGCAAACTGGCCCGGAGATTGTGGAGGTTGACTTCATTGTGGTGGATACTTACCCCCTTTACACTGCCATCGTGGCCAGACCTTGGTTTTATACCCTGGGAGCCGTTGCTTCTACCCTGCATCAAAAGGTGAAGTTCCCATCCGAGGGTGGGGTCCTGGAGATTCGAGGTTGCCAGGCTACGGCAAGAGAATGCCTGGTGGCTGCCATCTCACATCGGCCCAGAGCAGATTCTTCGGCCCGTGTTGGAGAAAGCTCATAGCAATCAAAGACCCAGGCATCGCCTATTAATGCACCAGCCGAGGAAGCAAAATGTGAGAATTTAGAAAAGCTGATCATTGGCGATGACCTGGAGAGGTTCTTTCAGGTGGGATCTCAACTGCCCCCTCGGGAAAATGAGGGATTGATAGAGTTCCTCAGAAAAAATGTTGATGTGTTCGCATGGGACGCTTATGACGCCCCAAGAGTTGATCCAAAATTCATATGTCACCACTTAAATGTAAATCCATCGGCCACTCCCAAAAAATAGCCACCTCGACGCCCATCCATGGAGCACGCCGACGCTGTCAGGGACGAGGTGAGAAAGCTCAAGCAAGCAGGGGCTATCAAGGAGGTGTTCTACCCTGAATGGGTGGCTAATACTGTGGTTGTAAAAAAGAAAAGTGGGAAGTGGCGAGTTTGTGTGGACTTTTCAGACTTAAACAAGGCGTGTCCAAAGGACCCGTTCCCCATGCCGGATAGACCAGTTAGTGGATGCCACTGTAGGCCATCCTCGGATAAGCTTTTTAGATGCTTTTCAGGGCTATCATCAGATACCACTGGCCTTGGATGATCAAGAAAAAATAGCATTCGTGACTCCTATTGGAAATTACCACTACAAAGTGATGCCCTTCGGTTTGAAGAATGTGGAGTCTACCTACCAAAGGATGATGACTAAAATGTTTGAGCCACAGCTGGGCAAAAGTATTGAAGTTTACGTAGATGACATGGTGGTAAAGAGTAAAGTGGTGTCTGAGCACGTAGGAGACCTCGGAGTCATTTTTGACATCTTGAGGAAGCACAAACTGCGTCTCAATGCCTCTAAATGTTCGTTTGGTGTCGGGTCTGGCATATTTTTGGGCTATATGGTAACTCATAGGGGAATTGAGGTGAGCCCAGATCAGATCAAAGCAATTCACAATCTGCAACCTCCTCGGAACCCCAAAGAAGTCCAAAAACTCACTGGAATGATTGCAGCCCTGAATCGGTTTATTTTCAGGTCTGCGGATAGGTGCCGACCCTTTTACCTCCTGATGAACAAATGGAAAGGATTTGAGTGGTCCGAAGACTGCGATTTGGCCTTCCAGCAACTTAAGGAATACCTATCCCGGCCATCCATCATGTCCAGCCCTGAGGCCGACGAGGTCTTGTTCGCCTACATTGCAGTGGCCCCTCATGCTGTAAGCTTGGTGTTGATACGAATTGATAATGGCATACAACGGCCAGTCTATTATGTGAGTAAGTCATTACATGAGGTCGAGGTGTGTTATTCACCCTTGGAGAAGGCAATTTTGGTAGTAGTGCATGCCACGTGAAAACTCCCTCATTACTTCCAAGCACACACAGTTGTTGTTCTAACTCAGCTTCCACTTAAGTCAGTACTCCGAAGTGCCGATTACACGAGAAGAATTGCCAAGTGGAACACGGTTCTAGGGGCTTTCGATGTCAAATACACGCCTCGGACCTTTGTCAAGGGCTAGGTCCTCACTGATTTAATAGCTGAATTTGCCAAACCCCCAATAGAAATAGTAGCAGAAGAGCAAAACATGGATGAAAAATCGGTTGGCACAATCTTCGTGCAAGGACCCTCACGCTGGAGAGTGTATGTTGATGGTGCAACAAACCAAAGGGGGTCCGAGGTGAGGTTAGTTCTAATATCTCCTGAGAAGATTACCATCGAGAAATCATTGAGACTGGGGTTCACGACCACAAACAATGAAGCCGAGTATGAGGCTTTATTGCAGGGAATGTCCATGGTATAGAAAATGGGGGGAAAAGCATTGGAAGTGTTCTCGGACTCGAGATTGGTTGTGGGCCAAGTGAAGGGGGAGCTAGAGGCTAGAGATGTGAGAATGAAGGAGTACTTGAGTTAGGTCAAGCACTTGCAATCGGATTTTGAATTCTTCGACATGTCACACGTCCCGAGGAATGGAAACATGCACGCAGATTCATTGGCCACTCTTGCCACCTCCTCGGCGCAAGGTATACCTTGAGTTATCCTTGTCGAGGACTTATGCAGAGCAAATGGAGTTAAAGGGGATGTGGTTCAGATCCATCAAGTCAGAGTGGGTCTGAGTTGGATGGATCCTATAGTGAGCTTTCTTAAAGATGATACACTGCCTGAAGAGAAATTAGAAGCTGAGAAAATACGAAAAAAAGCTCCTTAGTTCTGGCTGTCCGAGGATCACAAGTTATATAAGTGCTTCTATTTTGGGCCATATTTGCTGTGTATACATCCCGAAGCATCAGAATTGCTGCTCGATGAGTTGCATGAAGGAATTTGTGGGAGTCACACAGGAGGAAGATCTTTGTCTCACAGAGCCATCACCCAAGGATATTGGTGGTCGGGTGTGCAGAAGGAAGCTCAAGAGTATGTCAAGAAGTGTGATCAATGCCAAAGGTTAGCCCCAAACATCCACCAACCGGGTGGGGTCCTCAATCCTCTCTCTAGTCCTTGGCCGTTCGCTCAATGGGGCTTGGATATTGTAGTCATTTTCCCTAAAGCGGTAGGAAATAAGAAGTACTTGTTGGTCGGCACAGACTATTTCACCAAATGGGTCGAAGCCGAACCCCTGGCTAATATTAGGGATGTGAATGCTAAGAAGTTTATCTGGAAGAACATCGTTACTCGATTTGGGGTCCCTCATACTCTTATCTCGAATAATGGCCTCTAATTTGACAGCAAGGCCTTCAGAAGATACTGTTGTGATTTGGGAATTACAAATAGGTATTCCACTCCTGCCTACCCCCAGGGAAATGGGCAAGCCGAGGTTGTTAATAAGGTTATAGTCGCTGGGTTGAAAAAGAGGTTGGATGATGCAAAGGGAAGATGGGTGGAAGAACTATCGCACGTCTTGTGGACATATCGGACTACACCACGTCGGTCAATAGGGGAGACCCCCTTTTCCATGACTTACGAGGCCGAGGCTGTCATCCCCTTAGAGACCAGCTTTCCAACGCTGAGAATGAGTACCTTCACTTCAAGCAATAACGATGAATTGTTAGCAAGGAGTTTGGATTTAGTTGAAGAGAGAAGAGAAAAAGCGATGATCTAACTAGCCTACTACCATCAGAAACTCAAGCAAGGGTATGATGCCAATGTGAGGCTACGGCCACTAGCACCAGGAGACTTGGTGTTGAGAAAAGTTGTGGGTAGTGCCAAGAACTCGGCCTGGGGAAAGTTGGGGCCCAACTGGGAAGGACCATATCTCATCACTTTAGTAGCAGGAATAGGTGCATATTATTTAGAAGACTTAGATGAGAAAGCTGTACTCTGCCCATAGAATGTAAATAACCTAAGAAGGTATTATTATTAATGAAAGCAGTCCTATGTGCACTCTAATTTGTTGTAATTGTGTGTCATGCAGTTCAGTAACATCTATTGAAGTATTGAACAGAAACTAAGTCATGTCAGGTTCCTCGGACCACAGACTTAGTAGAAATTAATACCCTTAGAAATCTATTGAAGTATTGAACAGAAACTAAGTCATGTCAAGTTACTCAGACTATAGACTTAATGGAAATTAATACCCTTTGACATCTTTTAAAGTATTGAACAGAAACTAAGTCATGTCAGGTTCCTCGGACCACAGACTTAGTGAAAATTAATACCCTTAGACATCCATTGAAGTATTGAACAGAAACTAAGTCATGTCAGATTCCTCGAACCATAGACTTAGTGGAAATTAATACCCTTAGACATCCATTGAAGTATTGAAAGTGAAACCCATGACTTTTATTCTTCAATTAGGTTTGTGGTTATCATTTATATAGATACTAGCTTGTAACTCCATGCATATGCATGGATACACTTAAAGATATATAATGAGATGCATAATATAATTTTTATATATATAATTTAAATACTATTGATAGTCATTTTTATATTTTGTTAAGTTTTTAAAAAAATTTGTAAGCATATTATTAGGTATAAAATCATGTCAGGTTCCTCGAACCACAGACTTAGTGGAAATTAATACCCTTTGACATCTATTGAAGTATTGAACAAAAACTAAGTCATGTCAGGTTCCTCGACCACAGACTTAGTAGAAATTAATACCCTTTGACATCTATTGAAGGATTAAACAGAAACTAACTCTTGATTTCTTTTCTCGGATCACAAGGTTTGTTATCACCCAGCAAAGATGTAAACCGAAGTAAGCCCATGAGCATCACTTAAAACATTTTAGGGTGCCATGGACTTGGCTGTTGTTTGGTCAAATGTTTGGATATTTTCTTAAAGTTAAAAAAAAAAAAAAAAAAACCTTGTTAGAATTGATAGATTCAAAGTTAGTTTTGACTCACTCCGATTACCAATTAAAAATATATATAAACTTTGTTTTCCTTTGTGTAAACAACTTTGCACTTTTATGGTATATGGTTATGTTCAATCAAAGAACAGTCAAAATGAAAATTACATAAATGAAGAAATAAACCCATACAAATTCGAGAAAGTAAAAAGCTTATTTCATTAAAACATGTCTTAGGAAAAAGAAATTTCATTATAGAAATTGTGACTACATTACAGAAATGAAGATTCATTGTTTCAATTTTATCTGAAGCTTATCCTTGGAAGTCTTGCTGGCTTATTTAGTTGCTTTAGTAGGGATCATTTTTTCTTTCTCTTTGGGGGCTTCCTCAACAGGCATGGTAACTGAAGCTAAGGCCTGTTAAAAACCTTGGGAAGTTGCCCCATCTTGTGGAACCTCTGCAGCCTTATCCGAGGATATTTCTTTGGGAGCTTTAGGTTCTTTTGTTTGCTCCTGCTGACTGGGAGGAAGAGGACCCTGAGGCTGTGTTTCTTCAATCGGGTCAACAACTGTAGAGGCTGCTTCACCTTGGACAGGAGGAGGGTCCGAGGCTCGTATGGCTGGTAGGTAGTAGATATTCTCTGGTTTTCTTAGCCCAGAAGAAGCCTCAACCCCAGCTTGGTTGATGGCTTCACTCTAAGTCTGAGCGCAATAGGTTTGACACACAGCTGGGACCTCTGTCCTAAGGGTTTCATCGGTCTCGGCTACTCCGACATCTTAACCATGCTGCTTAGCCTCATCCCGAGCTTTCTCAGCCTCCATTTTAGCCTTCTCGACCTCCTCTCTTGACCTCTCGGCTTCATCCTTAAGCTTTTGGGTTTCTTCCAATTTCTTCCAGAGGGCCGCTATTTGCTCTTTGGAAGAAGCCAACTGTTCCCTGGCATCGCGCAAGAGCAGCCTTTGCTCCTCAGCTTGCCTTTGAGTGCTCTCTAGACCCGATTCAGCACTTTTTCTGGCCTTTTCCTCTTCAGTCAACTTCTTCCTTAAATCTTTGTTGGACTGATCGGCGATGTTGAACGATTCCACAGCGCCTCGTCTTCTCGTCGTCCAGCTGCCGGTAGCAGGAATTGGTTATCTCCTCAACCCTAAAAATGGCTTGGACAGCTTGAAAGAAAAGGGTTAGTAACCTTACAAATGACAATAAAGATAAAAAAAAAAAAAAAAGGGAATAGCATCATACCATGCCCAGGTACCTTTTGAGGTTAAGGAAAACCTCATTCTTCCTGATAGACCGCAGCTCGGCCATGTCAGTGGGGAGTAATAAAGCCTCCTCCAAAGCCGAGGCCACCTGGCATCCAGCACCTCCATAGAAATCCCTGATGGATGCATTATCACTCAAGGGTTCCCCATTAAGCATTGGAGCTGGAAGCCAAGCCTGAGGCTCAGGTGGTTGATTATCCCCCCTCTCCAAGCCTCTCTGCCATGTTTGGCCAGTCTTTTGCTGCTTCATCGCTCGTTGGGCCTCGTCTTCATGCACAGGATAAGATCTCCCTGCCTCCACTACGTCCTTGCCTTTCGGCTCTCTCTTTCTTTTCGGGTTAACAGGGTCAGGTCTGGATGGCAAAGATGGCTGAGGAGGAGGAAGAGAAAGTTTGGGAGGAGGAAGTTTGGACTGGGTTGGTTTCTCCGGCGCATCCTTTCCGGGCTGGGACTCTATTAGGTCCAGCAAACTTCTTTGAGTTTTCCTTTTGATACCTATCTCGTCCAAAGTGATGATGTCTACTTGTTGCTGATGATTAAGGTCAGCTGATGTACTCTCAGGGGATAGAGGTCAGTTGAACACCTCAAATTTGTCCTGAGAGTCAGACAAGTCTACAATCCCCTCTAGTTCTTCTTCTCCTTCTTCCTCTTCTTTTTCTTCCTCTCCTTCCTTAACAATGGGTTGAGATGAGGATGCTCCTACTTAAGGGACGCTCACAAAGAGTGGCTGTGTAAGTGGTGTACCCTCAGGAATTGGAACGCCCTCAGGAACAACAAATCCTTCGAAGGCCACACTAATACAGTGAAGACGAGGATCTTTGGCTTTTATTACACACTTGGGAGCTTGAAATCCAAGGGAAATCGGTTTGTACCCAAGGATTAGGTACGCAGCTCATAATTGACCATCGGCTTCGTTTACAAACACCTCGGACCGTAGAATTTTGTCTAGACTTTCTCTGTTGACTAAGTTGAGCCGAGGTCTGGTAGAACGTCTGTTTGTAAAATCATTGAAACGAAAGGAGAATTTTTCAGAAGCAGAAATGGTGCGAAACAAAAGGGGAAATATAAACCAAGGTGCATAAATTTACGACTAGACCTCCACCTAGTGTTCCCTCTTTAATCGGACATGGTAATCCATCATGTCATTCCCCAGAAAAGATTAAAATATCTTCATTTAGCCCCTTGTTTGACATAGGGAGGCATTGAATTAGCCTTACTTCGGGATACCTTGACCTAAGGTAGTATCCCTGCCCCTTCAAATGATGCAGGTTGTATACCCAGTTGACATCATGGTGTGTCAATCTCAGGTTCATTCTCTCATTTACGGCTTTTACACTCCCTAACACTCTGAACATATTTGGGGCGCATTGTGTGGGGGATAGTCTAAAGAATCTGAGGTAGTTCCTTGTGATAGTACCCATAGGGATGGTCATCCCTCCCTCTATGAAGGCGATCATTGGGATGACCACCTCTCCCCCTTTCCTATCATCTACCCATTCCCCTTGGGCAACATATCTCATGCCCACTGTGGGTGGGATCTTGTACTTAGCCCTGAATCTCTCTCTATCCTCCTCGGATTCAACTAAACACTTGAACCTACCCATTTCCTAAGGAGATTTGAAGAGAAATTAACAAGTTTGAAACGAAAAGTAGAGCCAAGAAGAAAAAAGTGTGATGAAAAGAGAATATATGGAAAGAAATAAAACTAAGGGGGTTCGAGGAAACTTACAGGTTTGAAAAGAAGGTCCTTGGACAAATTTTTGGTATTTGTAGACACACAAGGAATTGAGGGAGAGTGACAGGTTCAGTGTATGAACTCTAGAATTGTGTGATTGTTGGAAATAGGGAAATGAGTTGATTTGAAAGGCTATTTATAGTGGTATAGAAGTTACAAGCGGGAAAATTCCCGCTCATAACCCCAAGAAATCCTCCACCGTTAGATTTGCATCGTGCCGTTGAACGTGGGGGACAAAAGTGCCATCAAAATTTAATGAGGGCGCGCTCTGGACGCCAAAGCGTCAGGAGCGTGCCTTGAGAAGGTAAAAAGGCATTTGGGAGTTCGGATAGAAGGGGTGTAACTGTAAACAAGGTGGGCCGAGAATATCAAAATCCTTCTTTCCTCCCGAGGAGTCGAAAAGCAAGATTTTGAGAGGCTATTGTGGGGTCATAGGGCCCAGTGATATGCATCCGCCTCTTGTACTGGGCCTGAGGCCCATGCCGAGGCCCATAATCGCATATGAAGAGGACAGTGGTAACCGTGCCGAGGACAACTCCGTCCTCGGCTAGCCAAAGCCGAGGTTAAAGAAATGTGATTTATCGACAAAGACAATCTTCTCAGAGCATTCCAGGGAAAAAGACAAGTACAGCCAGTAAGCACACTGAAGCATGGCGGTAGAACAATTCCAGAAAAAGCTGTTGCCTCCGCATTAAATGCCTCACAACTAACACTCTCGCCGCATTTATGTGGAGAAGACTTCTGAACAGTGCTGTCTTGGCTACCACAACTCATAGAAGGCTAGAGAGGATGGCTGATGGGACAAGCACTCAAATAGTGGCTCAAATAATCAACAAGTGTAGGATCAAGATGGTCTAAGAGGAACTATATAATGTAAGAAATCTTCTATGGAAGGGGGAGGATTTTTTTACGAGAGAAAAGACTGTAGCAATCTGGGTTAACTTTGCAACCATTTTCACTGTCACTCAAGAAATAATAAGTTGAAGCTCCTCGGACTGGTGCCGAGAATTGAATCATTTGCACAAGTCCATATTGATTTAGCTTATTCATTTTTTAAATCATCTTCGACTGTTGTTACACTCATTAAAGCCCAGTTCTTCTACCCACTCTCTATAAATTTATTGTATTGGGCTTGTTGGGCTTGAATTCACCTATCCCTCTGGAATAGTGCTCAAACCCAGTCCCTACATATGCCTTTTGATTTCTCAAGAATAATGCTATAAGAAACTGTAATGCATCCAAATGCTAATAATCACTACTACATACCTATCACAAACTGTTGTTACTGTCCCGAGTTTCTTTTCCATGAATTTGGTGAGATCATAGGAAAACAAACTAAATTTCTCGTACATATATATTCACTTTATAATCTAGCAAATAAATAAAAGAATTATATTAAAGATGAGAATTGGAGGAGAGGAAAAGAAACAACAAAACTAACCCCGCCTACTACTCTTTTATTCAAACATGAACTACAAAAAATTAATTAACCTCCACTCTCGCACAGTAAACGTCGAATATGGTGGAAATTAAGCAAAACACCAGAACTACAACTTTATACCAGAAATACAACTTTTCATGCAAATTAAAAAATAAGGACTCCAAAATAGAAAAATTACTGGCTTACCATAACACAATGGCTCCAACTTGACCATCTGATTTTGAGAGATGAGAAGTTACTACAACGATTTTACGTTTAGGGTTTGTGGAGCATAATTTTTATTATTATTATTATTTATAAAAAAATCCATACGTATTCCATGGTAGTTTTTGTATTTGTATGACTTTCACCATTGCCATTCCACGATAGGGGCAGCGTGAAGAAAGGAGTGATTGTGCAAAGGAAGACTGGAGTGGGAGAGAAGGAGGTTTACTACGTGTGGATCGTTTGAAGTAAAAATAATTTAAATAAAAGAGAGATGACGTAGAAAATTGTGGTGCGAGTAACAAAAAGTCATAGGCAGGAGTCCTAAACGTGAGTGAGATTGAGGAAGGAGTCCTAAACGTGCTCATGTATTATCGGGTTTTAGGAAAAAAAAATCAGAATTTTTATTTATTTTTAAATAATGCTGACGTGGAAATTTGTGGAGCTTAGTAAAAAAGTAGGAGGCTTCGGTTTTATATATATATATATATATATATATGTATGTATGTATGTATGTATGTATATTAATAAGATAAGCAAAATAAATTTTTTTTTTCAATTCCAAAGATTAAGTATTTTGTAGTCAATAAAAAAAATCATTAATAAAATTGGTCCAAAGAATTATCATTTTTTTTTCCCCAAAATTAGTAGCACTTCTTAAAATATTTAGCGCCTTTTCCCATAAAAAAAAAATAAATAAATAAATTAGCGCCTTTAATGCAGTAACACCATTGTTTAGGTATTCATAAACTAAAATGTCTTTTTCTTTTTAAAATAAAATATCTAGCACTATTTTGGGATTTGTGCCTTAAAATCCAATTGATAAGAAATTATTTTTCCAATAAATGTGTTCTATTTTATAAGATTGTTTATTTTTTGAGATGCATTGTATGTGATTTAGGTATGTGAATGAGATTCGTATATGGAATATTTAAATAACAAATTCTTGTGAACTCATAATTTTTTGATTTATAGTTTGTGATAAAATTAAGCATTTCATTTGATAAGATTATAACATATCATATAATCTATCTTGGCCAGGGCTGCAGTGAAAATATTTGATTGATAAATAAATAAGAGACTAATTACATACTTTTTTTTTAGAGAGTTTTAACCTATGACGTCTACTCCTAATGATAGCTCTTTATCTCAAACCAAGACACCAATCGATTTTTGGTGTAGACGGGGATTGAATCCTAAATCTCTTATTCAACTATTAGAGATTTTACCAGTTGAGCTAACTGGAACTCACGAGACTAATTACATACTTAAATCAACATGAATGAGTCTAAAATCATCCAAACAATCCATTTAAAGAAGCATGGTGGAGCATACTCAGAATAAAAAATGGGTTTGCATTGATAAGTATATAATCTCATGTGAAGGACATAATTAAACATGCAAGGAGATAATCAAGTAGAGTACATAATTAGTATGTTAATCAAAGAATTAAGTCATGTATATAACATGTTAATTGCCCAATTATATTCATCGAGCATGTTGTAAATCACACCATCCAAACAAGCATGCTATTATTTATGCAAAGAAAGTGCTAAAAAAACAAGACAATTAAAGGGTAAAGAAGCTTACTTAAGAGAGGATTATTAAGGTATTAATGAAGGATTATTATTTTGGGAAAATTTTCTAGAGAGAGAGAATTTCCAACATTTTTTTTTTTTATTAGGAGAGGCTTGGTTGCCAATGGCAGGTGAAGGGTCAGTTAAATAAATGGGGATTGGGCCTATTTCTTCCCAGCCCCTCTTTTTTTCCAATTTCCTACACATTGTCAGCTCAAAATTTTCTATTCTCAGGTTGTATCTTGGAGCACTTGTTTGGAGAGCTTCTGGTATTTCGATTTTTGTGTTCTTGTTGTCATCGAAAAAGACTCGCACCCTACTTTCCAAAGTTACACACTTTATTTCATTTGTTATTGTGGTTGAAAAGTTATTCAAGCGGTTAGTAAGGTGGTTCAAGACAAAAAATTTGCAAAGGTGATTTTTGGACAAACTTGTACGCTGATATCTTTCAATCTGGAGATGATCTTGACGAATCGTTTGTTCCAAGACATAGATAATTGATCCTACTTCATGAAAGTACCAACGTTTTGGATTACCCGTTCATGATGTGTAGCAAAATTTGGTGCAAAGTTACCGCACAAGCTAGTTTTGGAGTTTGGACCCAGTAAATGGGTTGTCTAATTCTACCATTTGTGTGTATTTTTTTGGCCTTTTCGACCTCTGTTTGGGGTCAAGTGAGGTGTCTTTTTTTTTTTTTTTGGGACCGAAAAAGGGTAGAAGTGAGGTGTCTTTAAAAAGCTTGTGATGTCTATTTTTCTAAAGATTTCCCTTTTATGGCTCCAATTTTCAAATTTGGCAAATTAGAAGCTTTGGAAGACGGTTCTAAACACATGTTTTTGATTCAAAAAGTCCTTTTTGATAATTCTTGTAATTTTTTCTTACTTGTGTGAAATTGATGTACTCCAGGAATGCCAAATTAAAGTTTGTCTTTAAAGCTTTTCAATGACACCTTAGTGTACCAATCCAACGCTGTTTGATCTTGATTTAATATAAATTAAGCCATAATCAAGCTTTATGACGCTACTAAAAATGGCTAACTCCTTTGGCTAAGTTTTCAGCATTTTGGCTATATATTGTCGGTTTCAACTTTGATATGGGCCCAATGAAAGCACTAATCTAGGCATGCAAAAACTTTAAAGCAAAGTGAATATGTATGTGTTATATGATAAACCCTAATCTAGAACATGTGAACATGTTTTGTGAATTGAAACCCTAAAACATGCGAAAGTTAAGAAAAACCTAGATCTAAGATAGTAATCAATCAAGAACTAGGAAATAAAACATGCTTGAATCTAAAAGAATTAGGGTATAATTAAAGAAAAATGTTTAGAAATCTTATATGGATGCACTAGCACTCCAAGCAAGAAAGTTTCTTTAGAGAGTGGGATTCGTTAATAAAAAGTTGATAGCTTAAAACCAAGAGGACCAAGGTACCTCTTCTATTGAGTTGGGACCAAGAGGACCAAAATACAAAAGAAACCTTCCTACTACTAGCTCTAGAGAATAGGGACAAAGAGAGAAATGAAGAAATTTCAGGTTATTTTTTTTCCCTAAAATTTGGGGTTACTTGAACTTACATTAGAGAGGGGGGCATTTATATTGAATGCTAGGGGTCAAGGATGAGTTTCTGGGCAGTGTGTGACTAAAGACATTTATGATTTTCTGAGTGAAAATATGTTGGGTGCAAGGTCAAACTGAGTGGAGAGCAAGCCAGAGAAAAAAATGAAGGAAATTTGGAGGTTCTGGTCCAAGTGCCAACTGGCACTTGGTCCAGGAATCCTCCAAATTCTTTACTTTTCGGTTCCTTTCTTTCCTGTTTTAATTGTGATCTGATTTCCTTCGAATTTTAACTCATTTTTCAGATTTCCTTGATCTCCGAGCTCAGTAAATTAATTCCAAATAAATCAAATTAGCTAATTAATTATTTAATCAATTAATTTGTACCAATTTTGCATGAAATCAGTTATAAATGTTAACAAGAAAATTAATTATTAATTTGATCTTGCAAATAAGTTCAATCGTACAAATTGACATATTATAAATTTTTGTGATTATTGGTTCAAACATCCAAAGATGTTAACCGGAACCTTTATAGGTACTCTTACTAGCAAATATGACTTTTGTGAAAAATGTGCATTCATGTAAAAGTTACTTTGAAATCTTGTAACTCCAGCCAAAAGACTTCACCTAAATTGTAATGTTCCTAACACAAAATGTCTCAAGTTTCTTAAAGGTTAGTATTGTTAGATAACACTTAAAAAAAAAAATTAAGAATAACTCAGTTTATAGTTTAAATAGTGTTTATTTTAAATATGTAAAATCACTCAATTTAAGGTTTTTTCCCCTTTTGAATAGTACCTATTGCAATTTTTTTTTTTTTTTTTTTTAAAATAGAAACAAACACACTTACATATACAAGGAAGAGGGAAAGAGGTTCTAATACAAAGACACACCATAAACTCAACTCAAAAGTTATGGTAAATTTTAGGGAATGGTGAGGTAAGTTATATTACACACAATACACTCTCTTAAATAATATGGGACAATAACTCATTCTTTTTTGAAAAATAAACACACATACACAAGGGAGAGGGAAAGGGACTGCAAATAAATTTGATCATACAAATTGACATTTTATAAATGTTTGAGATTATTGGTTTAGGCATTCAAAAATGTTAACTTGAACCTTTAGATACTCTTACAAGAAAATATGGCATCGTGAAAATGTGCATTCACGTAAAAGTTACTTTGAAATCTTGTGACCCCAGCTAAAAGTCATTACTTAAATTGTAATGTGCCTAAACATAAAATTTTGGCCAAAATGGGCAAATGCCCTTTTCGTGCAAAAAAACCAGCGTTTTGCTCCCTTTCAAAACAGGGGCATTTCCTTAATTAGTTTGAAAAATGAGGCAAAATGCTGGATTTTTTGTGTGAAATGGGCAAAGGCCAATTTTCTCCTAAAATTTCCCATGCTTCTAATAGGTCAGTATTATTAGATAACACTTATTTTTTTAAAATTTAAAATTTAAAATAACTCAATTTATAGTTTAAATTAGGGCTGTCCACGGGTCGGTCCGGGTCGAGTTTGTGCCCAACCCGAAACCGACCCGTCGGAGTAATCGGGTCGGGCGGTTCAGAACATCAACGGGTGCGGGCGGGTCGGTCGGATTCGGAACGGCGAGTAAACGGTGGAAAAAACACAGATCCGTCGAAAATCTCACCAGATTCTATGAGATTTCGCCAGATCCGATCAAAATCTACCGGATCTAAGGGAAATAGTGCCAGAATCTGGAAAACAGTCGCCGGAATCTGGGTTTTTTCGCCGAAATCTGGAAAATTTTGGCCGAAATCTGGGTTTTTTCGCCGGATTCTGGAAAATTTTGCCGGAATCTGGAAATCTTTCGGTCGGTTCGGGTTTTTCGGGTTTTAATGGAGGAAAACCGAAACTCGATCCGCCGGAATCGGTTTCTGGTGATGAAGACCCGCCGCCGACCCGCCGGAGTAGTCGGATCGGCCGGGTTCGGTTCGGATCCGGTCGGTTCTTCGGGTGGGTCGGGTACTCGGATGAATCTGGACAGCCCTAGTTTAAATAGTGTTCATTTCAAAGGTGTCAAATCACTCAATTGTATATAAAGTGTAAGAGTTAAACTCTTAATGATCATTCTATAATTAGCTTAAAAATAATAAATTTTCTAAAGTGAGAGCATGTCAATGGATAGGAAATTCATGTGAAAACTTTTGTTGTGGATGACGGTTTTCGTTATCCTTTTTTCTGTTAAAGTGCAAGCTACTAACCTTGTGTCTACCACGACTACCCATCCCCCTTTAGTTCTAATCCTAGTTACTCATCTCCCAAAACTTGATAACGCACGTTTATCTCAAATTTCATGATTGCTTTACAAATCAGATATATTTATTTTGTCAAGACGTACATAATGAAAGGAAATTTGGAAGATGTGTTTTACGCTGTTATAAAGATTGTGCCATCAATCTAGAGGGTAAAAGTGACCAAGATTATCGTATCGCTAAAAAATGCTTGAATTTATGTGTCAATACCTTAATGCAGAAATCTTTTACTCTCGCAAGGGAAAGGAAGTAGAGTTAGGAATATATGTCTATCGTATAGGACTTTGTTTTATGGAATGTTACGAGTGAGATCGTTAGCAACACCTTTAGATTTGTTTTAAGGACATGAATGTACATATCTGCATGAACAATACGTCTATGAGCAACCAATACATTTTAGCAGGTCATGATGGGGGAGTTGATCCTATAAAGCTTGAAAACACTTTCTAATGATGGCTTTGATAAATTCCTCAATTATGAATATGATGATTATATTAGTTATGAGCTATAGTTGAAAAACACTTGATGCAAACGATTCTCAGTGAATATGGATAATCAATGCCTTGAGGGTGATCTCCTCTAGAACCTTTGAGGAGTGAGGTAAAAAGTACCAAGCTGTACATCCAAGAAAAGGAGAACTGGTGTTTACTCTTTTAATGATCTGAGTACAGGAGAGTCGAACCACCAAAGGAGCTTTTTGCACAATTTTATTATTAATTCTATGATATTTCCTGAAAAAAAAAAAAAAAAAAAAAAACTCTATGATATTTATAAAATTTGGCCTCATTAACACTAACTTGGGCCTCAAGTATAGCCGATCAACATTAACTTCACCCAATAAGAGATTAATTTCATAAAAAATTAACAATTTTGTACATTTTTAGACTCCTTAACACAAGTTGTTTAACCTAGTTATTTAGTCAAATGATTACTTAGATAAATTATTCAGATCTAGGTTAACACAATAAAATCATATCATGTAAATAATGCGGAAATATAAAGAACACAATGATATGATAACCTAGGAAAACCAATTCGGTAAAAAACCTGAGGATGATTTAACCTAGCTACCCTCAAGGTAAAACAAATCCACTATGAAAGAATTGAAATTTTTACAATAGAACTTAGACCACTAACATCCTATCGCTACCTCGAGTGGAAAACTTACTACCACGATCACGTAACAGCTCCAAGTCCACGGACTACTTCTTTCTTTGATCCACTGCAACCACAAGTTCTCTTACTTGTGACTTTGAGACTCCACTCAAAGGTTTTAGATCTTCTTTAAGTTCTTTAAGCAGCAACTGAAGCAACCATCAAGTTCTTGATGTAAATCTTGATCTTGATAGCTCTATGTGTGTATAAAGATAAACACCTCTAGATCTCACAAAAGATTCAACACATAATATTCCAAAAAAACTTTAAAACGTAGCTAGGGTTTTTCCTTTTATACTTGGAGTAAAACACAAAACCCTACACATTAAACGGGCTTGGGTTGAATTGGAATTTCTGCAGAAAAATAAATTTGCACAAGATTCAATCGATTGAGTCTAATTTTCGATTGATTGAGCCCTGCAGATTTTGTCCAATACTTTCTGCAATCACTCGATTCCAATTTTACAAATAAATACACTTTGAGCAAGCCTAAACCTAGACTCTATGTTTTAATCATGGTTTGCCAACATATTACAGATTGAAGTTCTAATACATTAGTTCCTAAAGTCTTAGAACCTAACAGATTTCATAAATGTTGACTTTCCAAACTGAATTAGATACATGCAATGTATGATTATTTTCCACCTTGACCAATAGGATCATAACACGCTAGTAACTTTAAATTGGACCAATTAAAATTAATTGTTCATAATCACACGTTGTTGGTCTTGTTTCACAAAAATGCATCTTTAGCTGTTATTGTTGGGGTTTATGCCCTAAAATCCAATTTATTGGCATGTCATAAATAATTAAATTGTTTAATTATGTGAGACTATCTATAAATGAACTAATGGGACATTATTTTAGTCCATGAGATGCATAGTATGTGATTTATGTGAAAGTCACAGAAGATATAAATCACAAGTTCTTTGTAAACTAAGAATTTTAGTTCGTAGTTGGTGATGAAATTGGACGTTTCATCTGTGAAGACTATAACATATCAACTAAGATGATTTGTCTTGATCATGGAAGTGGAGACTTCTAGTTGTTATGTTAATATGTTTTAAGAGTTAAGACATATTGAACTGGACCGCTATGAGATTTATTATTCTCCTAACGACTGTCAAATGAATAATAAATCTCACGACTTCTATTTACATCAATTCTAAATCCTGAGAGAATAATGGACCTGATCATGAGGTGTAGGTTGCTTTGATATATCAGGAGTGAGATCTATAAGTTACGATCAAAACCTCAGTATGTTGGGCAGCTGCATTTAATGTTGACGGAACATATATTCTCAAGATGAAATTCATAATCTCTTAACGGGGATATAAAATATTCTCTTGAGATAAGTTTAATGGGTTTGGTTATTCAGACTTCTATTTACATCAATTCTAAATCCTAAGAGAATAATGGACCTGATCATGAGGTGTAGATTGTTTTGATATATTAGGAGTGAGATCTATAAGTTACGATCAAAATCTCAATATGTTGGGCAGCCGCATTTAATGTTGATGGAACATATATTCTCAAGATGGAATTCATAATCTCTTAACGGAGATATAAAATATTCCCTTGAGATAAGTTTAATGGGTTTGGTTATTCAGAGTGTTGGGCCCAACTATTTTAGTAAGGAGTTATTAAAGTATATATTTATGAAATTAGATTTCATAAATATATGATGAATAGCATAAAGGATTAAACCGGATACTCAAGGATTAAGATGTAGTAATCTTCAAAGTGGCAGTCTACATTCATGACTTTGTATTACTACGAATATTTTAATGAAGGGGTTGCATGTATAATAAAGTCTTGGGATATAATTTATTAATAAGGCCTAGAGTGCAATTATATTCTTATAGTGATATTGAATATAATTAATGGTAACTTTGGATTTGTCAAGAGTTGACAGAAAAGCCCAAGGCCCATTGGAATTAGAGTCTTATTTGTTCCATTTTGGTCTCAGTCCAAACCACATACTAGAGCCCAATTGGAATGGCCCAAAAGGCTAGCCCAATTAGATAATCAGTTGTATATAAGGAGAGAAACATACAGAATTTCATAAGAGCTTTTCATAAGGTTTTCATAAGTGGTTTTTCATTAAGATCACATATGAGAATGAAATGGTTTGTATGTGAGTGTTGGACACTTTTATTCTCTCCTTGTAAACTGATTGAGAGACCACACTTCTTGGGCATTAAGTGGAATTGGAGTGAAGATTAAAAGTATTCCCAAGAACTTCTAATCTTTTGTTTTGAATTTCACCGCACTAAGGTACACTTTCTTGTTCTTAAATTCTGAAACTTACATAGTACATGTTATCAATTGCGAATGAAGTAGATCCGTTAATTTTCCGCTGCGTATGTTTTGTATGCGTTACAAACATGTATTTTTCCAACAGTTAAAACTTAGATTAATGATATCTTTAAACCTGGTGATCTAATTAAGGCTTGTGACTTGTCATTCTGATCATTATGACCTTAAGATTATTTTAAATGAAGCAATTGGAGATTAATTCAAAATTATGGTTTTACCCCCGAGGTGTGAAATTACCATTTTGTCCCTTGATAAGGCTAAATGTTGCAAAATAGAGTGAGATAACTAAAGGATTTGGCATTTAACTTCTTCTTCTTCTTTTTTTAATATTAATATGTACTATCTAAGGAGTGAGATATGAATGCATGGACATGTGAAATGAATGAATATATGATCATATAATTCAATCTATCATAAAGGTTAAAGGATGTGGCGACCTGTGTAACTCAGTTGGGTTTTCATCACCCAGTTGAGTTTGTAAAATTTGTAAAATTACATCTATAAGTCTACTTTATTGACTTCTTTACTGTTTAATGTGTTATAATAATGGAAATAGTGTCCCGTGGGTAAGTTATCAAGATGGAAATCTGGTGAAAATAATGGAAATATTGAGGTGAACTCATCTAGCTCGAAAAAGAATAAAATCCCTTGTAAGAATTTACGATACTTTCCTTTGAAGTCAATACTACAAAGATTGTTTATGTTTCCCCATACAGTTGAGGCAATGAGATGACACAAAACAAGTGTGTTGATTACAGAGTATTAAGGCATCAGGCAAATTCCATTGCATGGAGAATATATGATGAGAAACACAAGTCATTTGCTTCAGACCCCTACAATGTTAGGCTTGGATAATTGGCAAGCGATGGCTTCAATCCTTCAGGGACTTTAATTTTAGTAATGTTTGCGCGCAAGAAGCATAATCTTCCTCTTATTTAGTTATTTTTATTATATAAGCATTTGTTGCAAACTGCTTTGAACTTCAACACAAAATACTTATAATTACCACTAATTATCATGTATTGCATGTTATATATATGAAATCACTCTTTTCCAGCCTTGAACCGAAATTACTCATAAAACGCAGTAGCACTTCCCTAAAACACATATTCCAATTACTGCTTGTTCAAATTTGATGCAAATATGTAAACATCTTGGATAATCCCTCGGCACACGCCAATGGCAGTATCCCACAAACTTTCGGCTACGTGCAATTGTTACTTCTTCTGCTGCAATTGAAAGAAACATCCTACATTAATAATAATAAGAATTAGAATAATGATAATAAATCTTAATTTGCATATGCATCATCTCTTGCACAATATTTTAAATCAACAATTTTGTAGAGCCCATATATATGTTGTCAAAAATACGATACATTTACTTGATGCGTAAAATAATTAGTATGTGTCAAGCACAGGATAAAGTTTGCAATCTTGTTCAAAACTATAACTTTGCTTTATTGGAAAAAGTGTTATATTGAAAAAGAATTTAAAATTTATCAATAAAAAATAATTACCTATTGGTCCGGCTTCATATTTTTAAAAATTTGTACAAACACATCTCATTTTTTTTCTTCTAATACTCACTTTTTTTTTCCATGTATAACTCATAAATGTTAGGATTTTTCTTTTTAAATAATTTTGAGAGCATTTTAAAATATGTTCATAAAAATATATAAGTATTAATACCCGCTTCAAGTTTTAGAAAATTGTACAAACACTCATTTAAAGTCTTAATATTTCGTAAAAAAATTATTAAAAAAAACTTGTAATCTTCATTTTTTCTTCTGATGTTCACTTTTTTTTTTCCAATTTATTATTTTAGGAGAATTTAAAGCATATGTTAATGAAAATATAAAATTAAATCTTTTTAATAAAAGTTATTTTCATTTTCCAAAAAACAAAATTCTTTATTCTTTATTTTTCATTTATTTATTATATGCAACTCTTTTTCTTTGTGCATTTAGAAAGAGAGGGATATATGACCTATCTAGAAAGATGGTGGAGACACTAAACGAATTCATATATCGTCATTAGTGTATTTTCTTGTAAAGTTAGTTTTGACCATTCCTATAGCGACTGCAACAATAGAAATAAGTTCTTTCAACAATGAAATATATAAAGAATTAACTGTGCAATCAAATAGAAGATTAGTGAATGAATGATTGCTTAGTTATGTACAATGAAAGAAATGTAGTTTATAGCATTGATAATAAAGCTATCCTGCAACAATTTCAAAGTACGAAAACTCGTAGAAGGAAATTATAAAACATGATGTATTTGCGTGTCTTTTTCTTTCTTTTTGTGATGATGATATATTCAATTTTTTATTTATTTAGAGATTTTGTATAATTTAAGTTTCTTAATAACTACCTTACAAAACATTTCTAAAATTGCCATAGTTAACAATAGGTTAAAGCCTATCAATAATGCATTTCAAAAAAGTGATTGACCTCTAGGATGCAGGTTAGTCCAAGGCATGATAGCACTTAGGTTGTGTTTGGCATCGGTTGAAAAAACCAGCTTTTTTTACTATTTAGCTTATTTTTGCTACTATTTAGCTTATTTTTGCTACTATTTAGCTTATTTTTGTTATTATTCATGAGTCCCATTACACTATTTGATACTATTTATGGGTCTCACTGTACTATTTCAGTTAGCTTTTGGCTTTATCTAAAGTAATTTCAGCAAAAAGTTTTTAGTTTCAGCTAAATAAGCCGTTCCCAAACAGACACTTATTAGTCTACTTTAGAGGACCCTAAGATCCTTAATACTTGACATTTGACGGTAGGTAAAAATCTATTAGATAACGGTGATTAATCACACCTTAGAAATCTGAATGCATGTGGCTGACTTCGTTCACTTCTTTTCCCATGGCCACAAACCTGTGACAACAATTGGTGTAAGCAAAAGATTGATACCTTGTATCGCCCATTCAAGTAACATTGCATATGTTTCTCAAAAAAAAAAAAAAAAAGTAACATTGCATATTTTTCTATCAAGCGTGGCCGTTTTTCTAAAGTGACATGCGGCCGTTTAAATAACTCTACAATTGGTTACCATATAGCTTATTTCCAAATTAAGTATTGAATCTACACATTTAATTTAAGCCTCAGTCACTCATTTTGAGTGATCAAGTTGATTTATTTATTTGATTTCCAAATAAATAACTCATCATAATTTGAAAGACCTTTTGTTCATGACACCAATCGGTTTTTGGTGTAGGCGGAAATTGAACTCCAGATCTCTTATTTAACCATCAGAGACTTTACTAGTTAAGTATCAAACATTGTCATTCATAATGTTTGGTACCAATATATTCTTTCAAAACCTTTTGAAAATGTGGGGTGTTTTATATATCTTAGGCGGAAATGGACTTTTCGTCCCTACTGTAGACACTCGATTTTGCACCCATAATTTAATTTTGGAAGATCGCTAAAGTGACCATTCATATACCCAAAAAAATCATAGTTGCATTACATACATTAATTCATTAATTGCATATCATAAAAATGATCTTAAGATTCTAATGGTTGTGACAGAATGCCCGATTCCTAAATCGAACCATTGGATTGAAAGATATCACATGATCAAGTTTTCACAGTCTGCATGCATTTTGTTTGGGTGGAACCGATCATGCATGATTAATTTAAATTAATTCCGATTGGTTAAACAATTAAAATTAATTAAATAATTTTGTGATTGGTTGTTGGTTAATGTTAAAAATAAGCCTGCTTGCATGGGAATAAAGTAGATAATCAGATAACAAAGAAATTGTGGATAATTAAGTCTTTTAGGATATTTATCTATCAAATAATTATTGCTTTAAAGACCTGAATATCAAGAAAAATGGATTAATTTTTAGAGTACGAATTTAAAATGCGTCTAGGTGCAATTCCTGGCTCAAAAATCCTCAAAAAAGGAGTCCAAATTGAACCAAAATTGAACATAGGGCTTAGTACCCAAGAGGGCCTGTTGGCACTCTTGGAGTGTCGATTGGCCCAAATGCTTGGCACTTCCTAAGTGTTGATTGGCCCAAATGCTTGGCTCGGCCCGAGGACCTCCTAATCAAGATAAAACCTATCTGTTTCGAATTTTTAGAGATAAGGACGCATTCCAATTCGTATTTGATCTTATTCAACTTATTTTTCAAGCATCCCAACCTCTATAAATAGGGGAGGCCTCCCAACATTCAGCACATTTTTCTGACCCCTCTTTCTGGCTTTTCTTTTCTAACTTCTCTGCTCCCCTTATGTCAAAGACGTTCTAAAAGCCTTGGCTTTAAGAACTTTTTTTTTTTGTAAGTAAAGTATTTTAGATCTCAAAGAAGTGAAAATTTCTTTGATTTCTAAAATATTCTTCTATTGAAGGGTACGCTTATGCAAGAGGTATTTAGTTTCATTCTTATGTCTATTTTTCTTTTCCATTAATTAATATGTTGTGATTGTTCATTGCATGAATTTTGTAAATATATGTTTGATTTAATCATGATCTTGTTCATAATTCATATTTGCCATGTTTATAAGTTTAGTTGGAATTTTCTTTGACATGTTCTTTAGTTGATTAACAAGTTTTAATTCTTCTTTGATTTCAAAATCTGCAATTAATCACCAATTTTTTTTTTTTTTAAGATAAAAAAAAAAAAAACAGATCTGTATTTTTGCTAAATACAGATCTGAAAAATTTTTCTGGTCACAAAACAGATCTGTATTTTCATTAAATACAGATCTGAAAATTTTCTGAAAAAGTTTTCTTCTTAAATAATGTTAGGACATATGTGTTTCACTTGTTAAAAACATATGTTATTCTTTTATGTAATTGGCTAATCCTTTGACAAATCGCACTATACTTGTAATTGGGTAGATCTAGGATGTGTTTAATACTTCAAGAAACATGTTGTTTAAGTCTAGTATTAAAGCCATGAAGATTGGACCAAGAAACAAGTGAAGAAAAGCTGTCATTAAAGCTGGACAGATAGCTCGACACCTGCGGACAGATAGCTCGACAGCTTCTCGACACCTCTCAACAGCTAGGCTATCTATCGAGCTCTTCAGTTGATTGTTATCACAATCTCGACACCTCTTGATAGCTGGTGGAACGATCGAGAAAGCTTCTGTCTCCTCGACAGCTCATCGATAGCTTCTCGATAGCTGTATCCGTCGAAGTTTAAAGCTCGACAACTCCTCGACACCTCCCGATTGATCGAGGTTACGGGAATTTAGATTTCCAGATCTGATTTTCGGCCCATGTTGACATGTATGTGTAGGGTTTCTTTTCTCACAACCCTAGACATATATAAGGCTTATTTTAGAGGCCGTCACATAAGAGAATACAAGGAGAACATATGCAAAAGGTGACCGATGCCTTATTCTCTCTGAAAGAAGCTACTGCATCTTTGCGCCTTAGAGTTTTATAACCAAGTGCTTCTTGATCTTCATTTTTGATGAAGTGAAGAACTTTGCAACTAACATCTTCTTCTAGTTAGTGATTGAAGTCGCATACTGGGATCTGCGCAATTGATTAGTCACGTACTGGGATTCGTGCATTAAAAGGGTGGCGTTCATATATTGAAGAGTTCAGAGGTTCTGAAGCGGTAGAAGGTTTCTGCTGTGAGTTCATCTACTAGGATTGTAGAGTCTAGGGACAAAGGTTTTGTACTAAATTTGAAACTTCTCTTTACTATAGTGAATTGCTTTTCAGGAAGGTTTCCCCTCAGGTTTTTTACTGTGAAACTAGTTTGTTTAATTAGTTTTCTTAGGTCATCATATCTTGTCTTATTTATTTTTCCACTACATGATATTGATGTTTGTTTGTTTTAACAAGTTTTATTCATAATTAATCTAATTAACAACTTGGGTTTAAAACTTGTTAATTCCATCAACCGGAGTCTAAATTTCCCAACAAATAAAATTGCAAACTTTGAATTTTCAAAGAATGAATTAATAGTTAAGTTAAAGTTTTTTTTTTTTTATGTCATTCCAAAAATATGTGATGCATGCATAATAAATTTGAATTATGAATATGAATCCTCTATTAAGAATCCATTTTTTTACCCTTTACAAAAAAAATCTGATTTTTTATTAACAAAATCCTTTTTTTTTTTTTTTTTTTATCTTTTATAAAACAAATCTGATTTTTATTAACAAAATCCCTTCTTTTTTTTTTATCCTTTACAAAACATATATGATTTTTTATTAACAAAATCCATTTTTTTATCCTTTACAAAACAGATCTTATTTTTTATTAACAAAATCATTTTTTTTATCCTTTACAAATTGATTTTTATTAACCAAATCCCTTTTTTTTTTTTTACAAAAAATATTTGATTTTTGTTAATCAAATTTCATTTTTCTCAACCTTACAAAAAAGATCTAATTTTTCTTTGAGAAGAGGGCATATTCATAAGACAAATTTGCTCAAATTCATTTTGTTAAGTAAAGTGTTTGTTACATGTATTCCACCATATCATGCAATGTCATACAAAAGGGTATATAATGGTCATTAGAGTCTAAAAGACCAAACTCTGTCTGGGCAGAATGGGTGCCTAACACCTTCACATTCTGTAACCTAACCCCCGAACTTAGGTTTTTTGGATAAGTAGACTAGTGTTTTGTCTTTTGTTTTGGTAGATTGTAACTAGGATCAAAGCTTTGTAATTTTTACATAGATTGTATTAGGACTAAAGCCTTGTAAAGTTAATCTACCATGATGTAATTGTATTTCCATAATCAATTAATAACATTCGAGGAATTTTTGGACATGTAATTGTATTTTATTTTTCTTATTTTTTTGTATAAAAAAAATAAGTGGCGACTTCAAACAATTACTTCAAAAGAGAGGTGCCCTAAGCACCCAAATCTTTTTTTTGAGAGCACCCATCTAGGAGCGCGGTCTCTCACACCTACATTTTTCCCCGATTCTTATTTTGGTTTCTACATTTTATTTTTACCACATTTAGTCCCTATTTAGAAAAACGCCGTCTATTTTAGTTCTTTCTGTCAATGCCCTAACAGGAAAATCCTAGGTGGCAAACGGCAGAATAAAATACTATTTTCGGTCTCATACGTGTCAAGAGACCTCATGACTGTTCACCTTCCCGCCTGAAATTACCCTACGTGCCCCTCACGTGACACTTTCATACGTGTGTGTCAGTAACTTTTAAACCTCCACCTCCAATGGAATATCAATCCCTAAACTCTATTTTTCCCGATCTAAGCTCCTCTTTCCCAAATTTCTTGCTCTGCTCCTCTTGTACAGTGCCTCTCATACATTTGAGCTCCTCTGCATCTGCCCTTACCCCATAATCACATACCATGGAATCAAGCTTGGTATCAAATGCTGGAAGCCTGAGGAGAAGAGGTCCAACGAGATGCTTCTATGGCGAGAAACCGATGGTAGTGGTGTCATGGACAACAGACAACCCTGGCAGGAGATTCTACGATCCCCTTTGGTCCATTTTGGACTAATTGGGCCTTAAATTAATTCTTTTTGTAGATCTCTTTTTCAAGTTTAGCTCAAAAAATCATTTTTTTCCCTTCATTTTTGGGTTGAAAAGTATGAAATTTTATTATATTTGGGCTAAACTCTTTAGTTTTGAGTTAAAAAATACAAACAAAATAGACATTAGGAATTAGAAATATGAGCCCTAAAAATGCAATAAAAATGATAAATATTCAAAAGTCTTATTCAGTCCTATTAGGTTCATTCTATCCTTTTCGGTCCACTTTGGTTCTATTGGGTCCATTATGTCCACATTGGTCCTATTCTATGCACTTTAGACTTATTTGGTCCATTCTGTCTACTTTGGTTCTATTCGATCCACATTGGTCCTATTTGGTCCATTTTGTCAACTTCAGTCCTATTTAGTCGATATTGGTTCTATTCGGTCCATTATGTCCACTTTAGTCCTAATTTGTCCATTCGTTTCTATTCGGTCCACATCTGTCCACTCTGTCTTATTCAGTCAACTTTAGTCCTATTCGGCCACCTTGTTCCCATTCAATCCTATTCTATCCATTCGGTCCAATTTGGTCCATTTGTGTCCACTTCGCTCTATTTTTGTGCACTTACATATAGGAAAAAGACATGTTTTGGTTGAGAGTACCTATTCTAAATCCAAATTTATTAATATAAATTTATATATATATATATATATATATATATATATATATAGATCTCAAACTCGTAATATCTAAAATCTAAGCATAACATTTATTGTTGCTATACTTTTGTTGAGCCACAATAACGTAGCATTTCAGTCCACTTCGGTCCAGCTAAATTTAAGTGAAAATCTTTCTAAACCTTAAGGCTATGAATATACAAATCTAATCTTTAGAGTAGTTAGTCATTTATTTTAACATCATTACTTTTAAAAGAATTGCATGAAGTTGATTATACCTTCAGGAAAAATAAATAAATACACACGCACCACACACGCACGCGCGCGCACACACACACATATGTATATATGTATGTATGTATGATTTTTATTTAAATAAATTATTCACAATTTTCATTTTCTTAAAAGAGATTATTATGATAATCAAAACTCTTAACAAACTTATACCGAATACATATAATTTATTATCTAAATTTGATTGTAGATAATTTGTTCTTCCTAAAAATTAAACAATTTCAAAAAGTAATTTTCATCACTCTATTTTTATAAATATATAATTTTATCATTTTTAAATTTTTTTATTGATATTATTCTTTTATGAAATGGTCCATACTCTTCTAATTATTGTTATTATGTATTATATTTTCCTAATTTCTTTTGGTACAATTACAATTTTTAAGTTTCATAGTTATTATTCAAATTTTCATTCCTTTAAGGAGATTATTATGATAACCAAAACTTTTCATAAAATAACAATTGATATTACTCAAATAATTACTAGTACTCTCAATCCTCAAACTTGTATTTTGTTATTCTTAAGTAGGTACACTGAATTGAATTGAAGTGATTTAAAATGGACTGAATAAACTGAAGTGGACCAAATGGATCAAACAGGACCGAATAGACCAAAGTGGACCATATGGACCCAAATTGGGAAAAAAAAATATTAAAGTGGACTAAATGGGCCAAATTGAAACGAAGTAGATTAAATGGACCGAATTGGACAGAATGGACCGAACATGGCCGAATTGACCAAAGTAGACTGAATGGACTGAAATGGACCGAAGTAGACCGAACCGAACAAAATTGATGAAGTGGACCAAAATAGACCGAAATGCCAATATGTTATTAGCATAGCCAAGATTGTGTTTAGATATAAACCTAAATTCTTACTTCCAAAATAATCAAATATTAACTCAAAAAAATAAATCAAACCAAAACTATAAGATAGAGAGATATTGTACTTGTAATGGGAAACTAAAAAATACAACACCAAAATGTATGAACACAAAAATAGAGTTTTAAAAATCACAATGATTCATCATTAAAAAGTAGGGATGCAAGGAAGAATATAAAATGAAGAGAGAGAGAGAGAGAGAGAGAGAGAGAGAGAATAACCACTTTTCAAGCGAGAACGTAAGAGAGAATAATAAGAAATTGGGTAAACTACGTTTTTGGTCCCTACCTTATACACCATATTTCAATTTGATTCATAACCTTTCAATTGTATCAATTTAGTTCCTAACCTTTGAATACTGTATCAACTTAGTCTCTGCCATTATCTTTTGGATGAAAATAGATGACGTGTCTAATGGCCAAAATAAAAAATTAGCTTCTATTGAAGTGAGAATAAACTAAAATTTTATTTTCGCCGTTTGCCATGTCAGCAATTTTCATCTAAGATATAATGACAGGGACTAAATTGACAAGACACTGAAAGGTTAGTAACCAAATTGACACAATTGAAAGGTTAGAGACTAAATTGAAAGATGGTGTAAAGGATAGGGACCAAATACATAGTTTACCCTAAGAAATTTATAGAGAATAATATGAGAAGAAAAAAGTAAAAATAAAAAATATTGTAGTAAACACCAAATTATCCAAGTCATTTTATGTTATATAATAAATTAACATTATTTTCTTAGATACTATCTTTATCTATAACGCAATAGGATAACATCTATGAAATCAAAGAGAAGAAAAAAGATAATAACTTAAATATACAACTTAATCACATCAACTTAAAGTAGAGTTCCAAATAATACAAAAATTCATCAACCTAAAGTAGAGATGCAAGAAAAAAAATCCACCAAAAAATGAAAAAAAAAAAAATTGAGAGAGAGAGAGAGAAATAACATTTTTTGTGTGTAAAAACTATGTATAGAATGAAATAGAGAATTGTAAATTTATAGTAAGAGGAGGAGAATAATAAAAAAAGCCAAAAATATAGGAAGATAAAGGGATATAAGAAAAATGATCTTAAAATAGATAATACTGGGGAAATGAAAAAAGGTAAAAGGGAGGGGAAAAATTGAAGAAAGTATAACATTACTTTGGGAAATTAATAAGAAAAAAAGGATTTAAAAATAACAGAGGGAATGTCGGAAGTGGGTGGATGATGTAGCCATTGATGTGGCTAAGAGGAGCATGACAACAATAAATACTACATTTTAGCTTTTAGATATAAATATATATATATATATTTATTTATATAGATGTGTTAATACCCTATTTTTGCACTCCCAAGTCCAACCAAGCACATTTCAATATCCTTAATCAGAGACCTCAAAACACATTGAATGGAAAATAACTAGTCACAAAAACACCATATTTGCCATCTCCAAGGCTGTTTAAGGCCAGCATGTAAAGTGTAGCCTGAATCAAAACCTAAAATGCAATAAATAAAATAAAAAATAAAAAATAAAAATAAAAGCTTGCCGCAAGTATGGTACAATTTAAAATCAAGTTCAAACCCCCGTCATATGCCAAAAAAAATCCTTAGGAAGATCTAGGATTCTGCAAGGAAAATGATTCAAGGTATGTTATGAAAAAAACCATTTTCAGCCTTTGCATATAATTTCCAGGAAATCAATGCTGGTTACAATTTCTCCGTAACTTTCGCTAAGTAGAATTATCTCATTGTCTACTATGAAGGCCCTAATTCCAAGGAGTTGACTTTATGATTCTTTAAGGCTGTGGTCACTTTAAGATTAGTTTCTAGATGGGTCAATAAGAACATAAATTATATAAAATATAATATAATATAATATATTATAATATAAAAAAATCAAAAACCTAAAGGATAATAAAGTTTAGGTACAAATTTAGTTGTAGTTTAAGGTTATAAACTTACTTAATATCTTTTTATTGGAGATAAATTTTGACAAATCCACCGTTGAATTGCATTTTCTGCTTATATCCTCCATATTTGCAAAATTTCTAAAAAATTTAAGATTAATAGCTATGTCATCAATAAATTGTTAAAATTGTAAATTTTATAGTTTAAAATTATGCATAAAATATAAACTTATATATGTGTGTTGTGAAGCTCCCTCTTGGAGACTTGAACCCCAGCTTTTGCCCCCCACACCTCACAAATATCTATAATTATGAAGTGATCATCACACCAAGAGTGTGTGATGGTGACATATGTATTTAGAGTGTAAAGAATATGCAATTCAACAGTTAGATTTACAAAATATGTAGTAATGTTAATTTTATTAAAGGAAGTTATAACCTTAGGTTACAACTAATTTTGTAGCTAAATTTTTTCCAAACTCAAATACATGATTAGTTTTACAATTGTTACTTTTTTTTACAAGATTTCATATTTTAAAATCGTTACATGATATCTTTATTATCAATCTTATGATCTACATCTCCTTCAATGTGCATAATCAAACAATTATTCATCCGTTGATCTCTCATTTGATTGATTTATTTCAAAAAATTTAAGATCTAAAAGGGCTTTTTCTAAACTTTAAGATTAACAAATTTCTACTTTTGTTGTTGGATTTTTTTTTTTAAATTTTTTTTTTTCCAAATTTTAGATCAAATTGGTTTGTTATTAAGTTTGTGTGTGTGTGTTCAAAAAGACTAAGATATTATTAGAGGATCATATACAAGAATTTTATTTTAGAGGGTCAAAAAAAAATTATATATAATATTTTTTTTTTTGCTAGTTTGGGCTTCAAGTGGAGCTGTGCATGTCCTAAGGCCTCATGAGATCCATGAGATACTGGGTTTGAAACTTCTTGGTTGCATCTTGGGGTCACCTCATGGGATTCCTCCATGTAATAACTTGGTGTGTGTGTGTGAGACGGGGGGATTGCATACACCTAAGAAAATAGTCAGGTATTTGAAGAGGTTTAGACACCCTTGTTTATCAATAAAAAATAAAAAAATGAAGCCTTGTACAGGTCCTTTTGTATAATTTTTTTGAAAGTTATTTTATGTGAAAAAGAAATTTATCCAATATATATCTATTAATGACATTGACATTTTTGTATTTAAGTTAACACAGGTATCTCTCTCTCTCTCTCTCTCTCTCTCTCTCTCTCTCTTTATATATATATATATAATACACATTATAAGAAAATCGAAAACCAGTCTCTTCTCCTATTCTTTACGATGTGTGTAGCAAAGATCACAGAGTGTAATAAAATTTGGGTCTTGGGTTGGGTCCTTTTAGGAAAATTATTAATAAACCATTTTAGTTTTAAGAAAATTATTAATAAACTATTTAAAAAAAATTTTGAGACAATTTTCACCAAAAATATAAAAAATGGTCAACATTATTAATTATTTTTTAAGTATTTTATAAATCAATATCTTTAAAAGACACCCGTTATCTTTCTCATCAAATTTTCCCAATTAAAAATACTCCCAATCTCATGGCAACTTCAACAAGTGATCGGTGGTTAAATTGGTCTCTTTAACTACGTACCGACACCGCTCATTCTATCCAAGAATTATTTAAAGCCATGTTTTCTGTAGGATAGGTGTGGGAAAGACCGAAAGAGTGTACTAAAAAATGTAGTCATTGCTGTAGAAATTCAAACTCCCATCAGTGAGCAGTGAGCAGTGAGCAGTGCACAGCTAGCAGCTTTGGAAAGCTCGAAAGTCGAAACCCCCATCAGCTGAAATGGCAACACCACCACCATCACTCCAAGCTCCGACTCCAAATCCTCTCAAAAGACCCTTAATCAGACTCTTCCTCCTCACCATCCTCTGCTCTCTCTGCTACTTTCTTGGATCTTACACCAACACTAACTCAACACCAACTTCACCATCCACGCCTCTCTTTCAAGACCAACTCCACTGTTCCAAACCCAACTTCACAATCCACAACACCCACTACTTCTCTCCACCACCACCACCACCACCACCTTTAGACTTTGAACCACACCACACTGTCACACTCACTCTGCCACAAGACCAAGGACAAAACATCAAGCTCTTGGACTTTTGCTCCAGAAACTTCACCAATTACTGCCCATGTCATGACCCTCCAAGAGAGAAGCAATTCATTACTGAAAGAAGGTTTCACAAGCAGCGGCATTGCCCTGGAAATGGAGAAAAACCACGGTGCTTGGTGCCAAGGCCGGCCGGGTACAGAAGGCCATTTCCATGGCCAAAGAGCAGAGACTATGCTTGGTTTAGGAATGTGCCTTTCCCCAGGCTGACTGAGTTGAAGAAATCACAGAATTGGGTTCGTTTGGAGGGTGATCGGTTGGTTTTTCCGGGAGGTGGGACTTCGTTTCCAAAGGGAGTGAAGGGTTATATAGAAGAGATCAAGCGGGTTGTGCCTCTGAAATCTGGAAATATAAGGACAGTTCTTGATGTTGGATGTGGGGTAAGTTTGTGTTTTGTAATTGTCATTTGATTTATGTTTGTATTTTAATGTTTTGTCTTATCTGTTACTATAAAGAAATGGATTAGAATTGTTTATGGTTGTGAATGTTGCTTAATTTGGAATCTTGAATATCTAATTTTTTGTTTAGTTTTCAATTGATTATGCTGGTTCTTTTAGTGAGGATTAACAAGATCTGTCAAATTCTGTAATATGTTTGACACTTTTTTAAATTGATTTTTCTTTGCTCAAACTTGTAAGTTATATGGGTATTCTATGGATCATGTTTGAAGGTGGCCAATGTGGGATTGAAATGTAACATGCTTAGTTTGAATGGTTTTATATTGAAGTTAGTAGAATTTATTACTACTAAAAACTTTTAACCACTACTTGAATGGTTGATCTAACTTTTGCCCTTTCCAATTTTTTGACTTAATTCTTTTGCTGTTCAGAAGGCTTATAATAGAAAAGAGGCTGCCAATGCAGTCATATTGATTTCATCTTAGAATATCATATTACTAACATAGCTTAGTTACTAAGACCACAATGATAATGATAATTCTATATCAATACAATTGATGGCCCTTTTTTTTGTTCTAATTTCAAGCTTTATATTGGGATCTTTCTGCATTTTGTCTTCTATCTAAAGGGGAACCATTTTAAATCCCATTTATAATGTAAGGCAAGATAACCGCACAAAAGATCAAATGTTCCTATTGCCTTCTTTGTTACTGACGCATTTGTGTCCTGGATGATAGTTTCTGCTAACTTTCTTGTCCTCTTTCAAACATGATGAGATAGGCATAGATTGGTTAGTGAAAACATGGGCTACCTAGAATAGGCTCACGCTTTATCATTTCCCCCCACTTTTTTCTTTGTCTAGTTATACTATTAATTTGGTTTTTTTGGTTCCCAGATAAAAACCAAGATAAAGATTGCGGAAATTAGTACTCTTCTTGTTTCATTATGGATATATCACATGTTGCCAATGTATGCTTTTGTTCGCACTGTAACCTTTATTAATTTTGAAATTTAGATAGTGTCATGAGATCCGTGTTTTGTACGTTGGTTATACACATAGACATGTATGCCCTACGCCAATTCATGGGTTGTCTTTTGAATACTTGAATTAAAATATTTTTATTGATCACTTGCAGTTCCTCTCTTAAAATGTTTGGAAAAAATTTATAACTCTATTTTTGTATGATCATTTTTGCGGAACCTCAGAATCCATAAGAGTTTTATATTTGTTAATTTGCTTCTCTTGCTCCTTTCTTCCTCTTTCTAGGCACCAATTTTGGTTGTGATATTGATCACATTTATATTCATGCTGCATTTAAACCACTCCAATTATAGTAATTTTCTTTATTAAAAAAGGTTTTTTAGGAGTCAGTTTTCAAATTTACGATTCACCTTTCTAGTGTTGGAGAGGAATAATGTCTTGGAATAAACAATAATGAAAATAGATAAGGAATCCTGATAGCTTGTAATGTATAATGTGAGTTATTGAACTATACACAACAAATTTGGGTTACTCATTGTAAGCAGTCTTGTGTATTGCATTACACACTTCTTAGGTTGCAAGCTTTGGAGCCTCTCTGATGGACTACAACATCTTGACGATGTCAATTGCACCACGGGATATACATGAAGCTCAAGTACATTTTGCCTTGGAAAGAGGACTTCCTGCCATGCTTGGTGTGCTAAGCACCAATAGGCTACCATTCCCATCAAGAGCGTTTGATATGGCTCACTGTTCCAGATGCCTTGTACCATGGACTAGTTATGGTACTTAAATTAGAATCTTCAGATTTGAAGCTGTTTGACTCCATATTATTGTAAATCCAAAATCTCTTCTTTTAATGCGTCATGGCACTTGCAGGTCCATGTGGTTTTGAAATTTAACAAAAGCTCATTGGAAAAAAATTTAATGGTAAAATGACTTAGGTTTTTTAAAATCCTAAATTGTCTTTGTTCCAGTGGTGGAAATGATTCATCCTATGAGAGGAGGCTGGAATAATTCCAATTACTAAGTGAATTACAATCAAATCATTGTGTACTGTTGTCTACAACTATGGCCTGGGTGTGATTGGCTTTATTTCAATAAAAGTTGCTTTATAGTCTGATCCTTTTTCATTCACTACAGATGGATTATATCTGATGGAGATTGATCGAATTTTACGTCCTGGTGGCTATTGGGTACTGTCTGGGCCACCGATAAATTGGAGGGTCAATTTCAAAGGTTGGGAGAGACAGACTAAGGACTTGGAAAATGAGCAAATCAGTTTGGAAGATCTTGCTAGGCGATTGTGCTGGAAAAAGATTGCAGAGAGAGGTTCAATTGCTGTGTGGAGAAAACCCAGTAATCATATGCACTGCATCCAAAAGTTAAAGGCATGGAAATCAACTCAATTCTGCACTTCACCTGATGCTGATGCTGGTTGGTGAGTTTCTTATTCCATTTTCACATTAACATTGTATAGTGAGTTTAATGACATAGGTTGTGTCCAACTGAGATATCAGACGTCCAACATGGAAAACTTAAAGCAAATTGCACTTATGCTTTCAGAGTTCCAACTTTGGTTGCTGTGTTTAGCACTGGTACCTTGAAAGAAGCTGAAAATTTGGTTAGTAGGAAGTCTATAAAAGTGTGGAGCTAGTATTATTATTGTAAATTCCAAATTATACTCTTGTCCTTTGCTTTCTTAGCAAGTATATGCAGCATACCACTTCATTTTGTAAATAGGTCATCAAAAATGTATTCCTGAAAAAACAAAAACTAGAGCAAATTCTATTACAAATACATTGTATCCATTTGGATTGCGCGTTTTGCGCGTCTGCGTTAAGCGTTTTGGGTTTTTTTTTTTTTTTTTTTAGCGCATGAACAGTAAAATAACATGAATTTACTGTGCAGGGACAAAAATCACTGTTTACGCACTGTAGCAGTACTGTTCACACATTTAAAAATATTAAAAATGGGTTCCACGGCACTATTCACACATTTAAAAATTATTTTGCTACAGTGTTTTTAGTTTTCAGTTTTAGCAAAAATAAGTTCAATCCAAATGGACATATTGTGTCTTGTGGAATCTCCATCAAATGTAGCACAGGTCGTATGTCTGTTTCTCATGGCAAATAGAAGTCCAAATTCTTCTTGAGTGTTGACAACTATGCTCTCTCTGTATGTGTTGATGACATGGCTTGAATTAGCCAAGCTATTAGCTGAATGTGAGTGGAATTAAAAGATCGATCTTGCTGAAATCTAAATGGTTTAGAAACCTGATGTTTCTTGCACCATTTTTAGCCAACTTTGGGGGTCTGATATGTTTGTCTGCTGATTGTTCATTCTACTTGGTGGATGCTGCATCTAGGGAATTAGGCTTAAGAGAAACTCTCTTGTCCTGTTTATGAGAGACTGCTCTTTGGTAATATTTGGAGTTTGAGTTTGTGAGAGTTTTAATTTAAGCCACCTTTATAATCTCCCTACTGCAGATATAAGCCTAAGGTCAAACTACAAAAATTATCATTTGTGATTCCTCTGTTCTATTTTTTCTATTTCCATTTTTCCTAAATCCAATGTAAATAACTGTACTCACAATAAGACGAACTGGGTAATTCTTTATGCATTTCTGAACAGGTACACAAAAATGGATCCATGCATTTTCCCTCTTCCACAAGTCAAAGATGTCCACAATATATCTGGTGGTGCTCTAGAAAAATGGCCTAAACGGTTGAATGCTGCTCCACCTAGAATTACAAGTAAAATTATTAACGGAATTACAGTGAGGACCTTAAATGAAGATGTTCAGTTATGGCGAAGGAGAGTTTCCCACTATGGGATCATACTCAAATCTCTCAACAATTGTAAATTTAGAAATGTTATGGATATGAATGCTGGCTTTGGGGGTTTTGCAGCTGCTCTGACAAAGTGTCCAGTTTGGGTGATGAATGTTGTTCCCTTTGATGCAAAAAATAATACCCTTGGTATCGTCTATGAGCGAGGCCTAATCGGAACTTACATGAACTGGTAAGAGTTAGAGCCAATCTCTCTCTCTATCTCCTGTTTTTTCTTATCTGGTATTTTGTCATTTTTTGAGAATCCTTGAGGCAGGTTGGGCAATGTATGATCTAGATGGAACAAGGAATCTGTTAATCTCTATGGATTTTTGCAATTATTACATGTAATTCCCTTGATGTGCTATGGTTGGCCTTCAATTGCAAAATTTGTGATGCCTTCCAAAGTATGAGTTTCCAGTAGTGTAACTATTATTATGGCATGCTTGAAATGTAAATGTATCAGAAGTTCTGTACGTGACTGTTGCTACTGTATACGCTGGATTCATCTGCCTTCCGAACTACTGTAATGTTTCAATGAGAACCATACTTACTTCATATATTGTGCTTTTACCTCTATGTTCTATTCAAAATTTTGGGTGATTTACTTTAATTAAATATTGTAGACTATTGGGTTAATGAATTTTTTTTTGGAAAAGAATGGGTTGAAAATATGAGAAAAAATAAAAAATGAAAGTCCTCTTCCTCTCTTTACCACCTCCACCTGTACCCATCTCCTGTCAAGTGTTCTCCCTGTCACATTTTGGATCATCTGCTGCCCAATGCGGTACCCACCATTTTTGGTTCCTGGATTTCTGGGATAATTTTTATTACATACTATTTAACATGCATTGAATACTATTTAGATGTTCTTTTTTAATTCAAAATTGAGTTTATGGACAGTGTTACTGCTTACTTGCAGGTGTGAGGCTTTCTCAACATACCCACGAACATATGATTTCATACATGCCAACGGTGTATTCAGCATGTACATGGACAAGTAAGCTTTCGTATTTCTATCTGGTTTATTGGAAGAATTGTGGTTACAACAAAACTTCTCTTACCCAACACCTGCCCACTTAATGAAGGAAAATTTAATTGGATATAAAGAAAAACACCCTAGGAAAGGAGGGGAAAAAGAAAAACAAAAAGAGAGAATCAGTAGGAATTAGTTGTATTTTCTAAAGTGATCTATATTTGTGATTGGTCCTTAAATTTGAGTTAATGCTTCTCTTAGATCCTTAAGTGCAAACTACTGGACCAAAGATTATGATTAAAGTAGGTAAGCTTTTAGTCAGTTTGGCTGACATGAGAATCATGAGATAAAGTGGAAACTCTTTTTCTTTTCCATCAAAGTTGGAGGTCCCCCCCTATGCAAAGTTTGGTTGTAAGTTCTAACATCTTCATCATTGAAAAGAAGGCTTCAACATCTACACAAACTCATTGTAGTCAATATGTCACTTGATATGAGGTTTCTTCTGCAGTCTATAATACATGTTAACGTTTCCTTACGAAACAGAGATCTAATGAACCCTATTTATTTCCCTTCATTTATTTGTTATTACCATCATTAGTAACAACATTATTCTTACTTCTATCATTATTTCATATAGCATATTTTACAATGTCCTCAGAAGGGCCGTCAATTTGGCCCGAGGATTGAGATTATGAGGTGTGTAGAGGCAAAATAATATAGAATTAGAAGTTACAAGAGACAAACCATTTAGTTTTTGGTTGTTCTAGTATTTCTAACTAGAGTTAGTAATGTCTCATTCAGGTGTGACATTCTTTATATACTCCTTGAGATGTATCGGATTCTTCGCCCTGATGGGGCTATAATAATAAGAGAACATGTGGACATCATTGTGAAAGTAAAAGACATCACAGATCGGATGAGATGGAATGGCAAGATATTACACAGCGAGAATGGGCCTTTCCACTCTGAGAAAATACTTCTTGTAGACAATTCTTTATAGGTACGTTTATGCTAACCCTTTTTCCAGAGAAAACTAGTTGATTGTTGTCAAGCTGTCAGTAAGTTGTAATATTACAAATACCATGTCAAGAGCACAAAGTGAACTTTTTTATATTTATTGGAATGATATTGTATTTCCAAGAAAAATTGATGCTTACAGTGTGATAAATGACCACTTATCCAAAAGTTTTAGCTAAAGGGGAAAGGATGAGTCTAAGCTACAAGTGTACCCCCAACCTTTCTGCGTGTGGAATTTTATTAAACTTAAATGAAAAGCAAAGAGATGGCAAGGTTTGAAGTGAAGTCCTCATACTGTAAGACCTTGAGCTTGATAATATGTCATTTATCTCCGACTATTGAAGTAACGAGAAAAGAGATCTGAGCACCTGATTGCATAAGCATGTGTGAGCTTATTTTAAAAGATTAAGACATGAATTTAGACATCAATACGGAAGTTTTCCAGCATAATAGCAAATACTGCAACAATCTGCAGGGAACTCAGCATAGTAAGAGTACAAGAGATATCTTCAAATTACCTTATTATTGTCATGTACTTTATAACTTGCTTCTGAACTGTACCTGGCACGGTTTGAAGCAAGCTGATCTTATATAATGCATCTCTTATCCTAATCATTTCATTAGCTCTACTAACAAGTATTTCGTTCGAATGAATCATCATAGTTATTGGCAGCTCTATTCTTCGGCATCTTTCAAAAGTAAGTGCATGGTAGTAAACTAGTAATCATATAAATGTTGTAACCAAAATATCTTCACTCTTCCTTGAGCTACTTAAATTTTCCATGAAATATTCCGAACCTCTATGCTACTTAATTTCTTTCTTGATAAATCGCTAATTGTTCTAAGAGCTTAAACTATTAAGAAATGATGAATTTAATCATTTATCTATTATTGTGACACTCTTCCTCGCTTTTTCCATACTTCCCCTTAATAAGTGAGGCTCAACACATTAGATTTTTTATCTTTTAAATGGAAGATAGAGAGGAGATCATGTTAAGATCAAGATTAATTGCTTTTATTCCATAATAAATTATCAATTGTCCCAAAAGATTATGCTATTAGAAAATATTAAATAAATTATTTAACTATTGTTCTTGCATTTCTCATAAAAGTATTCTGATCCTTTTTATGACGCATTAAAATTTTTGTAACAAATCTGTGCATGTGCAATGAGTTTTTGCTGAATGCTATGCATGTAATTTTGACTATATAAAGATAGCTTGCATACCCAAATGAGTAATACGCTAGTTTCGATACTTTAGGCTTATGAACAAAATGGTGAACATAAATTGGTGTATGACTATGGTTGATTATTTTGGTACTTACCATGAAAGGGAAGACAAATAGAACATGTTCAATTTTTGTTATTCGTTATTATTATTATTATTTTATTTTGTATGTAAAAAATTATATATATTAATCAAAAAAGTGGTAGCCAGTAAGACAAAAAAAAGAAAAAGAAAAAAGGACACATGGCCTCCTCTGTATAGTTTGAAATTTGAAGTCCAGGAAACCTTAAAGCCTCTGTGGCTATAAAATGAGATTGGTTGCTTTTGCTCCTAACAAAGTACTTGCCTTGGGAAGGATTAGGATCCGGTGTTGCCGGGTGCAATACACCTCATTTGTCTCACAATTTTTTTTTTTTTTTACTTTTTATTTCTCATAAAGTTTTTCATAATTTTTTTAATCAATGGTTGACATTAAAAGTTGCTTTTTACAATTATCAATCTCAACCATTAAAAATAATTGGTATTATTAGTCTATAGCTGCACTTGGAGTGACTATAGAGTAGCCCACTTAAAGAGAGAGAAAGAGATGTGTACTGAGGAATCTTGTTGGTTGCAGACCTATGGCTCGCACTTGCAGAACTATTAACTAATTCTTGGTCAAATTCATTATTTGTGATCTGCAAACCTCTAATATTCTTGCAGAACTATTAACTATTTCTTGGGCAAATTCATTATTTGTGATCTGCAAACCTCTAATATATCAGATATTTCGTTCAGTTCTGATACATAGTGAAATATTTTAATCAATTAGACTCTATAAGCTTGGCTATTCACAGAGTACCCTAGGAAAATTCATTCGTCGCTAAGAATGAAGCATTTACTTCCAAAAACTTGGATGTATTTCACCTTGGGCTTCTTTTCTTTCCATATCTCATATGATGTTTTCTTTGTTTCCACTCGGAAGAAGATTCTATTCCCAATGTGGTATGAAGTATTCACCGCTTTAGCCCAAAATTTTTGTAGAATATCCTTGTTAAAAAGCATTACTCTCGCCATCTCTTGTATCACACAATTCTTGCTTTCAACAACCCCATTTTATTGTGGAGTTTTAGGGGCCGAGAATTCCTTCTTAATTCCATGCTCATTGCAAAATGCTTCAAACTTTGCATTATTAAATTCCTTCCCATGATCACTTCTTATTTTGATGATGGGAACTCTCTTTTCATTTTGAAGCTTCTTGCAAAGTTTTTCCATCTTTTCGCATGCTTCCGACTTTTCTCTAAGGAATTCCACCCAAGAGTACCTTGAGAAATCATCAATCACAACCATAATGTACCTTTTTTCCACCCATGCTTTCCGTTCTTGTTGGACCCATTAGATTGACATGAAGCAACTCCAATAGTCGAGATGTAGCAACAACATTCACTTTGGGATGGGAACAAATTATTGCAAGAAAATTTAAGTCACATATATGGCCACAAGTAATCAGGCATATCAATTGGCAGCTCAGATTTCAACAATCATAAATAAATAAGAAAAAAGGAAACAGTCAATTATTAATAGAGTAATAATTTGGATCATGTTAAAGCTGCCAAAAGGAGGAGACAGGGATCAAAAGATATTATGATGATGATAAAAACAGAAGGAAACAAGCTAACATCAAAACTCTTCTATTTCTTAAAGTAGCAGATAAGAAAGAGGGATTAAACTGATGGCAACTTCATGTGCAATCATTTCACAAAGAACATCAGGCGAAAGGACATATAGTTAGTTTATAATTCCGTTTTTAGCCACCTGCAATTTTTCCAGCTGGATTCCTCCTATCCGTCATTAAACAATAAGCATTTAATCATAACACAATGTATTAACAGTACTTAAAATACATAAATTTGCATATTGTCAGACTGATCATTCACATCTAAAAATTTTATTCACTTGAAAAAATATTTACTAGATATCTAACTGAAACAAAAACAAAGAGATACATAACAATCATATGCAATCTACTTCTTCAAACTCTATCTCATATTTCCCGTAAAGATACAGTAATTTTTGAATGTAACAGACCCTTGTTCCTTCTTAAACTCTTCTAGCTTTTGGCGAAGGCGATAAAGAATTTCAGGTAACACACGTCTTGGGTTTTCCCGTAACTCATCACCTTTGACATTACAGTGTGTCTCAATGCATTTAATATGCTTTGTATTAAAGTAGTAGTCTTCTACTATGATAGGCTCCTCCAATGACTTACCCTGTATCTCATTCATTAACCACTCTGCACACTCTATTGTTGATCTTATAGGTGTTAGGAACCTATCCCGATCATATTTCAGGTCCTCAAAATCCTCACAAACTTTCTGCTCCTCGCTTTTTTTGATTCTTTTTATAGAGTAATCCAAATTGGCACACACCAAAGTGCCATTTGAAATCCGGTAACTAGGTGTAGCTTTTGTACACTTAGAGAGGTCAGGTTCATGGTCTTCATCATCCTTAGTTATAAGCTTTTGCCTCTGTTGGCCTTTATGAGATGGTTTTGCTTTTTCACCACTACCACCACCACCAGCAGACATATGAGAGCCTTTACACTTTTTTCGCATCAAGTCCAATGAATTCTCACATAATGCTGGAACAGCATGAGCAGGAGCGAGAAATCCACAAAAATTATCATCCCTCACATACTTGTGCCACTGTTGGCCTTTACGAGACGATTTCACTTCATCACCAATACCACAACCAGTAGACAAATGAGACCCTTTACGCTTTTTTTGGCCTGAGCCCAATGAACTCTCACATAATACACCAGCAGCAGGAGCAGGAAACCCACCCAAATTCTCACAATATTTGATAAAACTATGCAATTCATCCACGAAACCCAGAGGACAGCTTCCAAGAACACTATCAAGCCCTATATGTCCAGAAGTGTAGCAGTGAATACGCTCCAAAAAGTAGTTGTAATGATAATCCGACCCACGTAAACAGCTTTGAATCTTCTTGAACAGAGAATTTCCTTGCTGGGACAAAGCTTGCAAGTCAAAAGAACATGACTTATTGGTTGTGGTTTCATTAGGAACCGAATTTGAAACAAAGCTGAAGAATTCATGGAACAGATCAGGGTGGTCCTTGAAAAGATTGTGGATCCTTTTACAAAGCCGACTCATATCCTGTTGCCCTTTACCCTTACCCTTATGGTATGAAATGAGCAAAACCAAGAACGACTCATAAATGCTATCGTCATCTGCAAACCGAGTTCGAACCTTATTAATCAACGAACTTGCTTTCGGAAGCCAGAAATCCAATTCGTTTTTCATGTTTGATTAGCAATGATATCACCAACAGGTCAGTTAAAATCACAAAAGAGGAGAAAAAAAAAAAAGGAAGTCTTAGAGCACAAGGAAAGAGAGAGAGTCTCAGAAAGTGAAAGACAGATTGCAAATGATAGGATATGAGAATTAGGGTTAGAGGTAATACTGAAATATATAAAAGAAATTTGGAAGTCTTGGAGCCCAAGGAAAGAGAGTGAGAGTCAGTAACTAGGGTTATTGAAGATAAGACAGTATTTAACGTTAATCGCCTTAACTTAAGCACGCGCGTGAATTTGACGAGTTTAAATAAGATGCAATATATCTCCAAAAAAAAAAAAAAAAAAAAAAAGACGCAATAAACTGTGGTTATGAATTTGACGAGTTTAATTTTGAAGTTATTTTTTATATAAACAAATATTTACATTTTTTATATAAAATTTTTTTTAAGTATTTTAATTATTATAATCTTTATATATTAAGAGGATTCAGAAAGTTAGTTATGGTTTCAAAAAATATAAAAAATACCCATAATTTAATTAGATAATCTTTATTCTTAAAAAAAAAATGGGATTAAAATTGTAATTCAACAAAATTCAAAATTCAAAAAAAAAAAAAAAAACTAACCGATAAACTTTTTTCTTAAAAATTAGCACACTCTTTATTTAAATATATCTCACACACATTTGATACATTTTTTCCTAAAAATTAACAAACACTAAACTAACAGTTTACTCCATTTCAAATTCTAAATTTTAGTTTCTTAAAAATTCCTTCCTCGGTAATGTCACTAACAATAGATAAATTCAAATTAAAAATTTACATTAAACTCAAAATAAAAAAAGAGCCTCATCGCATGTGTGGAGTGCGTGTGATAAGAAAGTTGCTACGTCCACAACATTTTCATAATACTTTCATAACAAATCATAGGTGGTAAATTGTTATTGGTTCTAATTTGAATTCACAACTTAAATTACTTTTTTGCCCACCCATAATAGCAAATAATAACTTGCCACTTATGATTTGTTATGACAGTATTGTAAAAATGTTGTGGACATAACATTTCTCTTTTCAAAACATTTTTTCATAGATAAACACACACAAGTGAGAAGGAATGTGGTTCTAACTTCTAACATAAAAGCACACCACAAACTTCCCTTAAAAGTCACATTTAACTTTTAAAGAATGATGGAGCAAATTATAATACATACAATACACTCTCTTAAATAATGTGAGACAGTTATTCATCTTTTTTTTTTTTTTTTTTTTTTAAGAAATAAACACACATGGGAGATTAGGAAAGATGGTGGTTTTCATTTTTATGGTGGAACCAAGGATAATAATACAAATAAATATACTCTTTTTTCTTTTTATGTTATCCCATATGTACAAATAAATATACTCATTTTTATGAATTAAAGCTTTTTATGTTATCCCATATAAACTTCCCCCCCCCCCCCCCCCAAATTTAATAGCCTTTTTGAGATACACAATTGTTATATTATTTTAAAAAATACATAGACCATATTTTTTTGGGTTTATTTCTTTAACAATAGAGCTAGACTTAAGAAATGCAAGCAAGTTAAAAAATAAAATAAAATAAAATAAAAAGAACACTAGTGTGCATTTTTATAAATTAGTACGGCTATTTGGAAACAAACCAATATTCGTAGTAATATAACTAGCCAATAACCAATATGGCAATTACATGTTGATGCCTTAAAATTGAGCAATGCTAGGGACACAAAAACTTTCACAATTTTTGTCACAACTCGCCATGTGGCAAGTTGTGAGTGATGAAGATGTGTACGCACCATTTGACCTCCACCACTCATAGCTCACTACATAACGAATTGTGGCAAAAGTTATGAGATCTTTTGTGTCCTTAACATTTTCCCTTTAAATTTGTTTGTAAAATGATAAATGAATGGATTATTAATGAGCCGCAACTTTTTCAAAGGAATCGAAGCAATGTCATTCAAAATAACAACTATCCATTAGGGCTCACACCCCAATGATTCAAACAAATAGCTTCGTTTCCAATGAGTGGAACCTACCAATCTTCAAAACAGTAAGAAATACCCACAAAACTTGCAAGATTCCACTTCCTCAACTCGATCGTCTTGGGAAATTGAAAGACCTAATAGTTTAGAAAAAGGATGCACAAGCTTGGAATTGGTAGGCTTAGGGGGCTCAATCCAAGTAGGCCAAGCCTAATGAGTGTGGTGCAAAACTAGACTTCTTCATTGACTTGAAGACATTTTGCTAAACTTGAGGCCAATTAGCCAATCAAGTCCCTGAGTATGCCTCTTTGGTCAAAATTGTGTAGTGCGATCGAATTACACCCAGAACAATCAAACCTCTTGTTTGAGGTAGCCTACTTCGGCCCAAACTACAAAGCATGCATAGAGGTTAGCTACCAATCTTACTTGCCTAGAAAAGAAAATTTGCAATGGGACCTTGCCCCTAACAACCATGAGGAAGACTTCTTATGATTAGATCCCCTCATCTGACTTAAGGGGGTGGTGTGTTGTCAAGTTCTCCGTCTAATTGAATGGTAAAATAGCCACCAAAATCCATTAGGGGAACCCTAGAAATATCCCACAAATCAGAGATCTTTCTCTTTATTCTCTACTTTCATTCATTCTTTCTTCAAGCTTATTGTGTGATCTTATCACTCACTAGCTTATTGGAGTGCCTTCGACCCACCAACTGATTGGATTCTATTCAGTTTGCTTGATCTTCACATTCACTAAGAACCCTTATTGTGGTTCCTTTTTCTATTTCACCCATACACTTTAACAATCTAGGAAATATAAATTGTTATTAGCAATATAATTTAGATTATGAATGTTGTACTTGAGGGAATTCACAAATATTTAATTATTTAGACTAATTTAAGTGCATAATCAATTTTTTATATTCTTGACTGCATGTTTTATTAAATCTATTTTATTATTTGATTGCATTTTCTCTCAATTGTTGCCAAAGTAATATTCCAAATAAATTGTTTTTTTTTTTTGTTAATAAATATTCATAATTAGTTATTCATAACTATTAGAAAGAAAAAAGAGTTATTTTACATAAATAGTTATTTTATATCTATAGGTAACAAAAAACAAATTAATTTACCTCTTTAACAAATGGTAATGAATTAAAAAAGAAAAATACATGGTTGGTTTTTAAACTTTAAAACATGAGTGATTTTACTCCCTAAAATTTAAATTAGGTATGGAAATGGGCAGGGTAGGTTTGGATCATGGTTGCCTTGTACCAACTTTGAGGTGGGGAAAATCCATAGGGGTAGAAAGCAGGGCAAGTTGGGTTTGAGGCAAATTGAAAGTATGTTACTAACCTTAATGAGATGGTTCTAACATTGACAAGATAAAAATGAAATAGAAAGGGAACGAACAACCCTATAGAAAAGCATTTTGAAAATTGTAATATAAAATGTTTATAGAAAACTATATTATAACTAGGATGTGTATACCAAAAATTAAATTATATGTATGAGTAATTCAAATATATATTAAATAAAATATATCTATATACATTCGGGGTGGTGCGGGACGAGTAAAACTCGTTCTTGCCCCATCACCTCTTTGAGCGAGGAAAATTTGTAGAAGATAAGCTGGGTCAAGCAGGACAAGGTGATTTTGTCATCCCTAATTTAAAGTGATTGCTTTTAATCACTTACAAAACATAAACAAACTAAAAACTAACAAGTTATCATTATTCCAAACACATTAGGGATTAAAAATGATTACATTAAGTTTATTAGAAACGTGATTCTTAAAAAAAAAAAAAAGTTTATTGGAAACAAGTTGCTTAATAGAAAGTAGAAACTTCAACCTTTTTATTAAAAGAAAAAAGCTAATAGAAAGATTAATGGGCTAAAATTGAAATGAGTTTTTAATAGAAAGCATTGAGTATTGGGTTGGGCTAGACTTACAAGAGAAAAGAGAAAGGGGATAGTCGGTCTGAATAGTGTGGGCCGGCCCATGATCTATGATCCATCATCTAATGTCTTCCATTCCAAAGCCGAGACCGTCGCCGGGACTGAGTTTCGGTGATTCGGATTCAGAGGAAGAAGAAAAAGAGAATCGGTATCGGATTCTGCTTAGTAATGAGATTGTGCTCAAAGGCCACACCAAGTTATCTCTCTCTCTCTCTCTTAATGGCTATAAATTAGTGATTTTACTTGAAAAAATATTTGTCACATTTTTAACAATACCTGAGTTGACAGTTTTTTATTGTTTTTATTTTTATTTTTATTTTTTTCTAGGCCACAATACCTCTCTTTATTATCAATTATATTCTCAAAAAGAAAAAACAGTGATTAATCCCACGCTAGAAAATGAGTGTGATATTGTGATTTAAAGAGATTTAAAGTCAGTGTATCCAAGAGTTAGACAATTTTAGATATATATTACTGTTAGTTTATTTAAAAACTTTTCTTCTCTCCCCGTGTGTATGTGTGTGTTAAAATACTTAGAGCCCATTTGATAAGAGATTTTTAGTAACGTTGTTTAAGTATTGTGGAAATATGTGTGAATGAAAAAGTGTTGTGAAAATACGTGTTGTATTATTTAAATAACGAAAATTGTTGTTCAAATAAAATTACCAAACAGAGTATTCTTAAAAATAAAAAATAAAAAAAAGGCTTACCACAAATAATATGTGACGCTATAATTTAGAGTTTTTGAATTTGCAGTTATGTACTGTTATTTATATTCTTGAGTTTCATATGCTAATAGTTGGGATAATGTGTGATTATTTATGGCTAAATGGAACAATCTGCTTAAGGTATTTACCTAGGGTGTTAGTGTTAGTGTTAGGTATTTAACTAATAAGTTTGTGTCCCAACTTGCAATATAAAGTAACAATTTGAGCTCATCAAAAAAAAAAAGTAACAATTTGAGTATAGATCAGTTGTATGTTAAGCTAGCTCTATTTTCCATTATAATAATGGAAAGAATAAACATGCTAGCAACTATCTGGCCAAATAGCATAATTTTAGGAAAAAAGCACTCCAACAAAGTTATTTAGTTATGTATTACAGTTTTAGAACTCGAGTTTTAAGCAAGTATGGGATATTTAACTGCTAAAGAAAGATTGATATTTGATTGGGCAGCGGGACATTTTACATTTTGATATGGAGGATACCATTACCACCACAATGAAGGGTAGTCTGCTGGCATTTACAGATGATTCAGTTCTCTCAATTAACGCTGTTTCTACTGCAGTGAGTGAGCTCGGTATTCAAGGGGTTGAACAATGTGATCCTAAAATTATTACTCAAGCATCTTCTTTTGAGTATGTTTCTCTTTCTCTTGCCTCTTTTGGGTTTTGTAACAGTGATCTATGTGCAATTCATATTTCTATAGATGTAAACATCGGGGAATCCATTGAGAGTTGAGTTAGACTGCATTAATTGTGTGCCTATTCATCCAAATTGAGGTTGCTGTTGGGACTGTGTAACTTATTTCTTATTATTACTGGGTACTAGCCATTCACTAGACCAAAATATTATGTAAGTAATATCCTCGAAAAGATACACACATTCATCTCTCTCTCTCTCTCTCTCATGTGGGATTGGTATGATGCTTTTTCATTTACCTCTATGATATCAGGAGGAGTGTATTATGATTTGTGACTTTCTTCCCCCTTCTATTTATCCAATAAAAGAATGTGCCTTTTTAAATTTAATTCTGAACTTAATATACATCATTCTTGCTGAAGTTAGAAATAGATTGTATGAAGGTAGTTTGTGTAGCTTATAGTCAAGTTATGTGAACTCTTTGTGTATGCATAGAAGCTCTGTGGCTTCAGCCTGATATCTCAGTGATATATAACTGGGGAGCATAGAATATTATTTTTCCTACAATAATTTTGAAATTCAAGGCCATGTTTGGGTTGAACAACTTATATATATATATATATATATAAACACACTTTCATTTTCACAAACTTAACCAGTAATTATATTATTCCTTATTTATTTTTCTCTTAATTTAATTATAGAAAATTTTGGATCATGATTATTATTTATAGCCGTTTCTTATGCTTCTTATTATAGGGAAGTCTTTGTGCTGTTTATTGTATAATTTCAGATTATAAATAGCTTGGTTTTACAAGCCCCTACTAACAAGATACATAATTTTATAAGTCTATTAGCCCTTTTATTCAGGTGCCATGATTATATTTTTTTACCTGACCTTCTTACAGGGTCTTTTAAATTCAAGCCTCCTTTTTTTTTTTTTAAAGAATGTTTCCATAGTAGTTCTAATTCAAATATTCTGTTCTCATTTCTCTTCCGATTATGGTCTTGAATTACAACAGATCAGCTGCCTGTGGAGTCTTCCTCTTTTGAGACTGTTATTTGTATCTGTAGATCAGTTGAATTTCCCACTGACTGGTTGTTTGAGGAAATATTAAGAGTATTGAAGCCTGGTGGGACAATCCTAATTCATAAGAATCCTCAGTCTACTATGGGGGAAACAGATAAGGTAATGAGTTTGAAGTTTTGTGATTATATGAAATTAGTTTGACTTGTTAGATTTTAATAGGATTTTGTTACAGATAAACTCTGCTCTTAAACTGTTGGCGGGTTTCTTAGAAGTGGGAGTTCTCAAATCAACGGTTCCATCAGAAGTTCAGTCTTTTGTGGTAATTTTCTGTGTCTAAGCCTGTTTAAAGTGGTATTATTTTGTTCTGTAACCCCTCAATGCAACCCTTTCTAAAAATTGGAGATTTTAAGATGTATAGATCATATGGTGAGGAATTTGGCTTTGTTTCCAAAACTGATTATAACTGCATAGCTCCAAAGGCCATCTACTTTATTATTCTTTGAGCCGTGAAGGTGAACCTAGCATATGCAAATCTTATGGTGCTTTGATGCTTGAACTTCAAATGTCTTCCAAAGTAATAAATAGATAGTGAAATCAAAGCCTAATGAAGTTCTTCTATAATTGCTGTGATCTAAATTTATTCGGTTATATTTTATCATTTTTCCATATGAACCAGCAGTCCATAGGAGGAGCAAGCTGTCAGCCTTTAGCAATAAAAATGACAAATGCCACCTAAAAATCTGCCAAGAAAAATGTTTACCTTTTTCCTCTATGAGATTGGCGGTCCTGCACATTTCATCTCTATAAAGTTTATCTTTTTCCTTGCTCCCAATTTTGAGTTCCTCCAGTTCTTTTCCATCTATAAGCAGGATTCAATCACAATAGAGAATGTCAGATTAACATGGTGCTAACACACAATTCTGCGAATAAATCTATAATTAAGTTCTATCTTAGTAATATAACCCAAATGATCCTCATTTAGAAACTGAACAGATTTTACAGGAAAATATTTTGGATGATAACATTCACGAATTCTAATAGTTTCTTCTGCAGACTCTTAACTTTAGGGACAGACTGCATTTATTGATTTAAACCATTAAGAGTGAATAAACTTCCTGATATTTTATCTTCAAAAAACTCCTTATCTTTCTCACCTTTGACAAAGGTAGACAACTATACAACTGTAATCATTAAACATAAATGTTAAAGGTTCAAGACCTTGAAGGTAAACCAGCCATCCTGAGCCTGACCAACCAAGTGCTGTAAAGTCTCAGTGAGTTGATCACACAAGGTCTTAAAATTAGATCCGCAACCAGAAGAAGAACAAAGAAGTTTAAGTGGATATGGATAGGATGAGTGAAGAATAAACACCGTATTTATTAATTTTTATCATCCATTTGTAATTAGACAAATAAGATGAAGAAGCCCATTTAGTATTTTTGCACACAGTTTGTGTAACCCCTTTTCTTTTTGCCACTTGAATGGGAGTTTAATTTATGAAGTTTCTGGACCTCGACACCATGTTTAGTTTCAGATTTAATTTGGGGTGGATGGTTTTGTTTATTTTAGGGGTATGTAGGTGGGTTCCTTCCATCAGATTGCAGCTACATTCTAGATGATGTCCTAATGAGAAAATAATGACTTTTGTTCTGACGACTATTCTTCTTTATTTCCCTTGTTCCGAGAATTGTTCCTCTAGCAATCATGGTATTGAGATATGTGCCTCTGAATTACTAATGAAAAAGAAAAGGGTAGAGAGAAAAAATCTGCTTCCTAATTAAATCTTTTTGTGTATAATGTATGACTACTGAATAATTAGCTCCTGTTATTTTTTTTCCGGCTAGAAAAGCTAGATGCGATAGCCTTTAGATGATGGAAATGAAACACACTTTAAGAAATCAAACCATTTTAGTGAATCGAAGTAACTTGCCCAGTTTTGAACTTGACAACATGTAGCAAAGTTCATGAAGTAATGTTACGAAGCAATGCTACACAATGAACTGGTAAGTAAAGTTCCAACTCTCAGTTTTGTTTTGGATATTTCTCAACAGAGAATATAGATCTACTTTTTTTTTTGGGCCGGGGGGTTTGAGACTATCATTTACCTAACAATGTTACACAACGCAACAATGTAGTTAAAATCTTTTATATATTTCCTCAAAATATTTGGCAACCTGTTTGGTAGCCTAGTTCTAACACATATTTTCACATTTTAAATAACATTACACACTTTTTTACCCACACGTATATCAAAAACACACAAACAACATTACTCAGACTCTTCTACCAAACGGGCCCTTAATAATCAGTCTACAAAACCATTTCATATCTTTTGGAATTCGGACATGAACAATATTAGTTCAATTGTTTTCCATTGCATTACACGACAAAGTAAAGAAAGTTAAAAAAAAATAATAAAAAACACACACACTAGAAGAGTGGTCTTCAATGAATTTTTATTTTTATTTATTTTTATAAGATAGAAATTATACTCTAGTCTAATCTAAGTGTATATATGTGCGAGTCTCCCTCTTAGAGACTTGAATCTCGACCCTTACCCCCACATTCCACAAGCACTTATACTTATAGAGTGACCATTGCGTCAATAATGCGTGGTGGTTCACTGCTATTTAAGTGCAAACCAAATCTATATGAATTGTCATGCTAACCTGCATATTAATCATAATAAGTATGTGTTAAGTTGTTCACTTAGATTCTCAAAAAAATAAAAAATAAAAGGTTGTTTGCTCAGTATATAAAACATTTAGAAAAATTATTTCTTTGTGGCTATAAGGTTTTTATTTATTTATTACTTGGACTAGTTTATTACTTGAAATTCAAGACAAGAAATTTTACCAGTTGAACTAACTGAAATTTTTCTTAGACTAGTGTATTACTTAGACTAGTTTTTTAAAACCCTAGAAATTTATTAGGGTTGGCGTAACAAAATTCAAACTTGGACAAGTGGCATCAATTACTATATTGTATTGACGTAGGAACGGACATTTAGATTAGAAGCCATGAAAGCTAGTGAAATTTTAGGTAGAGTTGAACATCGAAAAATAGAGTAAGATGATTTATCATCTAATCTTGTAAGACTGCCTTATTACAAAAAGGGATCTAGCTTGTTGATGTTCTTTTGAGGACAGGACACAAATCAAACTCCAAAATGACTTGCTCACTTTCATGATAATGTAGACTGATTTGTTTTTTGAGTTGGGAGAACTTGGAACTAGTGTTTTATCGACTTCTCCTAAGCAACTAGGGGTGTAAGAATAACTGACCAACTGATTGTACTGATCGAAACCAATCAAAATTTTAGAGTTTCAGTTGGTTTTCTGTTACTTTGATTCGGTTTCGGTTTGAGATATATAATTTTTTCGGTTTTCGGTTTAGTGGCGGTGTTGGATTTTTTCACCGAGTAAGTCTAGTGCCACACATTTTGGCACAACAAATGCCACAACTCCATCATCCCTCCACCAACCACAACTCGCCATGTGGCGAGTTGTGGCATTTGTTGTGCCAAAATGTGTGGTACCAGACTTATTCTTTTTCACCGCACGACCGAACCGAACCGAACCGATATATAGATATATATGTAATATTAAAACATGTATGAGTGTGTAGCTTGGTGGTATAATGTGAGTGTGCTGGCTAGGAGTTCGGGTTTTAAAAGTTTTTAAGGGCTCGTTTGGTAAAAGAGTTTGAGTAATATTGTTTGTAGTTTTTTGAAATACGTGTGGATGAAAAAGTATGTAATGTTGTTTAAAAACTGAAAATGAGTTGTTTAGGGTCCGTTTGGTACATAAACTTAAACACATATTTTTAGTTTTTAAACAATATTACACATATTTCTACACACTTTTTCACCCACACATATTTTCAAAAAAACTGAAAACTGTTATTTAAACACATGTACCAAATGCTCCTTATCATCTCTACCAAACGGGCTGTAAGAGCACCCACAGTAGATGTGGGATATGAGCCAAATGCTTAGCATTTGGCACATATCCCACACCAAACACAAAAAATAGCTCCCTAGCAGATGTTGCATATATTTGGCACATATATCATTTTGTGTCCATACCGTTGCAAATTTGCAACGGTACGGACAGATGTGGTAAACCAAAATAATGTATTTTAATGTGTAGTAAATATTATTTTAATGTATAGAATTGAATTATAAAACATCTGATAAATGAGATGTTGCAAAATGATGTGGTAAAATAATAAAGTAGGCATTTAGTATAGCAAAATGGCATAATTTTTGCACTAGCTGCGACGGATACTCTAAGTTTTTTAAACCTAGTTATATTCCAGCCGCATTTTATTCTTTTTTCTTCAGCCGCCGCTCCCATTTTTTCTCTCTCACACAGTCACACTCTAGCAACTTATTATTTTCTCTTCTTCGACGCCGACCCCCTCCCCCAATTCTCTCTCTCTCTTCAGATCTTCTTCTCTGTTTTTTCTTGCTTTTGTTTTCTCCCCTCCCAAACACCGAAACCCGACCGAATGAAACCGAAACCCATGATAAAATATGACAAAATTTTCAGCCCTTGAAAAAGCCCACAAAATTTTTTAAAAAAAGATAGCCACAAAGCAAAAAATTCTACTTTAGTTCACTCTCTCACAGAAATTGAGAAAGCACAAATCCAAACTCAGCTCGACTCGACGATCATTAGGTACGATTTGATCATGGAAGTCACAAACCCTAATTTCGTCTTTGATTTTTTTTTTTTTTTTGGTTTACCCACACTTTTTCATTGATTTCCCCATGATTTTCGTTTCACATTTCTCTGTAAACTGAGCTCATCATCGATTTCCCTATTTCGAGTTCTAATTGTTCGACTTTTGTGATTTCATTATTCAAGTTCTAATCATAATCTCTGTTTCCTTTACAGTTTTCATACAAATATTGATTGATTGATTTTTTATTTTATTTTATTGTGAGTACAGGCACAACGAGATTGCAAGGCTCAATCCAAGGGATTGTTAGTATTGGTTGTCTGGGAAATGTGCTTTCCATTCAATAACTAGGAATTTATAATATTAGTTATAAATTTTTTCAATCAATGTTTGCTACATTGTATATGTTTGAACTTGGGTATTAGTTATGGATCTTTTCAATCAATTTTTGCCATATTGTATGTGTGTATTATGTTGAATTGCTTTGGCTTTCCGCTGTGGTGAAACCAATTGCTTTGGCTTTCTGCTTTGAATATAAAAGTTGTCCCAATGATGCATGTTGACCAAATAGAAGTTGGCAAAAGGAGTGCATTATAAAAGTAGGTACACAGGAATCCCTGTAATCAAGAAGTTTTCTAAGAATACTTGATCCATGCTTTGTTTACATGGACCTTATAAATGAGAGAATACAGAATTCTAACAAAAGAATTGTAGTTTGAATGATTGATGAAGTTATTGACGAGGGAATTACCATTTTATGACTAGATATGCAGCATTGTACCATATTTCATCTTAGGTGTAGATGAGGATAAGTTAAATGTTTTTTCTAATGAAGATCCATGCCCATGTTCTAAATCTGGCCTGGAAATTTTTGGAACTCAAACTAGTCCATTTACAATACAGAATAACATGATTATTATAGCCTTCACAGCATCACTAGTTTTTCTGCAAGTCATGCTCATCACTTGCATATTAAATGCCTCAAAACTTTGGCTAGTTTTACATGTTATCTTATGTGGCACACTCGTCCTTTTTATTTTGGTTGCAGAGTCTGCAGTAGCTCTGCTTCAGCATCAAAATTACTGAGAAGTATAATCTTCAAAGTGATCTTATATGAAGTAAGATATTACTTCAATGCTGTTATTAAAATTAAAGCCAGTATTCTAAACCCTAGTTTTAAGCTTCTTCTCGTTGTGCTGTGGTGGTTGGGTCGTTCGATTTTGGTTAAAAGGCTTTGATCCATTTGGTTGAGGAAGAGAGACCGATATGTGGGGAAGAGAGAAAGGTATATGAGTTTTTATTTAATATTTATTTTAATTGGTTGTATGTTAAATTGGTTGAAATTATTTATATTATTATAATAGGTTGTATATTAAAATAAGAAATGAGATATTGAGTGTATTGTTAAAAGAAGTTTTAAAATAGATAAAATAATTTTTTTTAAGGTAATAAATAATAATTTTTCAGCACCCCATATATAAATGCTCTTAGAATTCAAATCCAACTAGCCACTAGAAGAAAATAAATAGTTTAAATCGAAAAACCAGAGCAATGGTTAGCTCAATATAGAAATAATAACCCAAAAACCTCTGATCAGATCGTCCATTAAGCTCTCCTGTGAGAGAGAGAAAGTGTGTGAGAAAACAGAGCCCGCGTAAACTTCATCACAACAAATATCTTGGATAATTGTCAATATATAAACTTTTTTTTTTTTTTTGCTGTTACATTGCACAACTATAGATACTGTGCACTAAGAGTTAAAAATTTGAGAAATACTTATTTTTAGAAATGCCAGTACTATTAGGGTGTGACTCATATATATGTGTATATATATAAATATATATTTATATATATATATAAATATAAAAATAAAATTTAGGTATTTACCTTAGCAACAATGCACTCCTTTCTTTTCTCTTTTTTGTGTGTGTGTGTGTGAAGGGAGAAAGGAGAAGGAGATGAGAGCTCTCAGTTGCGTAGAGAAGAAAACTACTGCTCTTAGCTCTACGACTAAAAGTTTTCTTCTCTACGCACCTTTCCTTTTAACTGACAGATTATCTTCTGAAGTTATTATAGGAAATCTTTTTTTGGCTTAACTCTATTCTTTTTCCACGACAGATAATGGGATTAGTACTAATATATGTGAAACAGAAGTTTTCTTCAAGTTCATCTTACCCCCAATCCCCAAAGACATACTTGTTAAAAGAAATTTCCATTTTTAAAGAAGGAAGCACTGACAGAGTTGAGCCAGTAACAGATGATATAAGGGATACCATTGATCTTGCCCAAAAGCACTAATGGATGTATTTATTACTTAATACCTTTTTGTTTTCTTCCTTTCAAAAGATGTTTTGCTACTTTATTGTATTCCCCTTTAAAAACTGTCCCCTAAAGAATTTTAAGCCCTTTGCAAGACAAGGCAATACAGATGAAATAGAAACCCAGATAGACAATCTCATTGTGAGATTGTTGAAATCCTGATAGAAAAAGAAAAGGTAGCATTCATGCTACACCATTTCAACTTTATTAGACAATAGCATGAAGGCCTTTAAGGCGTACTTGCACTTTGTTAGTCTTAATTCCAAGGTTAACGGTCAATTGCCTGGCAAGTAAGATAGCCAAAAGCTAAAATCCCAGACCAAAAAGATTCTTAACCTCAGCAGAGGAAAAGAATTATTGCCAATCCACTACCAGAAATCTTCAGCGAAGATTTTAGAAAAAAGTACGAAGGCGTCTCGTCAGAGACACTATCCTTTCAGAATACAATGCTGGCAGACGCAATGTATTCATGTGGAAAATAATGAGACCCAAAAACAGACACCGTGACAGATGTACGACTAAAAGATTGCTGACAGACTCAACAAGAAAACTGCAGACAAAGCGGCTACTATTCACCATTATCAAACATTTACTGTTTATCAGCATGCGTGAATAGTGCCTAGACAGATCACGACAGACTACTGCTCACCAGTACACCGACAGATTACTGTTTATGAATAGTAAAAACTTTTACTGTTCATTAATAGTAATTTCTCCATGATTATACAGGTTTACACCAACATATTAACTCAAGCTAACTTTACATGCTTGAGTTACTTTTTAAGACAGACATGGTTTATTTTCTCTATAAAAGGACAGACTCACAGGTCTAAGTTTTAGATCCAATTACAGAACCCTTTCTCCCTCTCTTAGCCAAGACAGACGCTTGTAACCTTCTCCCTCCCAGACCTCACCGACATAGCCTTGTAATCTTTTATACTTTCAGACAGACTTCTATTTGTAATCCTATATTTCAAAGACAGAAGTTTATTCCAAGCTTTGTATCAAAGACAGGAGTTTTTCAGTTGAAGTAAGATTTTACTAGTTTTTGTTTTGATATTTTATACTCCGTTTTAATCTTATTTTGAATATATTTATTTTGCTATATCTTCTCTATTTGCTATTATATCTTTGTTTTATGCTTCTATAATACTGCTGCGCTTTCTCCTGGGTATTTATATATATATGTATATATATATATATATATATATATATATAAAGGAGGAGAAAGGAGAAGGAGATGAGAGCTCTCGAATGTGTAAAAGTTTTCTTCTCTACGCACTTGAGGTATAGATATAAATATATTTATAAATATTAATATAAATATATAAACATATATAGTCATTCCCCATTTAGGGAACCTTGTTAAGCCTATCTCGGCTCTAGAAAAACCTTTAGTCAAGCTGCGGGTAACCCGAAAAATCAGTCTCAGGTCTAAATACAAGACAGAATTATAAATAGTCAACCAGAAGTTAGAAGAACTAGTAAAAAAGAAACCAATTATCTCTTCGACTAGCAGAGACCCCAGATTAGCCACCCTAGACATCCATACAGCATATAGCAGTTTCAGCAAAACCTCTTTAGAATCTGAAGAAGAAATAGAACAATTAGAAAACCAGTTTGAAAGTCTACAGGTGAATATTTATGAATATATGTGTGTATATATATATATATATACACACGTGTATAAATATATATGTATTTGTTTATAAAAAAAATATGTATTTTAAATATATATATTTATAAATATATAAATATATATATATATACACGTAAATATATAAATATGTGTATATATGTGTGTGTGGTATATATATTTATATGTGTATATATTTATATATATACATAAATATATACATATATGTATATAAATATGTGTATATGTATATATATATATATATACACATGTATATAAATATATATGTATTTTAAATATATATATACACACAAATATATAAATGTGTATATATATATATATATTTATGTATAGAAATATATATGTATATGTATATATATAAATAAATATATACACATAAATATAAATATAAATAAATATATATATATATATATATATATGAAAGGAGAAAGAGATGAGCGCTCTCATTTTCATAGAGAAGAAAGCTTTTGCTCGCATTTCTCTAAGCACCTAAGAGCAGTAGCTTTCTTCTCTATAACTAAAAGTTTTCTTCTCTGAGATATATATATAAATATATTTATATAAATATAAATATATGTGTATATGTTTTAGTTACAAGATTGTAGGGAAAGGTAGTAGGAAACAAAGAACTCTCTCAAAGAAAGGATATATAAGGTATTTATATATTTATAAATATATTTGTATATATATATAAAAATAAATATATACATATATAAATGCAGTTTCAACAAAACCTCTTTAGAATCTGAAGAAGAAATAGAACAATTAGAAAACCAATTTCAAAGTCTACAAGTGAATATTTATGTGTATATATATAAATATATATGTATTTTAAATATATATATAGATATATTTATAAATATATATATATACACATAAATATATAAATGTGGATATATATATTTATATACATAAATATATATGTATATATATATGTATATAAATATATATGTATATATATATGTATATAAATATATATGTATTTATTTATGTATATAAATATATGAGGAAAACAATGATGAGGTCTAGACCCTTGAATTGAAGGCTTCTGAACTCTACATATCTTTCGTATTCCCCAAAAATTTGAGTAAAAAAGTTGGAAATTTCATTTTTTACTATTCATCTGTCACTATTCACCTGTTACCGTTTATCTGTTACTGTTCACCTGTTATTATTCATGACACTGTTCACTCCAAATTTTGCCTATTTAAGGGGGGTTGTTCCTTAAGTTTAAGCAAGCTTTTTTCTTAAGGGACAACCCTCCTTAAATAGGCAAAATTCGGAGTGAACAGTGTCATGAATAGTAACAGGCGAACAGTAACGGATGAACAATGACATGTGAATAGTGATAGATGAATAGTAAAAAGTGAATTTTTCTACTTTTTAAGTCAAATTTTTGGGGAATCATACAGAGGATATGTAGAATTCAGAAGCCTTCAATTCAAGGGTCTAGACCTCATCATTGTTGTCTTTTTGTGTCAAAAGAAATCAAATGAACACCATTATTGGGAATCTTCAGAAGCATTGTATTGGTGGGAAACAGGCTTTTAGCAGTGGTAAGTATTGAAGTGTTTTGGCTGTTGTGCAGGCCAGACAAATAGGAGAATCAATACCAATCTTCCGCCAAATTCGGGGTATCTTCAAACAGTTTCGGATTGTAAGGGCTTTTAGCAATATATTCTTCAAAAACATTGTAGGATTTTGGTCTTTGTGCAAGTCAGACAAACAGGGGAAAGTAGTAGTGGCCTCTAAATAGTAGTAGCCTAAGGAGGCCTTTCATCAATCAGTGGAAGGAGCATCGGATGGATAACCATCATAAGGATCTTTTGGAGGATAATCATCACATTCATGCTCATGATAAATAGCATACTTGTTACAAAATCCACAATATAGAAGTGGCTCAAACTCTAGAGTTTTTCCAGGGGTGAGAAGACTTCTTGGATTAGGATGACCTTCTATCCGCAAGTGAACAAGGGCAGTAGCATAGGGTCTGGGACCAAAAATAGAAATTCTATCTGTGCAACCTATAAAATGATAATCTTTCCATAGATTCTGAGCAACATCAAAAATTTGATTATTGAAATAATTTCTCCAACATTCTGCAAGAGCAAAAGGATCATTGAAGGACAAGTGGGAATTTCCTTCAAGCCATTGTCCTTGGTGAGTTAACCTTTTTATTTTTTTTTATTGATATCCTAATCAAAACTTTATGTTCAACAAAATGAAGGGGAAAAGGGGTATTTATCCCTAATTTGAAAACTATGCAGCAAAATGCTCATATTTTGAAATTATTTAGTAAAATGCTCATGTTTTAATTGGAACTCAATTTCAACAAAATCAAGTTTTGTGAAAAACTCAATATCTTCATAATCAAGTTTTATGTATATTTTTAAGTAGAACTTGACATTAACAATGTCGAGTTTGGAGTTTCACTTAAATTTTCAAAAAATATTTAAGTGGCAAAATATTCATAGAACTCGACACTGCTATTGTCGAGTTCCACTTGTAACTTGATTTTGTTAATGTCATGCTTATATGTTGTATCTCCTCCCCTTGTAAAATAAATGGGTAGTTGTGACCACTGGGGTAGTTGGTCAAGTGGTCATGGGCTCATGTTTCAACGAACTTTTTTTTTGAATTCATGAATAATAGTTATTGTAAATGATACATAGTCATGGATATTAATGCTAACCTAAAAACTAAAAATCTTCTCTTTGGCAATTCCATGACGTAGTAGATTTTGAGCCTGACAGAAATACCAATTCTTCTTCGTTCTTCTTGAACTGAGGTAGATTTTGAGCTCGTTGTTCTTCTTGCTCGGATGATTATGAAAAAAAGCAAGCTTTATATATATGAATTTATTCTATTCATTTGTTCTGATTTGGCAGGCCTTAGAAAACTCTTATTTATTTATTTATTTATTTATTTTTCTCTCTCTATCGAAGACTATCAAAGAGTTATTGGATGATCATTAAAGAAAATAGTCATTGAAACAATCATGGTTTTAAAAACCGGACAAAATAAGAAAAAAAAAGTAGGTGGTAGGAAGTGGGGGTATTTAAAGAGTCCAAATCTTCTGTGTCACTCTTCCTGCTCCACTATATACTCCACAAATAAAAATAGAGAAATGATATGTCTACAACATTTTTATAACATTTTTACAACAAATCCTAAGTGGCAGGTTGTTACTGGTTGTTATTGTTGGGGCAAAAAAGTAATCTTAGTGTTAGTTTTAAATTTGAACCAATAACAACTAACCACCTGTGATTTGTTGTAAAAATGTTGTAGACGTAGCATCTCTCATAAAAATATGTCACATGTCTATCTATTTTATTAAATGCTAAATTTATGTCTTCTATTATTTCAATTTCCTAAATATGATAGGTTATTTATTTTTTTATTTTAGAAAATTAAAATTATAGAAGACATAAATTTAGCATTTAATAAAAGAGATAGACATGTGGCATGTTTTTATTTGTGGAGTATATAGTGGAGCAGAAAGAGTAGGACAAAAGATTTGGACTTGTATTTAAAGGGAGGTGTTGACTTTTGAGTGCTAAGATTAATAGTGTCTTTTTTTATGTCTCTTTCTATTCCAAATGTTTTGACTTATCCCATTTTAAATTGCGTTGCTCTTCAAAATAAGGCACTAAAACGTCTTTTCAGGCGAAGCTGTGGATGAGATGAGAAGTGTGGACTGTGAATCTTTGCAAATAATAAGCTTTTTTTTTTTATGAACAAAAAGAGGGGATGGGGGCAACTATGTGTGACTCACCCCCTTGGGCGTGACCATAGGGGCACCCCCCGCTAGGGAATGTTAGATTGAGCCATAGCTACTGTGACTGGGGTGTCACAAACCTCCTTCTAGCACCTCAAGAGAGCTAGCAGTAAGGCGCAACGAATAAGTGCTCCCACCTCCCATCCTTGGTACCTGCCAGGGTTCGAACGAGGGATCATTGCACATGCGCACGGGATCCTTACCGCTAGGCCACCCCTCCTAGGGCGCAAATAATAAGCTTGGAGAAGGTGTATTTAGTGACATTATCATGGACGTCATTTAATGGACAAGGACTAGACTATTGGTTTAAGTGTCTGTCATTCCTAATCTCCCACCTATTGGACTCAAGATCAATATTGTATTTGGAAAAGTTTATATAGTGGGGATGCACAAAATGTTAAACAATAAAAGTAGAATTATCTGGGGCAAAATATGTTTTAGGGTGTGTTTGGATACCACTTATTTGCTGAAAACTGAAAATTTATTGCTGAAAACACTGTAGGAAAATAATTTTTAAAGGTGTTAATAGTGCCGTGGGGCCCAGAAATGTATGGGTATGTGTGTTTTTGTGTTTTTGACTGGGTAGCGAACAGTGCCGTGAGACCTAATCAAAAACGCAAACACAAACGCAACGCTGAAAACGTTGCATGCAAACGCACACTTAGTCTAACGTTCCATTTAGGTAAGCTCTCCCATGGACTGTGAAAAGGGGTTTCAAAAAATTATGAACAAGGAAATCTTGAATTTAAGAACAGAGTCTTATTAGTAGCCAATGTTCAACACTGAAATTTAGTTAGACTTCTAGGATTTTGCTCCCAAGGAAATGAAAAACTTTTAATATATGAGTATGTGGCTAATACAAGCCTTGATCACTTCATTTGTGTCTAAAACAATCTTATCTAATCTCAAAGGCTAAGTGAATTAATGGGAAGGATTAGACACCCACCTTTCTAGATCTGGAAAACAGTCCTAAGAATTAATGGCCAATTGTCAACTTAAAGAAAATTGATGATAAAAATAAAATAACATAAAAATAATAATAATAAAAATCAGCCATGCTAGAGATTGGAGATTCTCACAAACCATGTGAGAATGCTCAAATGCAAAGTTGGATGTGAATTTAAATAATGCATGAAAATGTTAAATGCAACCAATATTATGGGTAATTTCTTGAGAATTTTTTTTTTTTTTTTTTTTTTTGGAGTTCATTATGTCACTATACCCATTTTCTCATTTGTTGATGTTTTGACAATTTAACAAAAACATTACTATTTTACATGATTTTTCTTGAATTTCACGTGATAAAATACATGAAAAGAATTTTTATTTTTATTTCTCTCATTTTTTATGTGATGAAAATAACATGAACACATGTTGGAATTTTGATAGTTATGCACAGACATTTAATGAGTATCTAATCAATATGGGAGCATCACAATTATTCATTGAAACTCTAAAGTCTAACTATTTTACTCACCCCTCAAAAAAAAAAATCTAAATTTTATTTGTTTTAGATTGTGTATGTTAAAATTCATTTAGATTTATAAGAACTTTTACATTGTAAGCTATTAATACTTTAATTGAGGCTGTTATAAAGTAGAATTTATGTAGGTATTTGTTTATTATAGTTTACGTGCTTAAAAATTGTAAAAATATGCTAATCATTTTGGATTATACTCTTTAGATGTGTAGAAATAGGTGAGTTCCAGTAAACTCAACTAGTAAAATCTCTGATAGTTGAATAAGAGATCTTGAGTTCAATCCCTACCTATACAAAAAACTGATAGGTGTCTTGGTCTAATGGTAAAGAGCTATCACCGGGAGCAGATGTCATATGTTAAAACTCTCTTAAAAAAAAAAAAAGATGTGTAGAAATAAATCATATTTATGTCATCCTATATAACATGTTTATTAAATGGTTTGAAATATATAGCTCATAGCTATGTCAACCAAACACAAGATATTTAGTAGGAGTGTCACATGAGTCGTATCGTGCTAACCTACTTAATAAATTGATTGTATTAGTGTTTTTTATATGATTATTAAATAGGTTAGGTTAGGGTTAACCTATATAACTGAATACCTCAACTTTGATGTGACACAAACACAACCGCCCAACACAAGTTACCAACCCTCATCAATCCAACCCCTTTCCTCCACCGCCCTTAAAATCCAAGATAAAGTTTTTAAAAAAATTATAGCCCTTAAAATCCAAGATAAAGTTTTTAAAAAAATTATAGCTTTGATTTAAAATTTATTTTTTGAAAATATTCCTAACTCTCCAAATATAACCACGAAAAAAAAAATTCTTAAATGTACCATGTAGTCTTAAAGTTGTAAAACAAACCATATGATAGACTTTTTAACACAATTATTATTAAATGGTTCAAGTGAGGGTTGATTTATGTAGCAAAATACTCCAATTTTGACATAACACAATCACAACCAACCAACAAAAATTACCATCCATCATTGATCCAATCCTCCCCCCACCACCCTTAAAAACTAAGATACATTTTTTTTTTTTTTAATAATAGCTTTTGACTTAAATTTATTTACTGAGAAAATTCCTAACTCTCCTAATATAATCAAGAAAAAAAATTCTTATATGTTACTATGTAGTCTTAAAGTTTATAAAATGGTAGCATATTATTAGAACATCCTCAACTAATGTGCCAAATTTAATTATATGAGCAAGACTTAGGTACAGTACTTACGTACTATTCCTTAAGTTCCCTTATTAAGATTCTGCCATGTGAATTTTTTCTCATGAGATGAAAGTGTATTTTTTAGTTAAGTAGCCATATGACTGAATCTTAAGAAGGGAACTTAAGAAACAGTACCTAAGATACTGTACCTAAATTTTGTCCTAATTATATTATGTTGTTTTATTTAATTCTTATACATTGATATATACTCTTTTACGGTTTATTTTTATTTATTTATTGTTATCCATTAATATTGTTGGAATTAATATTGACTTCAACGTCTTAGTTTAAACTTATCCCTCTTCAACTAAAACCCTTGCCCCACCATGATTAGGGGTGTCCACAGGTCGGTCTAAGTCGGGTTTGTGCCCAACCCGGAACCAACTCGGTGAAATCGGATTTCCAGCAAGAAAACTCTCCGCTGACCGCAAAAAACCAACGGGTCAAGTCAGATTGGACTCTGTTGGTTGGCAGTCGAGTCAGTCGAAGTCGATGAAGTGCTACCGGAGGTTCCTGAGCAAAAAAAAAAACTAGATCTTCACTGGATCTAAGAAAAAAAAAAAAAAAAAAAAAAACCAGATCTTCACTAGATTTGAGCAAAATCCACTAGATTTTCGCCAGATCTGAGCCGTATTTAAGCAAAACCCACTAGATCGTAGCCGAATCTAAGCAAAAATCACAAGATCTTCAAAGGATCTAAGTGAAAACCACTATGTCTTCGCCGGATTTAGGTAGATCTACCCTGTTTCAATGACTAAGTCAGTTAGATTAGGTGGCTTGGTTTTTGGAGAAGGAGACCCGCCACTCGACCTGCCGGCTTCGGCTATGGAACTCAACAACCCACCACCTACCGCCTCTCTCCTCGGGTCGGTCCGGTTTCGGTTCGAGTGGCTCCGAGTCGGACAAGTTCGTTGAGTCACGGTTATGGATGGACAGCCCTAACCATGATTACAAGTTCTGATAACTAGTGGGTATCATGCCCTAGAAAAAAGGCATAGTACCACAAAATTTCAGACTAATTTATTAACTTTGAATTGACACCTCCTTTAGTGAAAAAATGGTTCGAATTGCAGGATTAGAAGATTATTGTAATTATCTTAACAACAAAAATGATTAACTAGTGAAGTTTAAATTAATGAATAAAAAAACAATTAATAGAAATTTTTTAGTATATGTATTCCATTGTCTACACTTTTTCACTTTCTTCATTTTTTCTATTTTCAAACATACCTTTAAATAAAAACATAGTTTTATCGATAATTAATTTAATTATATTTTGGAGAAAAGACGGTTTTGCTTAGGAATTCCTAGCTCTACCATATTTGCTCATATAAACTGATATTAATTAGAAGGGATGAGAGTCATTTATAACATTACTGGGCTAGCTCAATGCAATTTGATACCTAAGACAATAATTTTGAATATATGGGTCTTTTTATATTTAAACATCACTTAAATAATATTTATATTTTTAACTGTTAATTTAGTTAATGTTTTATATTATGATTGTTTACATAAAATTCATTATTCTTATTTTTTAATTTGACTAATTCACTTTAACAATTTTAACTAAGGATATTATAAATTTTACTACATAAATCTTACAAACTGATATATCACTAATAAAATTTTAATCAGTTCAATAATTCATCCATCCCCTTAAAACCCTATATGATAAGCTCCTTGTCCAAAATCTAGCTTTAATTTTGAGGAAAACATGGCAAAGGTTTGTTCCAAACTCCTCTTCCTATCTTCCATTTGCATATTCATTGCTCAAGCCTTTGCTCAGCAAAGCCTCCTATCCCATGTTTGTCTAGACAATGGTTATAACTACACAAGCAACAGTACCTACAAAGTAAACCTCAATCACCTCCTCTCCTTCCTCACTTCCAACACTCAAATTGACTATGGGTTCTACAACTTTTCTTATGGCCAAGACCCTGACAAAGTATATGCACTTGGACTTTGTAGAGGAGATGTTAAGCCAGATGTTTGCCATAGTTGCCTCAATAACGCTACAAATCTCACACAGCTTTGTCCCAATCAGAAGGAAGCAATAGTATGGTATGACTATTGCATGTTACGCTACTCATTTCGCAACATATTTGGCATCATGGAAGATAGTCCTGCTTTCTCTATGTGGAACATTAATAACGTATCAGCCAATTTGGATGAGTTCAATCAAGACCTCAGGACCTTGTTGGATAGTCTGAGAAGTCAAGCTTCAGCTGGTGGTTCTCTTCGTAAATTTGCAGTAGGAAATGCAACAGCACCGAACTTTCAAACACTATTTGCACTTATGCAGTGCACCCCTGACTTGTCTCAGCAAACTTGCAGTGATTGCTTGGTTGGGGTTATGGGAAGTATTCCGCAATGTTGTAATGGGAAGCAAGGTGGGAGAGTTGTCATACCCAGCTGTAATTTAAGGTTTGAGCTCTATCCCTTTTATGATCCAACAGCTGATACTGTACCACCACCACCACCGTCACAAACACCATCTCCTCCGCCAGCATCACCAGTAAATACACTTCAATCTTTAACAAATACCACTGCTGCGAAAGGTATCTAAGACAGGTTTTCTTTTTTGCTTATATTTTTTTATTTAAAAAAATGGAAAAGGGGAGGGGGTTTGTTTCCGCGCGTATTTCTTTCCCTGCAAATTTTTTCTAGTTTCCAAACTAACGAAAATTGTATTACACTTCAAAATTTTAAGATTCATCATCAGTCACAATATTTTTATGTGAACATATTTCGGGTTTTTGCAGGAAATGAGAGTAACAAATATCGAACTGTCACTATTGTTGTACCTATTATTGCTTTTGTGGTACTAATAATCTCCTTCTGCATCTACCTAAGAGTCCGGAAGCCAAGGGAGAATCCAGAAAGTAAGTTAAAGAGTTGGTTTATTATTGTTGTTTGTTATTTGTTAATCAGTAGGACGATTTTTTCTCAGCAATTATTAGCTTTAAAAAAGACATAATTTGGAGAATATTTCTTATAAAACATAATTAGCTACTACCAATTAATTAACATTAAACGTGATCTGTCAAGAAATGACTTCAACTAAAACAAACAGAAAATTATTATATACTAATAGTTTTTGAGAGGTCAATGCTTTTGCATGTGCGTATTTTGTGTTGCTATTCAAATAAAAAAAAACTAACGTAATATTCAGGCGAAGCAGTGGATGAGATTGGAAGTGTGCAAAACTTGCAGTTAGACTTAGAGACCATCAAAGTTGCAACAGATTACTTTTCTGATGCAAACAAGCTTGGACAAGGGGGATTTGGAGCTGTTTACAAGGTAACACGACATTATCATTGACCTTAAAGAATAGTATCCTCTCCATTTACATGGAATAGAGAGAGTGAATTTAATGCTTAACATTTTATTTCTTAGATTTAATAATGTATTGAGTGCATGGAACATGGATTCACTTTTAAAATTGTAATGTTTAATCTAAACCACCAAATAAATCCAACCTCACGAAGTAAAGGCTATCTATTCGTTCAAGCATTCTCTCTCCATCCATTGGAGTTAATTAAGCTCTATTGTCCAAAAGTAAAAATTAAGAAGGAAAAAAGTGACAATATTATTTGGAAATGTTTTTAGTCACGATGAACAATAAGTTAACTCCAAGAAGTAGATTTTCCTAACGGTCAAATATGTTTTATTGCATTCATTTAAAATAATTATCTATTATATAATGCATTTTTCAGGGTACACTCCCCAATGGACAAATTATTGCTGTGAAAAGGCTTTCAAAAATTTCTGGACAAGGGGATCTTGAATTTAAGAATGAGGTCTTGTTAGTAGCTAAGCTTCAACACCGAAATTTAGTTAGGCTTCTGGGATTTTGCTTGGAAGGAAATGAAAGAATTCTAAATTATGAGTTTTGCCCAACACAAGCCTTGATCATTTTATTTTTGGTATGCTGTTACTTTACCTTCATTTCAAACTATATTCATTGCAATATATTTTGGTTTACCTTCATTTCAAACTATATGCTGTTACTTATCCAATAAAATGTATTTGATTAAAATATATAGATCCAATCAAGCGTGCACATCTAGATTGGCAAAGACGCTACAAAATCATAGGGGACATTGCTCAAGGGCTTCTTTACCTTCATGAAGATTCTCGTTTTCGTATTATTCATCGCGATCTCAAAGCTAGCAATATCCTATTGGATTCAGAAATGAATCCAAAAATTTCAGATTTTGGTATGGCAAGATTGTTTACACTTGATCAAAGTGTGGGCAATACAGGTAGAATTGTGGGGACCTAGTAAGTATTCTATTCAGGCATAATTGATATTTACTTTGTACCAAAGACATAACATGAAAGTCCTAACAAATATTGTTGAAAATAATTGTGATTGTGCAGTGGATACATGTCTCCAGAATATGCAATGTATGGACAGTTCTCAGTAAAGTCTGATGTCTATAGTTTTGGCGTGCTAGTTTTAGAGATAATGAGTGGACAGAAGAATAATTGCTCTCGGAATGGGGAGAATATTGAAGACCTTCTAAGTAATGTAAGTATAATTTATTTTGGGCCTGATGGTACAATATTGATAAATCACATAAGTTTGGAGTGGTAGGTAAGGTTGTAGGTTCAAATACCACCATAAATGTGACTTATTTATGCATTTAAAAAATATATAATTATCTCTTGACCCATTGAGATTATTATTGGGCTCAAGTCCCTTGTGCCTACCAGTATGGCACTAATAATGTCCATAAATTGACAAAATATCTTGGTACCTCATATAGTTAGTTGCTAAGAGTCTTGTGCTCAATTAGTTGGCACCTTCCGGTATTTCAAACAGAAATATCTAGGGTCCAAATCTCCCCACCTCAACTATTAATGTATCAAAAAAATAAAAATACATAGAGTAAAGTCTCACAAACATGAAGGATGGGAGCTAATTTAAAGGAAGGAAAAAACTACCTCATGATATATAATCCAATTATTTTCTTTTTAAAACAAAAGAAAATAATATTTTCTCAAATATTGAGTTTGTTCGTCCAAATCATGCAGGCATGGAAAAATTGGAAACAAGGTACTATTTCAAATATCATTGATCCCGCATTGAAGGCAGATTCAACAGTTGAAATAATGAGATGTATTCACATTGGATTATTGTGTGTTCAAGAAAATGTAATTGATAGACCAACTATGGCATCAATCCTTCTTATGCTAAATAGCTACTCTATCACTCTACCAATACCTTCAGTACCTGCATTTTATATGGACATCAGTATTGAATCAAACATTCCATCGCAATGGGAGCAAGATTCAAGGGTGGTAGAGTCAGGTCCATCTAAAAGCAACTTTGTCCAAGACTCGATAAATGAGTCTTCAATTACTAAGCTATCTCATCACTAGTATTTGATGAATTTGAAATGTATTATTACTATTTTTCATATTTTTTTTTCTTTTTTTTTCAAATTTAAGAATACACAATGTATTAGTTGTCAATGATGATACATTATCACCTTAGTTTTATACATTTATAGTTAGATGTGGGAGGATTTATAACTAGCATCTCTCCATTGAAAACATAAAGAGGTGTCAGTTGTTAGAAAGATGTTTTTCATATAATATATGGCATTTATTGCCAAAGTCCTCAAACACAATGCATGCTTTGAATTTGGTTTCTCAAATTTTTCGCATCCCAAGAGGAAAGCTTTTAATGCAAAAGAATTCTTCGGGTCTGTTTGGATACCGCTTATTACTGAAAACTAAAAACAGAAAACTGAAAAAACTGTAGCAAAATAATTTTTAAATGTGTGAATAGTACCGTGGGATCCAGTTTTAAAGTTGTTTTTCTGAAGAAAAAAAAAAGTACTTGCGGGTCCCGTGAACAGTGCACGGGACCTACTAAAAATGCTGGACGCTATCCAAACGAATACGAAAAGGGTCTCAAAATAGTGTCAACTCAATGAACCGCGCTTTTCTTAATTTTTTTAAAAATAAATAAATAAACATTTGTTAGGACATATGTGTTTCACCTGTCAGGAACATATGTCACTATTTTATGTAATTGGCTAATTTTTTGACAAAACGTACTTTACTTGTATTTTGGTAGATCTAGGATGTGTTTAATGCTTCAAGAAATAAGGTTTCAAGTTCAAGTGTTAAAGCCATGCAAGTCTATCCAAGAATCAAGTGTGAAAGTGCTGCTCATTAAAACTCGACAGCTAGCATCTATCGAGGCTTAGAGAGCTGTCTGAATCCCATGGCTCGACAGCTGCTCGACAGATAGGTATCTGTCAAGGTTTATGAAAAACAGATTTTTCAGTTTTGTTTTCATCCAATCCGTAGGTATATGTTTGTGAAAGCTCGAAAATGTGTTAAAACACAAGAGCTGTTTAGACTCCCAAATTAAAGTTACGGCTCGGTTGATTTTACTCTAACTTAAACTAAGTGCGGAATAGAGTAAATGCGAGCGGATAAACAAATAAACTACAAATAAACTACAAATAAACTACTCTAACCCATAATCATAATAACACAGCAGTAAAATGAAAGGTAAAAAAGTAGGGAAAAAGAATGTAAACACAAGATAACACGCCGATGTGTTATCGAAGAGGAAACCGAAGAACTCGACAAAAAACCTCTCCACCGCCCTCCAAGTGGTAATCAATCCACTAGACAATCAGTTGGGATACACGAATAGCAAGAGACCCTCCAAGCCTAATCTACCCAATGCACTTAAGCCCTCCAAGCTCCTACTCCAACAAGGCTTCTCGGAACCGTGTCTTGTCTAACTCTCCGGATCCCGCAATACGCCCGATTGCATCTGCCAAAACTTGGCTTTTTTTAATGCTTCCCAGCAGCACCAAAATCTCACTTGACACTCTGAAAGGGTGTGGTAATTATTTGGGCTATCAACCTCTCAAGTGTATGGAAATGGAGAGGTAGGAGTTGAGGAAAAACCACAATGAATTGTGTAGAGAATTTTGGGTATAACAATTTCTAACTCTCAAGGTTTGTGGCTAAGGTTTTCTCTCAGAAGCACTCCTCAACATATGTGGGTAATGGGGGTATATATAGTGTGGGTACAGATAGTGTGTATCAGAAATGACAGTTTAGCAAAACAGAATGTTTCGCGGGTAGCCCGCGAATAAGGGTACATAAGATTGAACATAATTACATTCAAATTTGGCACGAAATTAAAGCCAACATAAACTAGTTGTAAATTACAACTTTACAATCTCCCACTTTGGCTATTCCGTGACAAAACCCCTAAAACAGACTCTAGACTTAAACGTGAGTTTGGGAACAGTGGCAAAACTCACTCACACCTAATCTAGAAGCTGTGAAGCACTTGCATGTATATACCTGTAACTTGAAACACTCGCACACAAACAAAACTTTCATTAAACTTATGACAAGTTGAATACATGGTACGTATATGAGCAAGTAAAGTGCGATCAAGTTAATAAAAACTATATAACGATTAAGCATATCTTGATCAAACAAGGTCAGTCATTAAAGAATGACTACAATGAACATTTAGCTAGTAAATGCTCATCCGGACACGCAATGCAATAAAGACCAATCACAATGATCAATTGCATGTCCAACACACAACCAATGCAAAATACACGAAGTATTTGCATCAAGGATATAGAATCCTACAAGGGTACAAGTGTGAGGTACTTAAGATAGTTTAGCAACATCTAAAAGTACAAAAAAAATGCTACAAAGCAATGAAAGAAACACAAGTACTGAATATTAAACTGAAAATTAAAACCAAAGTACTTAAGCTTTAAAGGAAAGCAATAAAACTATCCAAGAGTTATAAAAACTAATAAAGTTTAAACCAAACAAAAACATGCTAAACCGCCAACAATAAACCAATAGCTATAACTATGCTCTGCTCCCCCTCAATTGTGCATACTCTCCCTCAAAATTTTCTCTCCCTTTTTGACCAGAATGGCCAAAAAGGCTAGAACTGCTCGGACTCTGAATTGAATCCCTGCGCCATCGACATATCTTCAATCTGAGAAGATAGAGCAGTAATCTAACCCTGGATGTATGCAAAATGGTCTGCGGTGTGCTACACATGGGAGTCAAGCATGGTATACATCTGCTCTACCTAAGCAATAAGGCGATTAAGACGATTGGGTCCCCGTGCTTGTGCTTGAGAGGATGGTTGAGCAGAACTTTCTAGTGCTGAGGTGAATCTGTCAATTTCCTCCTCAGTATCTCCACCCTCTTCCTCAACATGATCACTTGGTATTTGTGAGATGCCGGTCTTGGATCCGGTGATGTGAGCTTTGCTTCTAGTCACCGTGTTAGCACCAATGGGGTAGTCTCTTTGTACTATGGTGAGACCGCTCGAAAGTTTGAGCCTTGTCTTTGCAATGAGGCCCATGATGAGAGTGGGGAATGGCATGATAGTTCTGGAGTTCCTTTTTTTAATGCTCTTGGTCAGGAGATGGAAGATGTGTCCACAAATGTGAATCTCTTTATGTGTGAAGAGATCGTATAAGAAAATTTTCCTTGGAGCGGACAATGTCGTCAAGTTGGTGACCGGATACAAATTGTGGATCATGACATATGCTAGAGTTCTCATCTTCGGGTTGAATGGAATGGTGTTCATTGACTTCTTGTTTAGTGTACCACAAAGAAGTCTCACCATTGGCTCAAGAGAGTCCAATCGATCATCATACTGATCGGTAATCTGCTGAGAAGGTGGACGAACTTCAAGGAATTCTTGGATTGATTCCCTTGTAATAACAAACTCCTTGTGTCTCACCCAGCAATTAATGTGGTCTCCATCCACACTAGCATTTGAAAAGAACTCTTTGATGATTTCTGAGTACACATTTCCACTCGGATTCAGCAGCTTCGTCCATGTCCTCTCCTTGAACACATCAAGAATGCAAGTGTCCTCAAGAGTCTCTATTCTAACAACTCTTTCCATAATAATTGTGGCTCGTTTGTAGTAATCGTTATAAGCCATGTCTGCATCAGTGGAAATGAAGTTGTCGGAGTCCATGCGTGGACACTTGGATGATTTCTTGGAAGCAAAGTGTTTGGTTGGAGACATCTGCACAAGGAAACACACAACAAAAAGAACCAAGTGCAAAACACAGAAACAGAACACAAACTTGATTAGTGTCAAGTTAGTCCAAAAACATAAGCACAAAGACTTAAAATAGAACACAACAGTGTTAAACAACATGCTATAAGTGCTAAACCATGTAAAGGAACATTACAATGCATAAAGATAGCAACTGTGCATGTGTGTGCATCTAGTGTGCATGGTGTGTGTGCCTAGGTGATGCATGGCAAGACATGGTGAGGCACATGTGGGTCAAAGTGTGTAAAACACACACCCAAAGATAAAAACATGTTAAACAAGTTCAATCAAGGATAAACCCAAAATTTGGAACTCATTTGAGTCCAAACAACTCAAAAATGCCATTTGGGCACTTTGTCAAACACTTGGAATGCAACACTACACTACACATATGGGCAATGCATGAACATATGAAAATATGCCTAAATACAAGATCAAATTGCCACAAAGGGCCAACACAGATACACACAAGACAAATGGGACACAGCCTAATCAAAATTTTTCCCAAAATCATAGTTCCCAACCCCTTTTTCGAAAATCCCCAATTCAAGAACCCTAAAACAAATTCTGCATAATCTAAAATGAAAAGCTGAAAAGAATGTTAAGAAACATACATTTGAAGAGATTTTGCAGAGATTTGTACTTGAAATTAGAGGGTTATGAGTAAAAATCAAATTTGGGTTGAGAGAGGTTTGAGTGAGGCAAAGAGGGAACATAAGAATGTTTTAAAAATCAATCACATCAGCCCTATAAAACTGAAAACACACGTTTTTCGCGGGTTAGATAGTCACGAAATTACTGCGAAAAACACCACTGAAGCACAAAAACTTTCGCGGGAAGCTTCTAGTCACGAAACAGTCGCGAAAGTCTCTGTATGAAATTTGTGTTTTCCAGTTTTTGCCTTAACCTCTTTTCGCGGGAAGTGCTTAGTCGCGAGCTTCTCGCGAAAAGGCCTCTAAACAAGTTTTTGAAGATTAACACAAAAATGCATTTTGAACAAAAACTTAAAGCACAAAAGTATAAAATCACTTTCAAAAACATATAAAATACTCAAAAATATTTTTGGGTTTGATTAGTAAGCAATTGAGCATACACATCACATTTGAGCATGTACAATCACACAAATGAAATAAGCATTAATTGAACTAAACTTGTGTGTTGTGGGTGAGTATCAAATGTGGAATAGTCCTTAGACCAAAGTGAAGCTTCAATGATCAATTCAATCAAGTCATACACAACTAGTACTAAGTCAAATGGTTTATTTCAATTATAGAAATGAACATATATGACCTCTCACAAGAAAATGATTACAAATCTTAGAAGCTTTTCATTTGGCTTCTATACAAGACATAACATTTGATCATTTTTTGAACAGTACATCTCATTTTGAGATCGGTGCTTGAAATTTTTGATATTTCAATATTGAGAATGAGCCTTTGGCTTTTTGAGTACCATACATTTCAATTAAAAAGTTGCTTTCCCTTTTTCTTAGTCAAATACTAGTATGTACGACGGCTTTTGCAGCTCATAATCTCTTTTTCATTTTGAGATTTACATTTGTTGAGCTCTTTAAGCAAAAACATAAAAATAAAGTGGGAAGAGATATAGGCACAAGTCTATGCAAGTATCAAGAACAACAAAATTATTGACCAATCATTCATGATAAGCTTGAAGATCGATTTACAACAATCACACATAGATTTCAATATTTTTCCCACACAGATAGATGTGCATACAAAACAAGCTAAGCTCGTAAATGCACTACGCCATTAGTATGAAGGTACTAGGCCAAACTCACATGTGATATGCACAACACAAGCGATCAAACTTTTTGGAGATTTTTCAATTTTTATGGATTTTTGAATTTTTCAACACACTCAAAAACAGAACAAGTAAAGTAAGATCAACAAAAACAAGTACACAACAAAACTTGTAAAAGAAACATCATCAAACTGAACATGTGAGACCTATAAAGCACATATGCATCATTGAACAACATGAGGTCACACGAGAGATAGAGTTCAAGGAATGATACCGAGCTCATTGCAAAAAGTTTCAAATTTTTCATTTTCAAACTCTTTCCCATGATCACTTCTGATTTTGACTATGGGAACTCCCTTTTTCATTTTGTAGCCTCTTGCATAGCCTTTCTATCTTGTTGCATGCTTCCGACTTCTCTCTAAGGAATTCTACCCAAGAGTACCTTGAGAAATCGTCAACTACCACCATAATATAGCGCTTTCCACCCATGCTTTCTGTTCTTGTTGGACCCATTAGATCCACATGAAGTAACTCCAAAAGGCGAGAAGTAGCAACTACATTTACTTTAGGATGGGTTGACTTTGTTTGTTTTCCCAATTGACATGGACCACAAACATTCTTCTCAATCTTTCCAAATTTTGGCAAACCAACCACTGCTTCAAGCTTTGAGACTTTTGCCACTTGTTTGTAATTTGCATACCAAATCGTTGATGCCATAACTCCAAAAGGTTCACTCGAGCACTTCGACATGCTATGCTTGGTTTGGGAATAACACCGTAGTAATTGTCGGTGGTCCTAAGTCCCTTCAATACTTGAACACTTTCTTCATTTAGGATTAGACACCCTTTCTTTGAAAATTGGACTAAGAAGTCTTCATCACATATTTGAGTGATACTCAGCAAGTTCGCTTTCAATCCTTTAATGTACAGAACATCAGTCAATAAGGGCAATCCCGGAATATCAACAGTTTCCTTTCCAAGAACTTGTGAGTGGCTACCATCTCCAAATGTCACAAAGTCGTATTCCTTCTCCTTAATAGTTTTGAACAAAGATTTATCTCCGGTCATATGCCTTGAACACCCATTGTCAAGATACCACAAACATGAATTAAACACTTTCAATGCGGTATAAACAAAAAGACAAGCATGAGATAGGCATTCTTGACCATCAAAGCAAGACTCGTCTTTCTTTACTTCATTCATAGATGAGTGAAGCTTCCTTTTCAAGCAATCAAGTTTATCACACAAATGTTTATTCCTTCTCTTATATTTATCAATTAAGGAATTCGACTCACACAAGCTATTATGAATATCATGATTCCTATGAACTAAGAATTTCAGCATGTGTATAAAAATTCTAGCATGTTTCTTTGATTTGAATAACTCTAAAAGCTCATTACTAGAACAATCTTCAAATATGTTCATAGAGTCATTATCATATAGACCTTTACTATGCTTCATGTTGGCCTTTGCCATAGCACTATCCATAGTAGGCCAAGGGGTCTAGGATCACACTCAGGTAATAAAACCATAGCGAGTGTACCCGCTCTTATACTAATTGAAAGCTCTAAAATGTGTTAAAACACAAGAGCTATTTAGACCCCCAAATTAAAGTTACGGCTCAGTTGATTTTACTCTAACTTAAACTAAGTGCGGAATAGAGTAAATGCGATTGGATAAACAAATAAACTACTCTAACCCATAATCATAATAACACAGCAGTAAACTGAAAGGTAAAAGAGTATGGAAGAAAAATGCAAATACAAGATAACACGCCGATGTGTTATCGAAGAGGAAACCGAAGAACTCGGCAAAAAACCTCTCTGCTGCCCTCCAAGCGATAATCGATCCACTAGACAATCAGTTGGAATACACGAATAGCAAGAGACCCTCCAAGCCTAATCTACCCAATGCACCTAAACCCTCCAAGCTCCTACTCCAACAAGACTTCTCGGAACCGTGTCTTTTCTAGCTCTCCGGATCCCGCAATACGCCCAATTGCATCCGATAATCGATAATCGATCCTCTAGACAATCAGTTGGGATACATGAATAGCAAGAGACCCTCCAAGCCTAATCTACCCAATGCACCTAAGCCCTCCAAACTCCTACTCCAACAAGGCTTCTCGGAACCATGTCTTGTCTAGCTCTCCGGATCCCGCAATATGCCCAATTGCATCCGCCAAAGCTTGGCTTCTTCCAATGCTTCCCAGCAGCACCAAAACCTCACTTGACACTCTGAAAGGGTGTGGTAAGTGTTTGGGCTATCAACCTTTCAAGTGGAGTTGAGGAAAAATCACAATGAATTGTGTAGAGAATTGTGGGTATAACAATCTCTAATTCTAAAGTTTTGTGGTTAGGGTTTTCTCTCAGAAGCACTCCTCAACATATGTGGGTAATGGGGGTATATATAGTGTGGGTACAGATAGTGTGTATCAGAAATGACAGTTCAGCAAAACAGAATGTTTCGCAGGTATCTCGCGAAAAGACCTTACCCACGAGACACTCGTGAAAACCAGTTGTCTCCATCCTGTTCTGACTCTTCGCATTCCAGTCATATGCAGGGCACATGCTTCACTTCGCGAGAAGCTTACTCGCGAGCTACCCGCGAAAACAGCTTTAGTCTTCAATTGCCTTGAGTCTTCACACTCTCTCTCTCTTACACAACCCTTACAAATAAATCCCACATAAAATACATGGTACATAAGATTGAACATAATTACAATCAAATTTGGCATGGAATTAAAGCCAATATAAACTAGTTGTAAATTACAACTTTACAGTTTGGGCTTTCTTTTCTCATACCCTAGACATATATAAATATTATTTTAAGGGCCGTAAAAGGTGACACAAGTTGCAAAATGTGAAAAAAAAAGTTTTGTTCATGCAAGTTGCACACCATAGGGTTTTGTGACCAAGCAAATTCTTGATCTTCATCATGTGATGAACTAAAGAACTTTGTAGCCAACATCCTTCTCTAGTTGGTGATTGAAGTCGCGTATTGGGATCCACGCAATTGGTTAGTCACGTACTGGAAGCCATGCATTGAAAATGAGAGATTGTCACTACAAAACAAGTCCAATTGGGTATTGGGATAAGGGTTCAACTGTAGGTTGGTATAAAGTACTGAGATTCCTTTACTTGTAATCGCTTGTTTTGATAATAATGGATTATCGGGAGTGGTGACCTTAAAATCATCCGGTAGGGTTTTGGCCGTATAGGTTTTCCCCATTCGTAAACAAATCACCGTATCAATTTATTTTTCACTGCATTTAGTTAATTGGTGATTTGTTTGTGTTACCACGCGCTTTGCATGTTAATTTGATTAATTAATAAACTTGGTTAATTAATCAATTAATTTATCACAATGGGTCAATACATTCTTGGCCTATCAAGTGGTATCAAAACAGGCACACTCTGATTATGATTAATCTTTGTTATGTGATCCATTGAACCCTGTTTGTCATGGATAGAGGACAATCTCTTATTATACCTCATTTATTTGATGGCACTAACTATGCATACTGGAAAGTACGCATGAGAGCTTTCTTGCAGTCTTTAGATGAGAAAGTATGGCAAGCTGTGGAGATAGGCTGGACCAAGCCTACGGAAGCGCCGGCCGACTAGGATGATGCTAAGATCAAGGCGGCAAACTTCAACAACAGGGCATTGAATTCTCTATTCAATGCAGTCACAAATGAGGAATTCAAGAAGATATCTTCCACTAAAACTGGGAAGGAAGCATGGACCATTCTCTAGACAACCTATGAGGGAACAAAGGCTGTCAAGGACTTGAAGCTTCAAAGGCTAACTACTAGCTTCGAAGAGATCAAAATGGAAGAGGATGAGTCATTCGATGAGTTCTATGCCAAGCTCAAGGACATAGTGAACTCAGCCTTCAATCTTGGGGAAACCATTCCTGAACCCAAGATTGTGAGAAAGGTGCTCAGATCTCTACCCAAGAGATTCCATGCCAAGATCACCGCGATTGAGGAATCAAAGGATATTGACAAAATTCATTTGACAGAGTTGGTTGGAAATCTGCAGACCTATGAGTTGGGTTTGACAAGAATCGAGAAATCGAGCAAAAGCAAGAGCATGGCATTGAAGGCCAAGAGCAGTGATATTGATGAGTCTTCAGACAATGAAGATTCTAAGATGAAGTCCTATATTACAAGGCAATTCAAGAAGTTCATGAAGAATGCCAATGGGAAGGGCTTCGACAAGGACCATAGGCAATCTAGCTCCTCACAGTTCAAGAGCCAAGACAAAGGGAAGAAGGATACTAGGGATGGCGGTCAGTACACTGTTCCCTCAGGACCAAAGTGCTTTGGGTGTCAAGGTTTCGGTCACATGAAACAAGAGTGCCCCACATATCTCAAGACCATTGGGAAAAGCAAGGTACTTGCTTCTACTTTGAGCGACACTGAGCCTGAGGATGATTCTAACAATGAGGATGACGGAATCCTAAATGCCTTCACTGCCACTGTTAATCCTACTGAGGGGATTGTTGAAGATATGGATGAAGAAGAGGAATTTGTGGAGTCTAAGTTTGAGAAGATGGATGAACAAGATGACATCCACACAGTCTATGTAAAGTTATACAAGGTCTCAGAAAAGAATGAGAAGTTGTATAGGTTGACCACCAAGAAGCTTAGTGATGTAGAGCTTGAGCGAGAAGAAATCTCTACAAAGTTTGATGAAGCAAATCAGACTATTGGAGTACTAAGATTTAAGAATAATTTCTTGGCCGAGAAGACCAAGAAGCTTGAGGCAGAATTGTTCCAAGTCAAAGCTCAACTGGAAAGAACTTCAAGCGCTAAGCTCGATGAAATGCTCAGTCTTCAAAAATCTACTTCCAATCGAACCGGTTTAGGGTATGATTTCTCTTCTCCTAGTATTGCTTCTACTAGTACTAATGTTTTTGTTCCTCCTGCTAATAATATTGAAACTAAGAACAATGTTATTAAAAATGAATTAGCTAGTGAAAACATAGACAATGATAAATCTATCTTAGGAGCACCCCCTAAGCTTGATAAGAAAGAGATTAAAAACCCTAGGGCTAAGAAGGCTAACTCTCAAAAGCTTAAACAGAAGAAACCGCATCTCTGTCGTCACTGTGGAGTAGCTGGTCATACTCGACCTAATTGCTACAAGTGGCTAGCCACTCAAAAGAGCAATAGCATGATCGCATCGGGAGATTAGAATAAGTTTCCATCCTCTTTTGCTCCCCTTGGAGATCTTCTCAAAGCTCTCATGTTCCTTTCGAACTTGAACTGTTTCAATTCTTTCCCCTCACCACCGGTTCAAGGGTTCACTCAAAGGAAAGGTTCCTCCAAGGTGTGGAAGGAAAAGGGCTCCAAGTGATTCTATCACTTTTCTTTCTCTCTTCTTGTTTTTGTGTTTACATTACTTGTGTGTTTTACTTTCAAGTTTTGAGTCAGTTTAGTTTTATGCTTTGCTTTGTTTAACATGTTTTTGTTTGTTTTTATTTTTGTTTATTTTGTTTTTCATATAAAAATAATAATAATAATTTGAAAAATCATAAAAATACAAAAACAGTGTATGTTTTGTGTACATTGGTACTTGTGTACCTTGGATAGCCATTGAAACAAAGTTTTTTAAACTTTGTAACTCTTGTAGCTTAGATGAGCATCTCTATGCACAACTAAGTAAGTGAGCTTTGTGACTCGTGTTTGTGATGAGTAAGGTTAAGTGATCTCTTGTACTTAACACTCGTATCACTCTTTTTGATGGGAAGGACTAAAAAATCCTAAGAGAAAGGCATAAATAACTATCTCACCACTGTTGCCCGCCAATCATGAAATGACATTTGTATGCTTCGGCATAGCAAAATTGGAATGTCAATTGCTTAACATAATTGGGTATTTCTTTTCTCTCTCTTATATGCCTATGCATGATTTGCTTAAAAGAAAAAATATGCAAATAAAAATAAAAGCAAAAAGAATCAAAATGCTTTATACATGATTACAAACGTGTATTCTAGGAGATGTGGGAGTTATAAGATGTACCTCGAAGGTGATAGTCCCCATCAAACAGCTATGATTGTGTGTGAGTTAAAGTGATTTTCTCATATCTCAAATCGTCATAACATGTAGACGCTTATGCAATCTTGCGATATTTTTCACACACAACACGCAATACTATTTGCTACTTTTGATACATGTACAGGTACAATGTGATTTGGCCATCACAAAGATTACATGTGTTAATGTATGCTCACTAAACTGTCTTGACTTGTTTTTGAAATATAAAATTGGTTAAACTTGTTTAGTGTGTGTGTGTGTGTTTTGAGATCTATGTGCTTAACATTTTTGTTGAGAGATGATTTTGAGAGTTCAAAATGTTGTTTGAATCCTTGGTTGAGTTGCATGTTTGATTGCATTCATGTCTGTGTTTTTCTCTTCTTTGAAAAACTGTTTTTAAGCAATCTCGACAGCTCCTCGACACCTCTCGATACCTAGCTTATCTATTGAGCTCCTCAGTTGCTTTTTATCGCAATCTTGACACTTCTCGACAGCTAGGTCGATCGATCAAGAAACTTTATGTCCCCTCGATAGCTCCTCGACAAATCCTCGATCCATCGAGCTTCTTTTTGCCTTGGACACCTGCTCGATAGCTGCATCTGTCAAACCCTTTAAAGCTCAACACCTCTCGATCTATCTTGAATTACTAAGCTTGTATATAAAGGGTCCTCGCGATCTCAGACTCATTTCGCTCGATCTCTCTCAATCTCTCTTGACTCTTCACCTCCCAAAACCTCTCTCACTCACTCCGAACCTCTTCCTTAAGGATTTTTCGGCCTAGATCAAGTTTTTCTTCACTTGATAAGGGTCCTAATCCTTCTTTTTCATGCATTCCATCTTTTATGACCTAACTTTTAAGGTTTGTTGAAAAATTTGGAGTCTTTCAAAATCAAAAAGGTTTTTGCAAAATTTTTGGGATGGGCTTTGTGTTTTTGATCTTAAAACTTCATGCATTACATTTCATTTGCATTATAACAATGTTTCATGCATTCTTAGATGTGTGTTTACTTTGTTGCATACTTGTGTGCTGGTAGGATTAGATTAGGCTGAGCCCATGATGCAATTACTTTTGCATGTCACATGTTCATGCATTCCCATGCATACATACTTTCTATTCAATTCATTTTGATATATTTTGCTGCTTGAGACTTTTCTAATTATTTCTTTCTCCCTCTCTCTCTTCTGTTTGCGTTAGTCTGCTTCTATGGCACCCAAACGCAAATCTACTCCGTCCTGGAACCCTCTTCGTTTCGAGGCATCCACTTCTTCTGATCCTACACCTTTTTTAGTCCGGTTCCGTGATGAGAAGGCCAAAATGGACTTCTTTGAGAACTTCTCTAGACGAGGCGTTCATTCGGAACGCCAAGTCATTTTGTCGGACTTCTCCGACACTGACCTACTCACTGTCATTCGCAGTAAGGGTTGGGAGTCACTGTGTGACATCCTGGTCACTTGTCCATCCGTGCTGGTCCAGGAGTTCTACTCCAACATGCATGGATTTGATTATTCAGTACCTCTCTTTGTTACTCGCGTTCGAGGTATGCGCATAGTGGTCACACCAGATGTTGTATCCGATGTGCTCTGTGTCCCAAAGGTAGAGCATCCTGACTACCCAGTTGTGATCATCTTAAGACTATGTCTAAAGATGAGCTTATTTCTTCTTTTTGTGAGCCCCCTTTGGATTGGGGTGAGCGTCAGTTCACTTCTTGTACGGCCTTTGCTAAAGGCCCTAGGTTTCTTAACATGGTTATGACTTTTGTTTTACATCCTTTATCTCACTATAACTCTATTACAGAGCCTCGTGCTCGGTTTTTGCTTTCCCTTTTAGAGCATCTCTCTATAGATTTTCCCTCTCATTTCATTCTTTCTATCATAGATGTACATAGGGATTCGGCGACCCGTGATAAGCTCATCTTTCATTTGGCTATCATGAGGATTTTACGCCATTTTTCTGTTCCCTTTCCCGTGTCCGACCACTTCCACGTTATGGGTGCTATAGATGCCGCTATCGTTAAACGGAGCGAGGCGCAGTTTCGTTCGAGGCGGTCTGGATCGGTAGGTCCTCCCACTCCTTCAGCTCCATCCACCTCCACTCCCTCTTCTTCTACGAGAGGTGTGACTCTGGATGCGATCATGGCGCAGCTTCAGTGCATGGATGCTCGCCTTGATACACTCACTACTGAGATGTATCAGGTGAACACCTGTGTCGGCCGTATTTCCAGACAGCAGGCTCACCTTGGTGGCTTTGTGGAGTCTCCCTCTCCTCCTCCCGAGGCATCCGAGGATGACAAGGCATCTGAGGATGATGATGACTCCGATGAAGATGATATTGATGATGAGGATGGAGATGCTAGCTCACCCAGCGATGACGAGATGTCTACTTAATACTTACCCTTTGTCACTCGTGACAAAAAGGGGAAGTAGTTTTGGATATGAGGAAGGTTAGTATAGGAGATTTTTGTTAGGGGGAATGTTCATATTTTGAGGGATGTAGTGAGGATTTGATGTATCTTTTTCTTTTCTCTCTATTTCAGATACATTACATCTTGTATATTGGTCTTGTGACCATTTTGACATACATTGTACTTATATTCTTTATATATTGATGTATATTCTTTCACCTCTCTTTACATGTGTTGTTTCTTTTCTCTCTTTATGCACATGTTTCTTATTACTTGTATGCAATCTATTATTTCTGTTTCACACTAAGATGCCTTGATGAGTTTTGTTTAAAGTGTTTCAGAAATACAGGTTGTCAAAGTCTACTTGCCATAAACTCTCTTCTTGCAAAGTTTTTCAAGAGTTTGTGTTAGGATAAATTTTATTGTATTCAACAAGTGAGTATGAGTTAAGTGATTTATGACTTCTCTCATATGTTCATTTGTTTGTTGTGGTTTTGTCACAGATTGCCAAAGGGGGAGATTGTTAGGACATATGTGTTTCACATATTAGGAACATATGTTACTATTTTATGTAATTGACTAATCCTTTGACAAAACGCACTTTACTTGTATTTGGGTAGATCTAGGATGTGTTTAATACTTCAAGAAACAAGGTTTCAAGTTCAAGTGTTAAATCCATGCAAGTCTGTCCAAGAATCAAGTGTGAAAGTGCTGCTCATTAAAGCTCGATAACTAGCATCTATCGAGGCTTAGAGAGCTGTCTGAATCCCATGGCTCAACAGCTACTCGACAGATAGGTATCTGTCGAGGTTTATGAAAAACAGATTTTTCAATTCTGTTTTCATCCAATCCATAGGTATATGTTTGGGCTTTCTTTTTTCACAACACTAGACATATATGAGGATTATTTTAAGGGCCGTAAAAGGTGACACAAGTTGCACAAGTGTGAAAAAAAAGTTTTGTTCATGCAAATTGTGACCGGAAACCTAGTTTGCCCTAGTTCTTGAAGAAGCTGCTGTGTTTGCACACCATAGGGTTTTGTGACCAAGCAACTTCTTGATCTTCATCGTGTGATGAACTTAAAAACTTTGCAGCTAACATCCTTCTCTAGTTGGTGATTGAAGTCGCGTACTCGGATCCGCGCAATAGGTTAGTCACGTACTGGGAGTCGTGCATTAAAAATGAGAGATTATCCCTACAAAACAAGTCCAATTGGGTATTGGGGTAAGGGTTCAACTGTAGGTTAGTATAAGGTACTGGGATTCTTTTACTTGTAATCGCTTGTTTTGATAATAGTGGATTCTCGAGAGTGGTGACCTTAAAATCACCCGGTGGGGCTTTTGCTGTGTAGGTTTTCCCTATTCGTAAACAAATCACCGTATCAATTTATTTTCCACTGCATTTAGTTAATTGGTGATTTGTTTGTTCTACCACGCACTTTGCATGTTAATTTGATTTATTAATAAACTTGGCTAATTAATCAATTAATTTATCACAAGGGGTCAATACATTCTTGGCCTATCAACGTTTCCAATTGACATGACTTATACTCCAGTGGCGCCATTCTCTCTTCCCCTCTTCCTTGTCACGACTCTTTCCTCAACCGTCTACAACCATGAATTATGAAACTTTTTTTTTCCCCAAAGTATGAAACATTCTTTAATCGCATTAATTGTTATGATGGTATAAATAAAATCTAGCAATACTAAAAAAAAAATTATGCTTTGTTAAAAAGTTTCCTTTTTACATAATGTAAATTCTTTGTCTCTTTTTTTATGTTCTATTTTATGGATTTGGCTTACTTCCAGTACTTTTTTAACTGGAGGTGTCCTTTTGTTTTAAATACACAATAGCAAGTGGTAGTGAGTTTTAATCTCCACATTTTATTTAGTTAGTAAGTGATGTAACAGTTTCTCATTAAAACAAAAGAAGATTTCAGTTAAAAATGTACTGGAGGTAAGCTAAACCCCTATTTTATATTCTAATAATTTTTCATGTTTGCATACACTATTTAACACCCCATTTTGCAACATTTTATTTCCATAATTTTTTTTACTGTTTAAGTTATAGAAGTAAATTAAAATGGTAACTTAATTTTTGCAAAATCCCAAGCTGTTAGATTGCATTTCAAACAAAATTACCTTCTTTCGGTGATTAAAATAATGTACATATCACTGTTTTATTAACATTCAAATTTGATTGGTCAATTCTTCTCAAAAAAAAAATTTTGATTGGTCAATCCATGGTCTTAACAAAGACATGCACGCGTAGCATAATCCTAAAATTAATTTTAATTGGTCCATGAAAAAGATTACTTAAATTCTAACTAAAAGATAAGATCTTATTGGTTGTTATTGTTTAATTATAGTGGACATGCTTGTACACAATTGTAAGGGATTTCACAATTCGCTCCAATACCAATGGGCTTGGTCTGCGATCGAATGCTATAAAAGATTTGTGCCCTCTCATCCTTCACCAATTGGTCGTTGGATGAATCGGTAAGGTACTCGGTCCAACAAGTGGTATCAGAGCCAGTCATAGGTTCGAGCCGTTGGAGCCGCATTGTGAGGGAGGGATTGTGAGGGATTTCACAATTCACTCCAATACCAATGGGCTTGGTCTACAATCGAATACTATAAAAGATTTGTGCTCCCTCATCCTTCACCAATTGGTCGTTGGATGGATTGGTAAGGCACACGGTCCGACAACAATTATTCCTTTTTTTTAGATTAAGTTGATTTTTAATTAGATATTGTATTTATTGAAACTTAATCATTTTCTTGTATTTGAGAAGAAATTCGAGATGAATAGGAAGGAAGCTTAATAGATTGGAATGAATCAAAAAATTTCTTCTATAATCAATTAGTATAAACATCAACAACTTTGAATTAGATTAGTTTTTGCTCAAAAAATAAGCTCATGGGCCAATAAAATCCTATCTAATGGGGAGATAGATGGAGCTAGGCTGAAAAAACCGCATATAACCAAGGTATATCTTTTTTATCAAAGGTTGAATTGATCATCAAAAGAAGAATTGTGCCAAAAATTAAAATAAATTCCAGGAAAACAGGACTTTCATCAAAGAGAAGCACAAGAAAGGCTTTCATAAAAAATCTCATCAAATTGAGAATGAAGTTTTCATTCTGTACATACCAGATCATGAATTAGCTAGTAATTGCATTCAATTGAAACTAGAAAATTTAGACCTACTTGCCATCCACACTAGAATAAATAATGAAATTTTTCGAGAAAAAAAAAAAAAAAAAAAAACTGTTAGTGGAGGAAGACCTACTAAGAATTAGAGACATACGGTGGATCCCCATGTTGTCACCCCCATGTCACTGCATGGGAGGGACATGGGAAACTGGAAAAAAAAAATGATGAGCTTTTTATTTAATTAAATAGTATTTGGTTTTTTTTTTTTTTAAGCTTTTGAATCATAGTGGAGCACTTATCAAAAGATAATTCCAAATAAGTTTAAAATGCTAAATTATGTCCTTAAAATAAAAATAAAAATTATTGAAAATAGATCAAACTTAGTTGACTAGTCCTAGACCCAAGTACCGTTTAGTACTTGAGTCTCGGCTTGACTAGTTAATACTTAATATAACATATAGAAACACACTTAACCCAAAAAGCATAAGTCCAATGAATATGAGCTCAATTATGTTATATATATTAACCACCTATAATTTTCGTCATTATTTAATATGAGACTTCACTCATACATGTACACGTAGCAACTTAGGTCACTGTGTATCAAATCATTACGAAAATTTGATTTTTTTTTTTTCCTAGATATTAACAGGAATAAAACTCTTGATCCTAGCATCAATTGAACGAATTTTGGTCCTCAAAAAAGTAGGAGAAAAACCCTTTCCTATAAATAGCAAGGGTATCCCAACTTCAAAATGAAAGGATTTCCACATGCTCATATATAATTAATCATGTAGATCTAGGGTTATAGTTTGATTATGCATCCTCAACATATTTTCTATTTTCCTTTTGCATCGTATAAAGTATTTAGAAAAAATTGAAAATATCATTACCTTAGTTTGATTTATTCATTCACATGTTCATATAGGTTTAACCACTTAAATTTATAATTATGAATTCAAAGCATGTAGATTATGATAAGATCCAAGTATATGGATTAGGGTTTCCATTCCAATATTTAAGTTTAGGGTTTCATCTGATCTTAGGTATTAAGCCCTGGGTTAATTCATACATCATAAATACATGTTCATTCATTTTAATTATCAATCTCAGCATGTTTAACTCATTCTTTGCATCATAAAACACCAAAAAAGATTGAGCTTTAATTCTTGTAGTTTATTTTCAAGCCATCTAGTACACATCTTGGGTTTATGATTTATTCTCACATGTCATATATAATTGTTCTAGATTTTGATACTTAATTTTAATCAGATATATTTGGTTCCTTTAACCAAGCCAAAATAGTCAATACTAGCCATTTGGCCATGATCTATTTGACAACCTAGCCTTATGGCATTCAGGTCTTTGTTATTTGAACGAGATTATTTTGTTTATCCTTTTTCCGCATTAATTTATCTTACTCATTATGTTTGGCTTTCGTTATTAAATATTATTATACTTTGTTTATTTTTAGTCCAAGTCTTGCATTTTAAAAAATTAATCTTTTCCTATTATTACTATATCTAATTATCTATGATTCTTTGTTCATTTCTATGATGAAAAAAAATTACTCTTCTATCTTAGTTTCGCCTTCCCCCTGTTGAGCACTAAACAATAACATCTGTTACTTGTACTGGGTTGTCGATCTCACCCATTTCAATATTTTTTAGATTTAGACTTAGACTAAGAGAAAGATTTGATGTAACAAAAAATTTGTGTTGTCGTGAAGACTTGTCGATCCCTTAGCTATTATGGAATGCTTGGAAAAGTAGTATCTTAATTTGTACTTTAGAGTCTTTTATCTTTTGTAACCAGCTGGAGTTTTTGAGTGTGGAACTTGAATATTCGAAATATGTTTATGATGTTATTTTTACCTTGATATATATGTGTATATATATATATATATATTTATATATTTTAAAAGGTTTAGCCTTTGCTCTGTTTAGTTTTAGGTGGAATAGTTTTGTATAGGATTAATAATATGTTAAGGTTTTTTTTTTTTTTTTTTCATATACCGTGAAGTTCATAAAGATATGAATGTAAATAGTAACAGAATATACATATATTCCATCCATGAAATAATTATTAGAACTAATAATTATCAAGTCTTCAAAATACAGTTGCCACGTTTAAAGACATTAATATACCTAGACGAAATTAATCTATATACCGACGGTTAAACTCTCATTCGTAAAGGTGTCTTTATCATCAAGTCCTACTTGGATGTCTGATCACATTACAATATTGATCATTATTGGGAGGTATAGACGTTTAGAGCGAGTGACAATACTTGGACCACAAGGGAAAATTTTATGCCATCAATCGTAGTGGTAGAGATTTTATATTAATATTTTTAACATAAATTCGGGTCCAGGAAGGGAGTCCAAATAACCATGTAGTTGAATACCAAGTCTACAAGGCACCAAATTCAATGTTCCCAATAAGTTTCTCCTACTTGAATGGGAGTTTCATCTAAGGAAATTATTGTATATACTTAAATTTTTTTTTTTTTGGTTAAGTTTATTGTATATACAAAACAGGGATGTACCTAACAGTCGATGACTCCAATTAGTTGTAGTTCTCAACTAGCCCTTTCACAAAACTAGCATAAATCATATAATAATGTGTATAATTAAATAACATAAATGAGTTTAAAGTCACGCCTAAAATTTTGTAACTCAATTGACATTCCTGATATTTGGAGGCATCTAATGTTAAATCCCCTCTCTTCCATATCCATTTTCTTGAGGATATTTTTTTCTTGAAAATATTCCTGATTGACGTTCCTGATTTTTTTCTTGAGGATATTTTTTTTAGTTAATTATGTCACAATATCCATTTTCTCATCTTTTGATTTTTTGACAATAACAAAAACATTATTATTTTACAATATTTTTCTTGAATTTCACATGATAAAAATACATACATACATACATATATATATATATATATATATAATGGCACTTGGATGATATTTAGGCATTTAGGCATTTAGCTCACCATTTTCTTGGGCCTAAGTCTGTGTGTGTCACTTTTAGTCTAGGACTACAAGATCAACACGCTATCCTTGTAGTCCTAACCAATAGAAAAGGGTCACATCATTAAAAGTGGATGACATCAACCTAATTGCCATGTCATACTAACACACCCTCACATTTTAACTCCTATTAGGGTGAGTTTGATTCAGCTTTTTGTAAAAGTGCATAATGAAAAAGTGCATTTTCAAAAAACTGAGTGTTTAGTAAAAACTGTTAAAAAGTGTTTTTTGAAAAAACTGAGTGTTTGGCTAGCACTTATAAAAGTGGTAGTTTGAGGAATAAATTACCAAAAAGGATAATGTATATATAAGGGAATTTATTTCATACTTTTTTATTTTTTATTTTTGGATATGAGTTTGTTTCATACTTAAATCAACTACTTCATCATACTTAAATCAATTTTTCTCTTTCTAAAAAAATTATTTTTTTCTCACCAATATTAGCTAATAATAACCTACTACTTAAGATTTATTGTGAAAGTATTGTGAAAATATTGTGATAAAAATTGATACTGATTTTAATTTTAACATACTATTATAATTATTTTTTTCTCTATCTAAAAAAATTATTTTTTTCTCACCAATATTAGCTAATAATAACCTACCCCTTAAAATTTATTGTGAAAATATTGTGATAACATTTCCTTCTTCTTTTTTTCCTTCTTTTTTCCCTCTTTTTTTATCCTCCACACACGGCATTTCTTTCTCTCTTTTTTCCCTCTTTTTTTCTCCTCCACACACATACCCTTACTCTTTTCTTTTTTATCCTTCTTTCCTCCTTTTTTTTTCCCTGCCATTCCTCCAAACTCCATAACGTTCCAAAGCTCTCCTTCTTCCTCTTTTTTTTTTCTTTTTTTTTTTTTCCCTTTTCTCGTAGCACTTCGTCTGTTGGTTCTTGGCGGAATCGATAGCGTCCTTGGTTCTGGCGACACAGAATCCATCAGAGTGCGCAACGAAGATGAGGCAGTGGAGTTCAGAGACGGCGAGTGGCTGAAAGGGAAGGGCTTGGAGATCGAAAATGGGGTCGGAGTCAGAGTCAGAGTCAGAGGGTTTGATTGGGAGGGGTTCGTCGATTTGATCGAAGTAGAAGTCGGTGTTGTTGACTCATTCGCCTTCAATTTCATCTTGTAATTCTATCATTTTGCTATATTCTGATGTTTTTTTGTTTTGCATTTTGAGGAATCCTAATTTGCAAGGGATTGATTTTTTTTTTTTTTTCCCTTAGCTGATTTGGGAATTTGTTATAGATTTTTTTGTGTTTGGATTTGGAAATTTGTTGGGAGAGCAGAGAGATGAGATGAGAGGAATAAGGAACAAGCGTGAGAACTGAGGACTTTTTATCAAGGGTAATTTGGTAATTGAATGAAAAGCCCAACGGATAGTTTAGAAATGCGCATGGACATTTTGTTTGTGGACCTCCAGAGCTCCATAAAGCAAAAGCGCGTTCTCAGCCTTGGCCCAAAACGCAACTTTTTTTAAAAAGTTGCGTTTTAGCTGAACCAAACGCGTTTCCAGCTCTAGCTTTCTTCAAAACGTGCATTTCAGCTTCTAAAAGCTGAAACAAACGGGCACTTAGTCTTGTTCGTTAAACCAATTCTGAGCAAATTCAAAATTTCATTTGGGAATTGGCGGTCAGCAAAAAGTTTTACATTTCAAATTCAATTCAAAAATCAAAAGTTGTCCTATTTCTTCATTTTGGGAACTCTTTGTCTCTGTCTCTCTCTCTCATCATCACCACCATTTGGCTGCCCTTTCCTTCCACTGCGATGCTGACATCATTGGTACTACCACTGCCCAGTAAGTTTTTGTTTCTATCTCTCTCTGTCATTTTTTTTAATGATTTTTTCAATAACCTAGTTTGGTTGCTGGGAAAATGAAGGAAAGTAAGCTCTATTTTGTGGGATTTATGGGTTGTGTTGATCTAGTGTCTTTCACAACCCCCAAAATCTTCTCTTTCTGATATCTCTTTCTAATATCTGAAGTTGCAAGAAGGTTCTTTTATTTTCTCTCATTTTCTGTTAACTTTTTTCCCAGAAATTACATTTGTGAGAAAAATCCAAACCCACAATTTAGTATATAGAGACTTGTACATGTTTGCTGAAATGTCCCAATGAAGATAGAGACTTCTTTGTTCTCATTCTATCATCTATTATCAACAAAATGAGCTACAGTTTACACAAGCATTGTCAAATTTCCAATAATGAAAGATGTCCAGGATGGGGCATCCACTGAGTCTTTAAATTGTTGTACCAATATCAACTAACCAATTCAAGGTCCGTTTGGGAACAGTTTATTTAGTTGAAGTTGAAAACTTTTTGCTAAAAGTGTAGAAAAAAAGTTAAAAAATAAGCTGGATGTACAATGAGACCCGTGAATAGTATCAAAAAATGCAGTAGGACCTATGAATAGTAACAAAAATAAGTTAAAATTGCAAATAAGCTAAAAATTTCAGCCCATCCCAAACGATCTCTCAATGTTTACAACATGCATAACCCAAGCAAAGTATTGATTAAAATGAATTTAACTTTATTAATGCCTAGCAAGAATCAAGCCCAATTCATACTATAACACTAACGGTTCATTGTATCATATATCATAACTCAGTATTGAGTATAGGAACATGAAGACCCCAAGAATCTTGATCTAGTCATAAATTTTATCGATGCTCCATTAAAAAGTATTCGAGAAAATGATAGACCCAACTATTAGTAATCACCAACAAGACTCTCGCTCACAAGCTCATTGTTCCATCTTTCTAACCTTTCCCTATCCCTATCTTGTTTCTAGGTTCAGATTAATGATTAAATAAATAATAGAAAATGGAGTCAGCTAACAACAACAACAACAAAGTTTTGATCCAATATTTTTGGGGTCGGCTATGAATCCTCAACAAGACTTGTCAGAATCGGCCACATGTATTGTTTTCCACAAAATGAAGTCAACAAACCCAATCCCAAATAAAATAAAATAAAATAATCCTAGAAATTAACACCCATTTCAGCAGAATAAAATGATTTACCAACTAGCAAGCCCATCTAAAGACAAATATATTAGGTTGTTTTTATGTTTGAAGAAATCTAGTATAATATAATATAAAAATCTTCGAATAAAACAAAAGTCATTTCCACTACTCCTTTGACTGGGTTTAAAGTTCTCTTAAAATTTAAACAATGTGTATCTCTTTGCCCATACTATCCCCCAATCCAAAAGAACATTTTTTTAATTTATTAAAAAAAAAAAAAAAAAAAAAAGACCCTTTACAGTATATTATACATTTGTGAGAAAAATTCTAACCCACAATTTAGTGTAGAGAGGACACTTGTACCTGTTTGTTGAAATGTCTCAATGAAGATGGAGATTTCTTTGTTCTCATACTGTCATCTATTAAAAACAAAATGTTTGTTTCCAATCCACTGAGAGAGAGAGAGAGAGAGATGGAGTAAAAAAATATAGAAGCAAGGAAGAGATGAAAATATATATATATATTTATATATATTTATATATATATATATTTATATATATATATATATAAAAAGGCAAGTAGCAACTTGCTACACGAACTGGTACCAGTTCAGTGTAGCAAGTTGTTAAATTTTTTTAGATATGACACCTTCATTGTAGCACAATTTTGGTTGTTTGTAGTGCTAAAAAATGACTTTTTAGTATTTTAACATCATCATTATGAATGCTCTAATAAATGTTAAAATGTGTGGGTATATTAGTATGATGTGGCAATTAGATTGATGTTATTCACTTTTAATGATACGGCCCTTTTTCTCTTGGTCGGGACTACAAGATCAGGTAATCCGGACTACCTTATAATATACCTGGGGGAGACATGGTCACTGCCCATGAAAAGGGATGCCGGCTTCTTCTTCTTTTTTTGGAGGAAGGGATGCCGGCTTCTGAGTTTTGAGTCTTTGACTCTTTTCTAGTCTTTGACTCTTTTAATGAGGTGTTTTTTATCAAGCGTGGGCTAGACCATAGAGGGTGTGTGCACCCTACAAAAATGCCCATGCGATAGATAACTTTCTTGACCTGAAATCTTGCAGTAACTGTAATTTTATGGAAAACATGGCAAGAGTATGTTCAAGACTTCTCTTCCTGTCAGCCATTTGCCTGTTCATTGCTCAGCCAAACTTCGAAAACAATTTTGTGCGTTCAGACAAGGGTAACTACACCAGTAATAGTACCTACAAAGCAAACCTCAATCATCTCCTCTCCACGCTCACTTCCAACACTCAAATTGACTATGGGTTCTACAACTCTTCTTATGGTCAAGACCCTGACAAAGTATATGCAATTGGACTTTGTAGAGGAGATGTTAATTCAGATGAGTGCCGTAGTTGCCTTAATAACACTACAAATCTTCTCACACAGCATTGTCCCAATCAGAAGGAAGCAATGGAACCAAATGAGTATTGCATATTACGGTACTCGTTCCGTAACATACTTGGGATCATGGAAGATGATCCTGTTGTCTCTCTATATAATGTTAATAATCAATCTGGCAATTTGGATACTTATAATCAGGACCTCAAGACCCTGTTGGTTGGCCTAAGAAATCAAGCTGCAGCAGGTGGTTCTCTTCGAAAGTTCGCAGAAGCAAAATCTTATAACGGAATAAACTTCAATACACTATATGCACTTGTGCAATGCACACCTGATTTGTCTCAAACAAGTTGCAGTGATTGCTTGCTTTCGGCATTTGGACAGATTCCTCTTTGTTGTGATGGTAAGCAAGGTGGGAGAGTTATTACACCCAGCTGTAATTTTCGGTATGAGGAGTACCCCTTCTTTGGATCCGTAGCTGATATTGCACCACCATCGACCAATACCTCTGCTGCAAAAGGTACTTTTCCTGCATAATTTCTCAAGTTTCGAAACTAATTAGAATTTTATATAACAACTTGAAAATTTTTGTGTGAACATTAATTTTTATGGTTTTTGCAGGAAATGATGGTAACAAATCTCAAACTGTAATCATAGTTGTGCCCATTATTGCTTTTGTGGTAGTAGTGGTACTAATAATAATCTCCTGCATTTACCTAAGAGCTCGGAAGCCAAGGGAGAAACCCGAAAGTAACTTAATTAATTGGTTTATTGTTATAAAAGTATGAAACTGTTGCAAAATTTTATTATAAAAATTTATAAACTGACTTTAGCATAAGACTTTAGATTTTTTCTATTTTGCTCAATTACTTTTTAAAAACACATAGATTATTTATTCTACACTCTATTTTATTTAAATACTTATTTTTTATTATCTTCATAAATAGAGACAGAGACAGAGACAGAGAATTTGATGCGAGCAAGAGGTGAGAGAAAAAAAAAATGAACTACAAGGCTATACATGTGCAAATGTGATAATACATAACATATAAGTCAATATTAATTTCTTTTTAAAATATTTATCATCTTGCATAATTAACTCCATCCATTTTCTTATCATGCATGCTTAACATGTAATTCAACAGTAAGATTTTCAAAATATAACTCGATAAAAAGTTATTAAGTTATGTTATCAAGGTAATACATTGAATTTTTCACCATTGAATTGCATATTTTTTGTGTTTTTAATATGTATGTTAAATTTTGTGTTAATTGGATATTATGTATTCTTCTATTCATAGACTAATTTTTTATGCATAATTTAAAATTTAACCAATTTATGGATGAGATAGTTATAGATCTCTGTTCGTCTTAAAATTTTGCAAGCAAGAAAGTTATAAGAAAAAAAAATGCAATCCAACAATAGATTTTTCAAAATTTACATTCAATAAAAAAATTGGGTGGTATAATATTACTGAAGCTTACACTAAGTGTAACTTGATCTTGGCCTTTTATATTCTTCATGTTTACGAAATTTTAAAATGACTGGAAATCAATAAACTATCTTATTTATAAAAGGTTAAATTTTTTTTTTGTTGTATTTTAAAATTGTGCCTAAAAGATAGATTTATGGATCGAATAGTCAATAACATTTTATTAACATGAAATTTGGCATGAGTGCTAGGTTTACAAATAACATCTAATCGGTGGGATTTTCAAATTATTAAAATAATAAAAAGTTATTAGATAATATAACACGTAATCCAACTATAATAAATGGCAACTTTTTTTTGGAGAAGATAATATAGTGTAATATATATATATATATATAAATATCTGTGTGTGTGTAAATTTTTACAGGTTTATATATATATTTATTCTCATTTGTGAGATAATGTTGTTTTATCTTTGAAAGTTATAATCTCATAAATATTTGAATTTAGGAGATTCAAAATTTTTTTTTTTTTTTTTTTCCTTAAGGAGAGCTCATAATTTTCTGGACCAAATAGTATAACAAGCAAAATTTTAATTATTTTTTTAATAAAAAATATTTTAAAAACAGTGCTCCTGGAGCCGGAGCTTGGCCTATCTCCTTGAAAGGAAATGAGAGAAAAGTTTTAAAATGTAAAAAGGATGAAAAAGGCAAAAAGGAAGATGGAAAAAAAATAAAAAAAGTTTAAAGGTATTTTAGTCTTAACTGGAGTATTTTCCTTTTTTTTTTATACTTTTCTGACATTCACCCAAATTTGGTGTTGTTTCCTATTCACCATAAAAAGCAGGGATATGTTAGTCAATTCCTATAGCTTAACGAATGCCCTAGGATGCACTTAGGGCATCCATTCCATAAATAAATGTTAAATTATCTTTTGGTAATTAATGATATGTCACCTTGTAAAACTTATATAGTAAAATTTATAGCATTTTAAACACCACTCTATTGTTCTCACTAAAAAAAAAAAAAAAAACCACGTTATTGTTGTTATTCGTTATTTAGTTTATTAAAAGACTTTTCTTGGGAATTATTAATTTATTAAGATTAATGATTACCACACATAGGCAGCATTTGGATTGCGCGTCCAGCGTTTGTGTTTCCCTTTTTTTTTCTTTTTTTAGTTGTAATATTTGACTTTTCAGCAACTTTTTAGCAACACCAGTGGGTCCCGTGTACTGTTCACGGGACCCACAAATCTCACTTTTCAGCAACTTTTTCATTAAAAATAGGTCCCACAGCACTATTTACACATTTAAAAATTATTTTGCTAGAGTTTTTCAGTTTTCAGCAAAATAAGCTGTATCAAAACGAACTCATAGTGTGTTTGCACAAATAAGCTGAAAATACGATTTAAATTAAAATTGTGATTTTTTTTTTCAATTTCATAATTATAACTGAAATCATGTTTTCAAAATAACATAATTTCAAAGGTTGTATGTAATAACAATAATTAGCCTTAATGTTAAACCACTACATAATTTGGAGAATATTTCTTATAAAATGATACTTAGCGTCCACCGGTTAACATTCAATATGTTTGGTCAAGAAATGACTACCATTAAAATAACTAGAAAATTATTATATACCAATCTATTTGTCATCTAGATTTTCATAAATAATTAGGTTATGAGAGGTTAGACAAAACATTTCACACTCAATTGATGTGATAGATTGTTAGTAATAGGTAAAACTAATGTTGGTCATGGGTCCAGATAAAAAACAAGTATAAGCTTGCCAATTTAACTATTATGAAAATTATTGAGAAATCTTGTGTGAATGTAACATTGCTTGATAGGTTATTGATGTTGCATGCACGTATTTTAAATTGTGTTGCTCTCTAAATAAGGCACTAATAAAGTGTTATTCAGGCCAAGCGGTGGAGCAGATTGAAAGTGCAGAATCCTTACAATTAGATAGGGGTGTCAATGTTCGACCCAACCCGCAAACACGACACGAACCCGACACGGATTTTTTCGGGTTAGGATTGGACCTTAATGGGTTTGGGTTATAAACGGGTCGACCCGAAAGCGACACGATAAGAAACGTGTCATAAGCGGGTCAACTCGCATAACCCTCAATAGACACGTTTGACACGCCAATTTATTTGTGTCAACCCGAAATGACCCACTTAACACAACCCGTTTAACTCGTATAACAAATAAATATTTATTTTATTTTAGATTTGTCAAATACCTTTTATATCCAACATATATTTTTAATTTAAAAAGAAAAGTGAGTAATTACAAAAATTTACAAGGGATATAATTGGAAATTGAAACTTTACAGACCCTAGAACTACTAATACTTTTTTTTTTTTGGCATAGAACTTGTACAAATGAAATTGGATGAGCTTGTGGAAGATGTTATGAATTTGGACATCAACAAAGAATCTATGAATGATAATTGTGATCATAGTCAGGATTAGTCTACTGTTTACTCAAATTCTTTCAATATTGATACTTAGCATTTGGCGAGTTCCAAGGATATTATATTTTTCTTGAACTATGTTATTTTATTTTTGTTAAACTTTGTTATTTTGAATTTGGGTTGAAGTGTATGCACTTCTTTTGGAGTGTAAATAATTTATTTTCTAGATGAATGTTATATTTTTGTTGAACTATATTATTTTGAATGTGGGTTGAAAACTTGAAGTGTATGCACTACTTTTTGGGATGTAAAAAAAATTATTTCTAGATGGATGTTATATTTAATATTATGCAGGTTGAAATGAGTTGTATTACATTTGTGTCAACCCAACATGACTTATTTATTAAGCGTGTCAAATGGGTTGGGTCAGGTCAACCCGCCTTATTAATAGGTCGGGTTAGAGTTGAAGGATCATGACACGATTATTAAATGGGTCAGGTTAGGGTTGAGCCATTTAGTCGAATACCCCTACCTCGACACGACACGAACCCGACATGCTAACCCGAATTGACACCCCTACAATTAGACTTTGAAACCATTTTTTTTTTTTTAAATGGAAACGATAGAATTTTTATTGAATATACTTAACAATACGACAAAGAAATAGAGAACTGGATCCAACGTCCAGTCGAAATCATGCAAACCCAGTCTTTTAAGCTGCCCGTAGGGCTTAGCTGGGAATCCAGGCTAATAAAACAAAAAGGAATACAATACTCAAAAGATCAATCCCTGGTCTGAGCTTCTATCAATCTCTGGTATTCTGACAGCAAGGTTAAAGCACCATCAGCAATAACTTTCGGTTGCAGCTGCACCTTTTCAAAGTAGTACTTGTTGCGCGCGTTCCAAAGGGCCCAAGCGGTGACAGCCCAGACCTCAACTTCTCCACGTTCTAGCCTATCCTGAAGTCCTCTAAGCAGCAGGAAAATATTAATAGCCTCATTAGGACATTTTTGCAGTCTACCCCTTACTAAAGCCCATGTATTACGAGCAAAGAGGCATTCCCAAAGCACGTGGCCAACTGTCTCTGGCTGTTGTTTACAAAAATCACACTGTGAGTCCACTGCAATTTTCCTCCTCTGCAAATTGGCTCTGGTTGGTAGGATGTTTAAGCACGCACGCCACACAAAGTTCCTCACTTTTGGGGGTACATTCATAGACCAAATGAGCTTCCAGACTTTTTCATTTCTCCGAGTATGAGAGCTCTCACCACTTTGCTGTTGTGCTACCTTTAGAGCCACCAGGTACACAGACTTGACCAAGAAACTCTGCCCCTTATTCTCCTTCCATATTACTCTGTCTTCTTCCTCCATCCTTGTGAGTGGTATCGCCAAAATTTCTTGACGAGTTTCCACACCAAATAGAGCAGTCACTTTTCCTCGATCCCACTGCCTCATTTGCTGATTAATGAGCTCGTGTATGCGCATATCTTCAGGTATATCTCGATTCAGCCTCGAGGGGTGAGTAAGCCATGCATGGGATGACACTTTTATGGTTTTTCCGTCTCCAACCTGCCACCTTGACCCAACCAATACAATCTCCCTTGCTGACAACAGGCTGTGCCAAACGTAAGATGGATTGTGTCCTATCTCAGCCTCCAAGAATGTTGTGGTTGGGAAATATCTAGCCTTGTAGATACGGTAGAACAGAGAGTCCTTTTTCTGAACCAACTTCCATGCTTGTTTTGCGAGTAAGGCTAAGTTAAAGGCATGTAAATCACGAAACCCCATTCCTCCCATCTTCTTCGGATTACACAACCTTCTCCAACTTATCCAATGTACTTTCTTTTCATCCCGTAGCTTCCCCCACCAATACCGTGCCAGTATAGTGTTGATGTCTTCACAAATTTGCTTTGGTATGTTAAAAATACTCATCGTATAGGTTGGTACTACTTGGGCAACCGTTTTAATGAGTATTTCTCTTCCTGCCTTTGAGATGAGCCTCTCCTTCCACCCGGTTACTTTCTTTGCAATTTTCTCCCTCACTCATTTGAAAGGGCTGGTCTTAGACTTTCCAGCAATCATGGGCAGCCCAAAATACTGCTCACAGTCCTGGAATACTTGTGCTCCCAGCATGCTTTGAATGGTCTGTTTGTTGGTGACCCTCGTGTTTTTGCTAAAAAATAGGGTCGTCTTCCCTCTGTTTATGGCCTGTCCGGATGCAACTTCATAGCTGTGGAGAAGGTTTAGCAAATACTAGCATTCCTCAACCTTTGCTTGGCAAAAGGAATAAGTATGGGGACAATGGGTCTCCTTGCTTGATCCCTCTTGTGATTTTATAAGGCCCTTGGGTTCACCATTTATAAGGACCAAGTATGAAGCTGAATGAATTGTCTCCATTGTGAGTGCCACTCATCTCTCATCAAACCCCAATCGAATCATCATCTTCCTTAAAAACTGCCACTCTACATGGTCATATGCCTTGCTAATATCCAATTTTACCGCCATCTGACTATCCTTACCCCTTCGCCTATTTCTCATTCTGTGAAGCAACTCAAAGGCTACGGTAGTATTGTCTGTAATAATTCTATCCGGGATGAAAGCGCTCTGAGCATCAAATATCACCCGTGGTAGAATCAGCTTCAAACGGTTGGCCATGACCATTGAGAGTAGGCGAGAGATCACATTGCCCAAGCTGATGGGCCGAAAATCACCTAAAGAGTTTGGGTCATTCTTTTTTGGCACCAAAACAATGTGAGTATAGTTCATCTTCTGTAATAGAAATCTCGAGTTAAGAACAGAGAGAATAGCACTAGTAACATCATATCCAACTATATTCCAAAAATTTTGGAAAAAGAAAGGAGACATACCATCCGGCCCTGGCGCCTTTGAGGGGTGCATTTGAAATAAAGCTTGTCGTACCTCTTCCCCTGTGTATGGTTCTAATAATATGCCATTCATCTCATCTGTGACCCTTTGATCCACTACTTCAAGGACTCGGCTAAAATCATCATCTTCAGGTTGGCTAGATGTAAATAAGCTCTAGAAGTACTCCACTGCTATATTTGCAATTTGGGCCTTATCTGTACACCACTCCCCTTCTATATTAAAAACCCCCACAATCTGATTCCTCCACTTTCTTTGGGTTGCCCTCTGGTGAAAAAACTTTGTGTTTTTATCTCCTGCTGGTAGCCAGATTGCTCTAGATCTCTGCCTCCATGCCAACTCCTCTTGGTGCAAAATATTATTTATTTCAGCCTTCGTTTCCCTTATTCTTTCCAACAGTGCAGGATCATTCTTACTAGTAAGCTCCTCCAACACTCGATGTTTATCTTTAAGGGAGGCTTTAGTGTTGCCAAAAGCCACTTTTTCCCATTTTATCAAAGCCAACCTTGTATTTTTAATCTTCTGGAATAAACAAAACATCGGGCTACCTACTTCTACTGTTTGCCTCCAAGCTTCCTCAATAATACGTCTACATTCCTGATGGGACGCCCATTTTTCCTCAAACCTCCTGGGAGTATTCTTCTTCCTGTTCCTACCATTATTTGCATGGATTGCCAACAAAATCGAGATGTGATCCGAATAAGATGCAGATAGGTGTAGTACACGACTCCTTGGGAATAAGTCGTTCCACTCCCCATTTGCACAAGCCCTATCAATCCTTTCCTAAACAAACTCCACCCCAGGTTTACCATTATTCCACGTGAATTTGCTTCCTTGAAACCCCAAGTCCAACAACCAACAGTGAGCTAATGCATTCCGAAAAGCCAACATTGGTGGAAAAGCCTTCTCAACCAGCCCTTGTTTTTTGTCAGAGGATAGGATTTCGTTGTAATCTCCTATACATATCCAAGGCATCGACAATCTAGAGTGGAGATGGCACAACACAAGTCCAGGATTTATGCTTGTGGCACTCCTCCGGGTAACCATAAAAGCCAGTGATCCTCCATGGAGCTCTTGGGTCTGTCAAAATGATAGCATCAATATGGTTCGGTGAATAGGTTTGTATATGCAGGTTAACCTCGTAAGAGAGAAAACTGAGAGAAGATAGAGGAGTTACGCGTAAGGCTAGAGAAAGAGAGAGACATACAGAGAAAAGAGAAAAAAAAAATCAAAATTTGTAAACATAAAAAGAAATGATTATGAAAGCTCCAAAACTCATGTGGCACAAAATAAGGAAGTTAACAAAAAATCAGAGTTTTTTGTGATAAAAATATGAGAAAGGTTAACCAATGCCCATAGTAGTTAGGACATTGATTTAAGAGCTTTCTTTAGAAACATTTTATTGAGAAAATGATAAAATAATAAATGTTATTGACAACTTTTTATATTTCCCATGAAAGTGGTGTCAAAATTTTCCTAAAAATATTAACAATTGCCCTAAGGGCATCCGTTAACATGACCCTAAAAATATTAGGTCTGACTTCTAATCTAGCTAGAGATTTAGCCACACATAGTTATGCAAAATAAATCGTTAAATGTCTAAATGAAATAATCAATAAAATGAAAAACGTTCTAGGATTTTTGTGCCTCTATAACCTCAACATCCACTTAAGAAAAAGAGGAAATTCCTCAAATTTAAGATGTGAATCCTTTAATTTTCAGAGTTTCACTTTTTCACTATCAGCTTCCAGCCCACATTTGACCTCTAGAAAGATTTTTTCGAAATTTGTGGTAAACTACAAAGTTGTGTAGATCTTCAAGTCTTCTTTCCGTGGCCACATGAATCAAGTCAATCAGACATTTGTGCAAAGTGTTATGGGTTTCAACGCAGGATATTTCCATATTAGGATTTTTCCAATTTTTGCTTGAATGAATTTCTTTCTTTCATTTTTTATTTCACACATTTTTAACTTGTTTAGTAATTCAAAAACCATGCCCCAATTGATCTTGACCCTTAGATTCTCTTAGTTGCATGTCTACATGATTAGCTGATTAGTTATAATCTCCAATAAGAGAAAATTCCACATAATGAGTATATTTCATAGAAAGCTTTCAAACTCACATATTTCTATGTAATTAAATATTTAATTGATTTGATATTTTCTACCAAGACTAAGATAATAGTTTACTTTTAAGCAATTATCATCGCACAACCAATTTCATTTCAATTTCATTGCAAAGACCTTTCAATCCATCTTCTAATCAAAGTGGAGGACAATTTGTGTTCAAATAAAGACAATTCTTAAATCAAAGACTTTTCAAGGAGACTGAATTATAGGATAATTATATTTTAATAAATATAAATACAGAGAATCATAGCCACAAATGCATCTATACAAATTTACATTTTTAAAACTATTTCAATTGTTTTATTTCCAAACTTGAGATTCAATGTTTACAAAATTTGGCACGCCTAGTATGACATTTCTGCCTCTCATCTCTTTCTTCTTTGGAAATAAATAAATAACTTCATCACATCACTTTTAGCTTAAATGGCATCTAGCAAAAACATCCAAGCTTTAACAACTACTACTTTAGCTAGACTTAGTACTTTTGTTAGCAACCATTTTGATTCAATCGCTCATAGCTGATTTAAAACTCTTTATCAGCTTCAATGTCAATCAGTTGAAGAAACCAAGGTCCAAACAATCTTCTCCTTCGATTTTCTTGCAAGAAAGAAGGTTGTTAACCAAGGAGCTATCCACCTTGGAGCACCTCAAGTTTGGGGGCAAATCCCCTTCTTACTTTACGAGAAGTTGTTTGCATGAATATTCCTCTTCTATCGTAGGAAACCTAATTATGTGTGCTCATTTTAAGTCATTTTCTCCTCCATCATCTTTGGAAGTTGTATCAGTCTTGATGACCAATAAATTGACTATAAAGGAAAAGATAGTTGAAATGGAACAAAAGATCGTCCTTTTTCACAAAAGCGCTTGAAGATGACCTTTAAATAGCAACGCTAATGAACAAGATGGAAGTACAAGACTCTGGTGAATCAAGTCATATTCCTAAGTTCCCACGTGGCTTCACCCCCACAAAGGAGGACGGACAATAAAGGGAAAGGAGCTGAAGACACTCATCCACAGGAACAATCTATTTCAGTTGCTTTCACACTAATTTGTTAACTAGTGAAGTTTAAATTAGTGAATAAAAAAAACAATGATAGGAAACGTTTTAGTATATGTATTCCATTGTCTACACGTTCATGCATCACATGCTCGTATATATTTCACCATGTAGATCTAGGGTTATAGTTTGATCGTGCATTCTAATTACAGATTCAACTTTTTTTTTCCTTTTGCATGGTATAAAATATTTAGAAAATATCATCATTAGCTTAGTTTGGTTAATTCATTCATATGTTCATATAGGTTTAACCACTTAAATCTATAATTTTGAATCCGAGCATCTAGATTTGCGATGTTAAGATCCCCTCATCCAAGTATATGGATTAAAGTTTCAATTCCAATATGTAAGTTCAGGGTTTCATCATGATATTACGTTTTAAGCCCTGGGTTTCATACAATGTATTCATATTACATGTTCATTCTCAATCTCAACATGTTTAATTCATTCTTTAGATCATAAAATACCCACACAAAAATTTTGTTTTAATTTTTGTAGTTTATTTAAAATCCATCTAGGATCACACCTTGGGTTTATGATTTATTCTCACATGTCATATAGAGTTGCACTAGATTTTGATTCTTAATACTAATCAGTATCGATATATTTTGTTCCTACCAAGCCAAAAATGACCTCTGTATAGTATTGATTATTTTAATTTGGGTAATAATATATATAAATATATATATATATTTATATATTTATATTTATTAGTCATGGGTACCATCTGGCCCTCCCAAAAACGGGTTTAGAATCTTTAGATATGTTGGAATGCCCACTCACAGGACTGTTAGCGCAATTTATGTGACACATGCCTGACCATGGTCTATTTGACAATCTAGCTTTAATAGTTGAAAGAGAATTATATAAGCGAGTATTATTCGAGACCATGGTGGGCGTGTTGAAGCAGCTCTTAGTAAATTACTTTCATTACCGTTGGGGCCACTAGAGGACTATACTATGGACGTTTAGCTTTCGCTAGAGTGAGTACTTTGTACTTGGATCAGTATAAGTCTTTGGATGTCACCTGGTACAAGGAAAAATTTATTGGGGTCACGGAACCGATTCCAATGACATGTAGTTGACTACCGATTCAATGTTGCCCCTTGCCAGTAAGTTTCTCCAACTTTGGGTGGAAGTTTCATCGAAGGAAAATTATGGTATATACTCTAGTTTTTTGTTAAGATTATTGTATATACAACAGTGCCATACCTAACAGTCGAGGACTCCAACTAGTTGTAGTTCTCAACTGAAAGCCCTTTCACAAACCTGGCATAAATCATATAATAATGTGTGTGTATAAATAAAATAAATAAGTTTAGCGCACTAAACTCTTAACGTGACGTGCATCACGTTAAGAGTTTTGCAACTCAACTGACACTTCTCGATATTTTGAGGCCTCCAATATTAGATCTGTTCTCTCCCATTATAACCATCGAATTATCAAAATAAACAATAAGTTTAAAGACACAACATAACACTCCCCCAAAAAAAAAATACTAACTCAACTATTATGAAAAACATATATTGTGAAAATTATTATAACTGAAGCGTTATGTATATTACATACAGGTTCAGCAAAAATATATCATAATTTGGTAATGAGGAAGTTACAACCTTTCATTTTCCATCGTTTGTCTCCAGCCACTTCTGTTTCCATCAATTTTTTTTTCTTTTGAAAAATGGTCAACAATTTTATTTTATTAGGGAGATTAGAATAGGATTAAATATTCGAATCACTAGACGCTGCTTCATTGAATTAAATAAAACGTTATTAGAGAAGAAGAAATAAATGAAAAGAAGTAATATAATATTATTTTGAAACAGAAAACGAAGTATCAGACCGCGTACATAAAATATTAGCCTAATTAAGAGTGTTCGGCAAGTGGGGCAAGAAGCCTCTCCAATATTCTACATTTCTACTAATAAGTTAATGTTTAGCAAAAAAAAAAAAAGTAATAAGTTTTTTTTTGAGTAAAAAAAAAAAGTAATAAGTTAATAACTGGAGTAGTATTTAACATTTATCCCTCGTTCTACATTAGTACTTTATAGAAATAAATGCGCCTTTCGGAAAAATGCAATACAATTTAAATAAAATATAGAGAAAAGAGGTGAAAAGAGGTCTTTCCGAAACATGCGATAAAATTGAAATGGTATAAAGAAAGTGGATGAAAATAAGGGAATGGAATAAAATGAAATCATCATAAGAGAATGGAAAGGAATGAAATGGAATGTATTTAAGTAAGGGAAAAGAATAGAATTAAATGGAATTAAGCAACTCTGATTGAATGTTTTAAAATAAAGGAATGGAAATGAATGAAAATAAATGGAATATAAGTAATCTAGTTTGGGAGCAACATGGAGGGAATGGAATTCAATCATTTTATGACAATATTACTATTAGACCTATATTTTAAAATAAATGGTTGAATATATAGGGGTATTTTGGGAGTTTTAGTAAAAAAATCATTAAATCTAATTTCATTCCCTCTCATTCCTCCCAATTTCGGGGGAAATGAAAATTTGAGGTTTTAAGGGAATAGAGAGGAATGAGTGTTCCCTCCTACCCATTCCATTCCTTTCTACTTAAACTCCCAAACAAGGGAATGAACTTTTCATTCCCTCCATTAAAACTCCCAAACAAGGGAAGGGAAGAATATTATAAAATTATTCTTTTTATTCATTTCCATTCCCTCCTCCCAAATGAGACTTAAGTAAAGAAAAAATAGTGATTTTCTTTCTTTCTCTTTATATTATCTTAAAGCAGAGGGGAGAGAATTTTTTTTTTTTGGTTAAAATAAATTACAAATTACATCTTAGGATAATTAGTGGATATCATACCAAAAAAAAAAAGTAATATAGAATCTTACAAATATATAATTAACTACTGAAAATTAAATTGATGGATAATAAAAGTTGTAGTAACACAATCTATTTGTCCGCTTTGGGCATGCTTTGCAACGTCCGACCCTTTGGGTGGCATACTTAATTATAAGGCATGCTTAATTGTAGTGGTACCCTCATGTCCTGAGCTCAAGCTTAATTATAAGGCATGAGGGGGGCGCTTCTCTAGTCGATGTGCGACAAGCTTCCCATGTCTGTTAGGGGACAAAGCCGTGAGGACGTTGCCTAAGCATGCCACCCAAAGGGTCGGACGTTGCAAAACATGCCCAAAGCGAACAAATAGATTGTGTTACTACAAAAGTAATCACAAGAAAATTTTCAGTATATTCCAACTACTTTTGTCTCTTTCTTGTCTAGATCATAATCATTGGCTTCCATGGTTGACCAAAGATCCATACAACTCACACGATATATATATATATATATATATATATATATATATATATATATATATAGAGAGAGATTTTCACAATTCGCTCTAATATCAATGGGCTTGATCTGCGATCGAATGCTATAAAAGATTTGTGCCCCCTTATCCTTCACCAATTGGTCATTGAATGGATCAGTAAGACACACGGTCCGACAAGTGATATCAGAGCCCGGTCATAGGTTCGAGTCGTTGGAGCCGCATTGTGAGGGAAGAATTGTGAGAGATTTTCACAATTCGCTCCAATACTAATGAGCTTGGTCTGCGATCGAATGCTATAAATGATTTGTGCCCCCTCATCCTTCACTAATTGGTCGTTGGATGGATCAGTAAGGCACACTGACCAAAGCATATTTGCATAGAAAATTGAATAGTTTTTCTTCGCCTAAAAGAATTTAAGTAACAATAGGTTGAATGTTTCAATTCTACATCATGGACTTTCTTCTGTGCGTCAAGAGCCAGCTCTAATCCAATGTTATAGTCACCCCACCAGTTCATCCTTCTCCATAGCCTATATGATAACTTTCTTGACCTAAATCTTGCCATAATTTCATGTAAAACATGGCAAAAGTTTGTTCTAGACTTCTCGTCTTGTCTTCCATTTGCATGTTCATTGCTCAAGCCATTGCTCAGCCAAACTTCCTATACCAATTTTGTTTAAACAATGGTAATTACACAAGCAACAGTACCTACAAAGCAAACCTCAATCACCTACTCTCCTCCCTCTCCTCCAACACTGAAATTGACTATGGCTTCTACAATTCTTCTTATGGCCAAAACCCTGACAAAGTATACGCACTGGGGCTTTGTAGAGGAGATGTTAAGCCAGATGTGTGCCGTAGTTGCCTCAATAACGCTACAAAGCTTCTGACACAGCTTTGTCCTAATCAGAAGGAAGCAATAGGATGGTATGACTATTGCATGTTACGCTACTCATTACGCAACGTATTTGGCATCATGGAAAATAGTCCTTCTTTCTATATGTCGAATTACTATAACGTTTCTGCCAATTTGGATAAGTTCAATCAGGACCTTAGGACCTTGTTGGATGGACTAAGAGTTCAAGCTGTAGCAGGTGGTTCTCTTCGTAAGTTTGCAGAAGCAAATGCAACAGCACCAAACTTTCAAACACTATACGCACTTGTGCAATGCACGCCTGATTTGTCTCAGCAAGATTGCAGTGATTGCTTGACTGGGGCTTTCGGTGATATTCCGAGTTGTTGTGACGGCAAGCAAGGTGGGAGAGTTGTTAGACCCAGCTGTAATTTTCGGTATGAGATCTACCGCTTCTATGACCCCGTAGCTGATATTGCACCACCACCATCACCACCACCGTCTCTATCGCCACCATTAGCATTATCAACATCTTCTCCTCCACAATCCACCAATACCTCTGGTGACAAAGGTACTTGTGTCTTTAAACTTAATGCATAACAAATTTGAAATTTACCTTTTCAAAAAAGAAATATATGGAGGGGGAGGGGGGTCCTTATTACTTTCCCAGCACAATTTCTCAAATTTCAAAACTAATTCAAATTTTATAACACTTGAAAAATTTTATGATTCATTTGTCAGAATAAATTTGTGTAAACAAATTTCTGATTTTGCAGGAAATGATGGTAACAAATCTCAAACAGTCATCATAGTTGTGCCCATTATTGCATTTGTGATGCTGATAATAATCTCCTGCATCTACCTAAGAGTTAGGAAGCCAGGAAAGAAACCAGAAAGTAAGTTAATTAATTGGTTTACTGTTATGAAATTACTGTAGATTTTCTTATAAATTTTTTTATAAAATGACATCATGCGATAATAATATAATAAATAAATATTTAAATTATTTTTTGTAATCCATGATATATTAGTTTGTAAAACTTATCTAATAAAATTTATAGTATTCTAACTTCCAACCACCACTCTATTGTTATTTGTTATTTATCTTATTAAGAGGAAGACTTTTCCTAGGGATTATAATTTAAACCATGACATAATTTGGAGAATATTTCTTATAAATTGATAATTATCTTTCACCAATTAACAGTCAACGTGTTCGTTCAAGAAATTATTTCCATTATAACAAACAATTTTTTTATATACTAATCTATTTGGCATCTAGACTTTGATATATAATTAGTTTTTGAGAAGCTGTTGTTGTTGCATGCACTTATTTTATAATGCGCTGCTCTCTTAATAAGGAACTAATAACATCTTGTTCAGGCGAAGCTGTAGATGAGATTGAGTGCTGGTTTGGATCCGCGTTTGCGGATCCACGTTCACGTTTTCAGCCGTTTTTTTTTTTTTTTTTTTTTTTTTTTTTCTTCCAGCGTAAACAGTAACATCACATGCGAGCACTGTGCAGGGAACAAGAGTAACTGTTCATACACTATTTAACACTGTTCACAGGTTAAAAAATATTAAAAATGAGTCCCACAGTACTATTCACACATTTAAAAATTATTTTGCTACAGTGTTTTCAATTTTCAATTTTCAGTTCAGCAAAATAAGTTGTATCCAACCCTGAAAGTCTGGAGTCCTTGCAGTTTGACTTTGACACTGTTAAAGTTGCAACAGATGACTTTTCTGATGCAAATAAGCTTGGACAAGGTGGATTTGGTGTTGTCTACAAGGTAATGTGACTTTATCATTAACCTTAAAGGCTATTATCCACTCCATTTTACTTGGAATGAAGAAAATTAATTTAACCAGTAAATTTTTTCCCCCTGAATCTAATAGCATCAGAGTGCTTCAATACACAATTAAATTTATAATATTTTAATTTGAAGCATAAAATGGAATCAGTCTCACCATGTAGAGACAGTTGATTCAAACTCTCCCTCTTCTATATGGAGTCAACGATGCACAGCATGTTATATGAAAAAGTTTGTCATCACGATGCACAGCATGCTAAATAGGGGGAAAAATAAGTGACTATTATATTAAAAAGTTTGTCATCACGATGCACAGCATGTTAATTCCAAAATGGATATCTGCATAAGGGTTAAATATATTTTAATCTAATACATTTTTCAGGGTAAGCTTCATAATGGACAAGATGTTGCTGTGAAAAGGCTTTCAAAAAATTCTGGACAAGGAGATCTTGAATTTAAGAATGAAGTGTTGTTAGTGGCCAAGCTTCAACACCGAAATTTAGTTAGACTTTTAGGATTTTGCTTGGAAGGAAATGAAAGACTTTTAATTTATGAGTTTATGCCTAATGCAAGCCTTGATCACTTCATTTTTGGTATGAGTTTACATCTACATTCATTTCAAATTATATTCATTGTAATTTTATTTTGGTTTACATATCCCGTGCATAGACTCCCTAAAAAATTTTAGTACCATATAATATATTTTATTAAATATGTAGATCCAATCAAGCGTTCACATCTAGATTGGATAAGACGCTACAAAATCATAGGAGGCATTGCTCGAGGGCTTCTTTACCTTCATGAAGATTCTCGGCTTCGTATTATTCATCGTGATCTCAAAGCAAGCAATATCCTATTAGATTCTAAAATGAATTCAAAAATTTCAGATTTTGGTATGGCAAAATTGTTTGCACTTGATCAAAGTGAAGACAATACAAATAGAATTGTTGGGACCTAGTAAGTATCCTTTTAGGTATACTTGATGTTTGCTTTGTACCAAAGAAACAACATGAAAGTCCTAACAACTATTGTTGAAAATAATTGTGAATATGCAGTGGATATATGTCTCTAGAGTATGCAATGTATGGACAATTCTCAGTGAAGTCTGATGTTTTTAGTTTCGGTGTGCTAGTTTTAGAGATAATAAGTGGACAAAAGAATAGTTGCTTCCAGAATGGAGAGAATATTGAGGACCTTCTAAGCTACGTAAGTATGACTATTCTTTTACTAATGTTATATACATGCACCTCGTAAGTATGGAGTGGTAGGTAAGATTGCATATTCAAATTTGTGTGTTACATATTTTGATAGACTCTTTCTCTCTCTCTCTCTGTATGTATGTGTGTTGGCGCAGGGGGGGGTATTTGATTAAATAGACTCAAAAGGAGAAAGAAGGGAAATTTCAACCAACACCCTTAGCTTTTTGATGTGGAGTATGGTAATCTATTTTTTGGGTACATGTCCCTTGTGCCTACTAGTATGACACTAATAACATCCATAAATTAATATAATATCTAGGTAGCTTGTATAGTTAGTTGGGATCAACATGAAGGATGGGGAGTTTAAAGGAAGGGAAGAACTATCTCCTATTGAATAGCCTTTTTCTTTCTTTCTTTCTCTTTAAAACACAAAACAAAATAATGTTCTCTTAAATATTGTGTTTTTTTGTTTAAATTATCTTGCAGGCGTGGAAAAATTGGAAACAAGGTACAGCTTCAAATCTTGTTGATCCCACATTGAAGGCAGGTTCGACAATTGTAATAATGAGATGTATTCACATAGGATTATTGTGTGTTCAAGAAGATGTAGCTGATAGACCAACTATGGCCTCCGTTATTCTTATGCTTACTAGCTTCTCTATTACTCTACCAATACCGTTAGAACCTGCATTTTTTATGCATAGCAATACTGAATCAAACATTTCCTCACAATGTGGGAGGATGATTCAAGGGTGATAGAGTCGTATCAATCTAATAGCAGCTTTGTCCAAGCTATTTCCTTACTAGTGTTTAATGATTTTTTTTTTTTTTTTTTTTTTTGTGTGTGTGGAGAAGGTATGAATTTGAAATGTAATACTAATAATTTCCCTTTTTTTTAATAAAAGCATACACTATATAGAGTTATTAATAGTACATTATCACCTTAACAATCTTTCCTAAACATTAACCATTTATTGACCGAAAAAAAATATCTCGATTAAAATCATTATTCAACTATGATTGATCCATGACTTCAACATGACACCACTATTATTTAGTATTAATTGCTTTGAACTAATATTGTATATGTAAAAAATGGATATTTTTACCATCGCACACTTTTGGTGCGATGATCACTCCACAAATATAAGTGTTTGTGGGGTGTGGGGGGGAAAAAGGGCCGGAGTTCAAGTTTCCAAGAGGGAACTTCACACACATATATACTTAGATTAGGCTAGAGTAGAATTTCTATTTTGTATAAATAAATAAAAATAAATAAATAAAGGATATTTCTATGATCTATGTTTCGGTTTATGGTTTGGATTTTTTTTTTTTTTTTGGTAATTGTTATATGGTGTCAGATAGTAGAATTTCTATCTTGTATAAAAAAAATAAATAAAAATAAAATGATGAATATTTCTATGATCTATGTTTCGGTTTATGGTTTGGATTTTTTTTTTTTTTTGGGTAATTGTTATATGGTGTCAGATTGGCAAAGTCCTCGATGCTAAACTTGATTCTCGTTCCTCATATTTTTTGCATCTCAAGAAAACTCTTAATGCAAAAACCTAGGTCTCAAAATAGTGCCAAATCACTCAATCACATTACCAACACTCAAATCACATTTTAAAAAAAAGGCTTATAGCCCAATGGCCCCAATCTCTTTTCCTCTTCATTGTCGCACGCGCTTCAATACCATCTCAGCAACCTTCTATAAAAATTCTTGAATCATGTTAAGCTCAATGGTGTCTCCAAGTTGAACATACGGTTCCCAAAAAAAAAAAAGAAACCTTGTTTACCATATAAAAATCAAATGATAGATTACAATTTATTCATGTGGTTTGACCTTGTCATTATTTAGGGACAAAATTGGCCAATGCCCTTTTTGCCCAACTTATATAGTCTTATGCCCCCCTTCCCAAACTAATTAAGAAAATGTCCCTCTTTTGTAACTCGATTTTCTCAAAAGCGAGTTTAAAAAAAAAAAAAAAAATCTGAAACTCTATAGTGGCGGTTTAAGGAGCCTATAGTGACGTTTTAAGGACCTATAGTGGCGTTTTGGAACTCGACCTCAATGAAATCAAGTTATAGGCAATTTTTTTACCTATGACTCGAGTTCATGGAGGCCGAGTTCTAAAACGTCACTATAGGCTCCTTAAAAACGTCACTATAGGGCTTAACTCGATTTTGAGTAAATCGAGTTTTAAAATATGTGCATTTTCCTAATTAGTTTGGGAAGGAGTGCATAAGGCTATATAATTTGGGTGAAAAGGGCATTGGCCAATTTTGTCCCATTATTTAGCATGTAAAGTTTCATTTGTTACATTTACACCCGTAAAATTTGAACTGAAAACAAATCTGTTAACTATTCATCCAAATTAACAGATATTGCACTTAGTGAATGAATCAAAGTGTCCAAGACCTCTTTCATTTAAGACATTAGATTTTGACAAACACATTTCAAATATTTTTTTTTTTTGGTTTTTGATCTAAATTAAACTTAAAATAATTAGAACACATCACAAGAGTGAAAATCTACCTCAAACATACTCCCACTATCTACATTAATTCTATGTACTTCTCAGTTCTAAGTATGTCATGGAAATATGGTTTGTTAAAACAATTTTTACATGTCAAGAATAATTCTTAGGGCACATGCGCCATATTTTTTAGCCTAATAAAAAAAATAAATTGTATTTCTCAAAGAAATAATTTTTATTTTGCTAAATGCAAAATTTAATATCATGTATTTATTTGTATATTTGATATTTGACTAAGAAATAAATATGGAAATAAATATTTTAAATTTAAAATTAATTCAATAAAATAAAAATAAAAAACTCCCCAATTTTTCTTGATATTGGTAAAATTATTTTTGTGCATCTAATTTAGAGTAATTATGCACTATTTATTTGTAGGGTTAAGGGCCCAAAATATATTTTGGGCCTTGGCCGAGAGCATGAGTGGTCCGAGAAGGGACGAATGATAATGAACGATTCAGGCTTAGGATTTAATGAGCAGGATACAAGTAAGAAGGTTGTCTGAGGAGGAATATCTCCTTGGATACGATAAGTACAGCTCAAATATGTATTCTAATGATCAGAGTGACCTTCCATGAAGCTCCAGTGATAGGGACGTGCATCATGAACATACGAGAAGGATGAGAACCCAAAAATATCTAAGGGAAAGCTGCTACCACCGCATTGAATGCACTGCAGCTACTTTTCTGACTGCATTTATGTGGAAAAGACCTCTGAATAGTACTGTCTTGGCTACCACAACTCACAGAAAGCCAAAGAGAGTATCTGATGGGACAGGTACTCAGATAAGGGCTCAAATGACCAACAAGTGTAGGATCAAGATGGTCCAAAGGGAGCTATATAATATAAGAGACCCTCCATGAGGAAAAAAGGGGGGAGAAATAGAGAGAAAGAACACTATAGCAATCAAAATGGCACTTGTACTCTATTTAGTTGATTTATATGAATACTTGCCTCCTTGGACAAGAAGTTCATTCATATATGTACTTATTTGTGCATGATTGTCATCCAATTCTATATTAGCCGTTGTCCAATTCATTAGGGCCTAGTTCTTTGACTCACTCTCTACAAATTTATTGTTTTGGGCTTTTTGGGCCTAAGTCCATTCATCCTGGACTGAGCCGCAAATCCAGCCCTTACATATTCATATAAATATCACACAAATCATAATATAGCATAAATTTCGGTAAATAAAATACATAAAATCAATATTTTATTTTATTTCATTGTCATTCAAGACAAATAACAATTTTTAATTCAATATTATATTTTTCACATATTTTTGAAAATTTTTATTGATTTAAATATAATCCAATTATATTTAATTCAATCAAATATTATTTTCAGCATAAATATTAACTATAAAAATATAAAAAATTTTAAAATGTAATGTTGGATGTACATAATCAAACGTATCAAACACCTCTACCAAATATAACCACATGCATCGCCACTCATGATTGTGATAATGGAGAAGATTTTACCCCTTAATATAGAATAAATTGGACATCGATATGTACTTACATGAAAAAAAATATAAAAAATAAAAAAATAAAAAGAAGGGATACTTATGATAGGAATAAGAGCATTAACATCATGCGCTAAATAGCTCCAAATCTGCCCTGGCAGTGGTCGCTAGAGATCATCGAGGTGAAGTCCTATATATTTGGGGTTCTGGTCTCCATTCGTGCTCACCATCTCAAGCAGAAGCTACCTCTATTCTTTGGGCTGTACAGCTTGCGATTCAGGAACATTGGAAGACTGTCATTGTTGAGGGTGACGCACAGGTTTGCTTCAATGCTTTGTCATCGCAGGACCATATACCAGATTGGAACATTTGCACTATTATTAACAACATCCGTAGCTTAGTTTCTAGTTTTGTTTCTTGTAAGTTTCGCTGGATTAGGAGAAACAGCAACTCAGCTGCACATTTAGCTGCTAGATTTGCGTTGAACTCCTGCCAGCAGTTTTGTTTCAATAAGAGTAATCTTCCTCCCTCACTTTTGTCGGTTTGTATGAAAGATTCCTCATTGTGCTCTTTTGTTAGTGTTTAATGAAATTGAAGTTTAGCAAAAAAACAAAAAAAGAGCATTAACATCAATTATGCTAAAAAATGTTATTTTGACACATCAAAAAGTTAATTTATCTCTTTTAAGTTTTAACACACTATTTTACAATATATCATACGTCACATCTTATATAATTTTACCACTTTATTTAAACATTATTTCTTTAATATTTTTAATTCTTTTTTTTATCATTAATAGAAGAGAGAGAAAGTAATAAAATAACTTTATTTTTTTTTTCATATATAAATTTTGTTTTCTTTTCTTATTTTGTAGAATTATATGACTAGTAGATTTATGTATAATTCAAATTTTATTTTTGAGTGTTTTCTTTTTACTTTTGTAAGAAAAAGAATACAAAAAACAAAAAAATAGAAAAATGTTTTTTTTTTTTTTTGCATGTGAAAAAACCCATTAAAGACTGAATAAATGTCATAAGAACAAGAAATTAGCAATTTATTTTAGTTTGATATATTTAACCTTTTTATTAAAATTTTAATATTTTAATAAATTTCATTCATAAATAATATTTAATAAAATTATATAAAATTGTTTATATATGTATTTATATTTTATAGACATGATGAAAATAAATAGGGACGATTTATTCAGGAAAAAAAAAATTAGAGAGACAACTAGACATTTCTAGAAAGTCAATTTTTATTAATTTTTTTTGTTCGTTTAACAATCTATCTGAGGAGTGAGAACCGATCTTGGGCTTTTTTTTTCCTAAGATTTAAAATCTATTGGAGGTTTTTATGAGGGAAGGGAACTATTGAACAGCAATTTCCTTTATTTGATTTAGAGAGCGTTTGGATTGGGCTGAAAGTGACTGAGAGTGAAGTTGCGTTTTCAAGCTTTTTTTTTTTTTTTTGCTTTTTTCTTTTTCTGCGCGTGAACAGTAAAATCACATGATTTTACTGTGCAGAAGACAAAAAATACTGTTCATGCACTGTTCACGGGTCCCACGACACTATTCACACATTTAAAAATTATTTTGCTACAGTATTTTCGGTTTTCAGTTTCAGCAACAAAAAGTTCAATCAAAACGGACCCTTATGTGATGGAAAAGAAAAGGGGAGAAAGCCAATTACTTGGGCCCACATTTTACAATTCGCCTATTTTGGGCCAAAAATAGAGAGAAACAGTTCAACACAAAATTGGGTCTAGCATAATTATCTTTTCATTTGTTAAAAATTACACTTTTGCCCATTATTTATTTATTTATTTTTATCACTCTCTCAATTTCATGGGGGCATTTAAGTAAAAAAAAAAAATACATTATTCTTTTCATTTCATTTCTCTTATCAAACCAAACATAATAAAGAAAATAATTTTGTTAGGTCCTAAAAGTTTAGAACAATTGGTAAACCGTGAATTTAGATATAGATCTTAGCATCTATAGGATTTATTAGACAATGCTCAAGGTGTTGCAAGTCAGAATTCAAGAATTAGAAAGCTGTAGGTTCAAGAATTCGAAACATGCCAGGTTTGATCGATTGAGAGAACAGGTTGAACCGATCGAAAGACGGGTTCTGCAGAATTTAATTAAAGCCCAACAACTCTAGAGTTTCAGATCTATTTCATATAGTATTTAAAGGAAATGCTAAGGCACATTTTGTGAAGACTTTGGAGTTTCTCTTGTGAGATCTAAAAGATACTATGCTTTCTCCTTTCAAAGTTACTACTGGAAATCATTCTCATACCATTAGAACTAATAGATCTAAAGTTGCTGCTACAAGATCAACAATTGATGGTGATCTGAAACCTTTGAGTGGGATCTCAAAGTCACAAACGTGGGAGTTTGTGGTCAACAAATCCAAGATAGAAAAGCCTGTGGAGCTAGAGTTGCACGTGGTCGTGTTAGTAAGTTCTACTTGAGGTAGCTTTAGTTTTTAAGGTTTAAATCTATTGCAAGCTTCTATTCTATCATAGTGAATTTGTTTACCTCAAGGATATTTAGGTTAAATCCTTCCTAGATTTTTTACCTTGAAACGGTTGGTTTTATTAATTTTCCTAAATTATCATATTATTGTCTTCTTTATTTTTCCACACTAGATAATATGATTGCATGAGTTTAACCTAGATCTGAATAATTAATCTAAGTAACTACTTGGCTAATTCATTAGGTTAAACTAATCGGTTTTTCAAGAGGTCTAAACAAACAAATAATTTCCTATTTTATTTTCTTTTTGCATCCCTATTTCCAAATATAAACGATAAGAGTTTTTTTTTTTTTTTTTTTCATTTCATTTAGTTTCTCTTCCTTCGTCTGCATCCAAACACAATAGTAGTAGAAAATTAGCAATAAAGCCCACCACTACACTCCAAGTACACATCCGCCCAAGATACAAAATTCAAAACCCCTATACTTTAGCAGCCATAAACTTGCGTACGTTTTGCCAATATCTCTCATTCTTTTTCAAATTGGGCAGATTCAATTTCAGCTATATATCCTATTCTTTCATCTTTACAATTCAGCAAAATAATTTACACAATTCCCACAGCTTTTTAGGTTCTATCTTCAGCATCTGTAATCTAAATTGCTAGTTTTTGTTTTATTTTTCTTCTCTTTTTATATTTTTTATATTTTTTTTATCATTGACTTTTGTTTGATTTCTTTCTTGCCATGGCTTCCAGGGATTTAGAGTTTGAGGTGTACTTATCCGTGAGTGAATATGACTTTTATCTATACTGCTATATAAAGGGCTTCCCCTATTTAAGTTCCTCATCTCCATGGTTATAAAATACCTCCATCATATTCACTTACAAGTTTTCGACTAACGGAGATAAATACATAAAATAAAATTCCTCTACTTTAGCAACCCACAACTCACATATGTTTCTTCAATTTACAACCTAATAACGTCTATCTCTCATTCTTTTTCAAAATGTATATTGAACTCTATATCCTATTATTTCTTCTACACAATTCCAATGGCTTTTCAAATGCTATCTTTTGCTTCTCTAATCTAAATTGCAAGTTTTTCTTTTACTTTTCTTCTCTTTTTTTCATCATTGACTTTTGTTTGAGTTCTTACCTGTCATGGCTACCAAGGATTCAAAGTTTGAGGAGTACTTAACTACGAGTGAATGAGATTTTTATAGGAATTCAATGGTGTTTGAAGATTGTTCATTACCTGTGGTTGACTTGGATATCATTGTGCCTCAAAGACAAACTCTCACCAACGTGTTTCCAAACAATCCTTTGCACCAACATGTTTTTAATTTCACCTATGTGTTTCTTAAGTAAACTTAATTTTCAATTTCATATATATGGGTTTTCTCTCTCTGTGAATTTAGTTGGTATTATTATTATTATTTTTGCTTTCTCAGGTAAACTTGGTTTTCAATTTCATTTTTATCCACGTGTTTAATCTTGCTGCGATTCTTTTAAATAATTTTAAGGACTTCATCCATTCAATTTCATTTTTAGTTTTTTTTTTTTTTAAATTAATAACTAATAAAGGAAAGAGGTGCAAATAAAAATTTGGATAAACGAATCATTTTAAATGATTTATTAATTTTCTACACTTTACTGAAAAAACAAAAAAGATAGCACTTGTTCAGTGATTCTTTTACTTTTTATTTTGTAAAGTTTAATAATTTTCATTCATCACTATTTTAAATTGCTACATTTTCTAATTACAAAAATATCTAGAAGTACGATGAGATTTATGCATTTATGGGTGAAATATTTTTTTAATATAAATATCACCACACCTCTAGATATTTTTGTAATTGAAAAATGTAGCAGATTCTTTTGAGTACGCACTCTCTTTTTTTTTTTCCGTGAAGTATAAAAAAATGCTGTTCATCATTTAGCTTTTAGTTTTTTTGGTAAAGTATAGAAACTAGAAAAGATTATTAGTTTTTAGTTTTAATGTACAGTTTTTTAAAACTTCTTTTTCTCCCGCTTTTTTCACTTTTTCAAATTTTATCAAGGTACTAGCTTAATAAAGGTACAAGTATTCTTAGCATCAAAATTTTTTTTCAAGGTACAAGTTTTTTAAAGGTACAAGTATTCTTAGCAAGCTTATTAGTTTTTAGCTTGAGTATAAAAGCAACGCTAGTCAAGTCCATTTTCAAAAGACATATAGTTTGCTATTTATATTCCTTCCCTCTCTTCTCTGCTTTCAAAAATGGCGGACAGAAGGGGCAGACAACACAGAGCCTCAACGATCGCCATTACCGTCTTCTCCAAGCACTCTTTCGGTACTCAATCCTTCATATCTCTCTCTCTCTCTAAGAAATTATTCAAAAATTACCCTAATTATTGAATATTGTGTCTCTCGTAGACGACGATGGTATTCCCCAACTCTCAGTGATCGCCGATTTCGATTCTCCTTCACTCGATACTCCTCTCTTTCTCTCTCCTCACTTCTTTTTTCCATAAATATTTTTGAAATGCATTAGAGTAAATGTTGATTACTTTACTGTGTAGAAGTAGGAGAAGCGAAGCCATCGATTGTCAACGAAGACGATGATTCTGATTCTTTGCTCGGTATTTCTTTATTTATTTTTTCCCTTTTATATCTTGTACGCCATGTGCATGTATAAATTTCTGTGTTTTTGTTGTTTTATTATGTGGTTCATTTTGAGTGGGTTTGTAGAGAAAGAGAAGCCGGTGAAGGTATGCGGCGTCGTCTATGTTCAGTTTCGACTCGAGATAATGATAGTGCTGATAAAAAATTTTATACACTCTTCCATGTCAATTTCATTATATGGTTGGGTTTATCGACCGTATTGTTGATTTTCGTTGTTGGTTAATGAAAATCGACATTACGGTCGATTAACCCAATTATATAGGATAGAATGGTGAAGAAGAATACATGTCGTCAATCAGTCAATCTCGATTAGTTGGTTAAAGATCTATAGTTGATTTAAGATTCATTGGTTTTTTTTTTTTTTTTTTGTGCAGAAGTTAATACCTATTTTGATTTTTATGTCTGCATAAATAGTTTATGTTGCAAACTGGATTAATGGAATGTTTGGAATATTTTTTCTCTGCGTTGAATTTGTTTCTCGATAATGTATTTTTTGCAGAGGCTTTTTTTATTAGCAGGAGTAGATGTTTGTATGAGATTTTCCCGAGTAAAGGGACAGTTTAGATGTTTATAGATTCTGCTGGTGATATTAGTTTTCATCCTGGAGTGTCTGGCTATTGATGCGGAGATTTTAACTTAAGGTGTGTTTGGATACCGCTTATTTTGCTGAAAACTGAAAACATTGTAGCAAAATAAATTTTAAATGTGTGAATAGTGTCGTGAGACTCATTTTTAATGAAAGTTTTGCTGAAAAAGAGGTTTGTAGGTCCTATAAATAGTGCACGGGACCCGCTGGAAAAACATAAAATGCTTTTCTCAAAAAAAAAAAAAAAAAAAGGTGAAACGCAGACGCTGGATGTGGCCGTTGTATCCAAACGGATACTTAGTATAATATCTTGTATCTCGTTACAAATGAAATGAACATTTACTGTCAAGAAAAAAGTTTACAAGTTTGATAAATTTAGATAATGAAGAAGAAAAAAATAAAAAACGAAAGTGGATGCAGACTATATAAGGGGAGTTATCTATTTGGATTTCATCTAGTAGAATGTGATTAGATTTTCTGGCTCTGTAACTGGTAATATAGTTATTTTTCTCTTTTAGTAGTACTTTTAGATAAAATATTGCTTTTTTTTTTTTTAATTACTTTTGTGCTTGTAAATAGTTTCTTTATAAGGTTGGGATAAAAAAAAAATCAGAAAATAGATGGTGAAATTACTTCAGTGTTAGCTATGCCTATGGAATTATGGAACATGGATATTCTGAGTTATCCTCTAGACGAGGCTTTTCTTGTCTTTGTTCTATTAAGTTCATGAAATAATGATGTCTATCGGTTAATTTTACAATTCAAAGTATTAACTGCTGTATTTTATAGATTCAAAACCTCATTAAAGGTTAATATTACCAAAAATAGTAATATTTGTGAGAATCAATGACTTTTAGCTAACATTGACAGTCACCGTTTTCATAAATTGTTTCTTTCAACCACATCTCTTTACTATTTCCAAACTTGACCGAACTGCACTTTGTCTGAAGAAACTATCTTATAAACTATCTGGCAACCAGAGAGCCTGACTTGGAGCCTTTTGTGGTTGGATCCCTAATCCAACTACTTTGTCCTGTTACAAAGTTTGGGTGGCTTGATGATGATAGATTTAAAGAGGCGATGAACTTTTTAAGCAGGGTGATGATTTTTTTTTTCTTTTTTTTCTTATTTTTTAATGATTGCTTCTAGGAAATATATACAATTGTCTTCTCCTGTGTCATATTTTTTTTCTTGTTGCGTTAGGTTGTTAGTATAGGACTTAGTATATAATAACATTTTGGTTACATTATTATAGTGGTATTTTGTCATTATCATCATCATCATAAATAATTGTATGCACTGATTACCAATTATCTAGGTAATTGGTAATCACATTGTCTCTTGGTCTAAACTACTAGTGCTGACTTGGGCTAAAAGGCCTATTCGAACCCAAATTCAAGTTTTGGACAATTGCCTACAGCCCTTTTATGATAAGTAATAAAATTATATTAAAGCATAGGAACCTCCTCATGTACATATATGGTGTATAGAATGGTGAAGAGGAATACATGTGGTCAATCTCGATTAATATATGATTAAGATGTGCTTGCTTACAAATTATATGCTTACATCAGGCACCATATCATTGTGCCATTGTTTCTGAGATGAATTAGGTTAGTAGCGTAAATTTCTGATTAAGATCTTCTAGTGGATGCTATACTAAAAGAGCACAAATTCTGAAACATGGAGAAGTTCTTCCTGACATCTCATGATGTCATTTGTGCTGAGGCAGTAGCCTTATTATATATATATATATATATATTTTTTTTTTTTTTTCCTGTGTCCTGCATTTTGTAGTGAAGGTTATTTTTCTAGGATAGAATGTAAACTCTTTATTTCTTGTTTTACAACCTTTATAGATAGTATGCTTGTGATTTTTTAATTGAGGAAGCAGATTGCTTTGAGCAATGTAAATTTCTTGAAAGGAGTTGGTTTTATGTCAGATCCTCTTTTGGCTGATTCTTCTTCGACAATCCTGTCTGTGTCTTGTCTGATATTTATTGGGTCCTTGTCTTTTCAGCTGGTTGGCCGTTCTTGACTGATTGGGAGTGGAGGAATGCTTGAATTTCCAAAGAACTAATTTTGTTCCATCTTTTGTTATGTGACAATTTTTTGTCTAGAATTGGGAACTTAATATCCTCTATTTTCAGTTGTAGCCAGTTTGTAAAATGAATGTGTTGTGGTGATAGCTGGGCTGTACTTCAACAAGTTTGTTCTTAATGTTACTGACAATAATAATGAAGATAAATTTTGGTTGCTTACTTGCTTATAGTCTTGATATTCTGCTTATACCACTTGACAGATGTCATTTTATTGTAATTTCAATTGAACTCAACTTGACTAAGTCTTAATCCCAACTAAATTATGGATGACTATATGTATCTTTTCCTATCATTATATCATATCAAAGGGTATGCTCTCTTGTTAACCTGAGTTAAATCACTCTCTCATTTGTGCAAGGATTCTAGTTCGTGCATTTTAGTTGTGACTAAGTTTTATGCTAACTATCAATTTGCAGCACCCACCACTTTTCTTTGGGCTTGGTACCAGCTGTATATAAAGATTAGGACACTAAGCATCACACAGGTAGAGTTCCATTTGACTCTGAATGTTTCTCCTTGTTATCTTTCTGTGTGAAAAAGTAGCTTGTGTTACTATTTATTTAGGGTCACAGGTGTAATTGCTGATCGGGTTTTTAATATAAATTCTTTTAGTTAAATTTTTCTTCTTTTTTCCATAATAGATAATGATTCTTTGTCAATGTTTTGATTACAAATATGTCATCTTAGTTCGTCAATTGTCAGCCCAATTCTGGATTGCCTTCTATGCTTCAACGTAAGATATCAGTAAGTTTTTCAAGTTTTCCAGATATCTCTAACTTCACTGCACCGACTTAAAAATGATGCTAATACACTGATTTTTATGTTAGAATGGTATCTTTGTATTTTTTTTTCTTTAAAAACTTTTATTTGATTGTAGTATCAATTTTTTTTTTTTGACAACCCCCCCCCAAAAAAAAAAAAAGTTAGAAGTAACAGGGACTGGTGCTTTCAGTATCCTTTAATGTTTTATCATTTGATTTAACGGGGACATCATTTAATGAAAGTTAGATGAGATTGGTATGGTACAGGTACATTTAACTTTTTTTGAGGCAAACGATCTTGATATAATTCATTAGCCTTGTATGTTTTTTCTATTTTGGTACTTTTTTGTTAAAACTATTGTTGCCTTGTGATGTATAGATTCTAATTTCTTGAAGGCAGGTTCTTCAGGATCCGTCAACACTTCAAATAATTTTTGATTATTATGCAATCAATTAAAGCCATTTTTCGGAAGAGGTTTGTATTTATTATATCCCTTTTGTAAGATAACCTTTTTCTTAATAATTATTTTAAAGCTGTCTTGGAGAGATAAGTTCTTTATGCTGTATCCTGTTGCGGTATCTAAGTTCATTAATTTGTTGGAAGTAATATTTTACACATTTTAAATCCCATTTTCTATTATGTAGTGATATGCCTGAATGAGGTATTCACAGATGATTCATTTCATAATTTAAATCCCATTTTAAATTGACGACAATGTTTTTAATCATAGTATTGGCTTGTCACAATTTTTGAATCCTTTTAATTATGTTGAAGCTTGACAAGTTGGCTTTTTGACAAAAGTGCATTTCCAACTTTTCCATCTTTGTGATAAATGGATCATTTGGAAGGAAAGGAATTACTGGACATTCAAAGGCATTGAACAGCCTATGGTGATAGTGAAGTTGAATATTTCTGCGCACTTTGTACGATTGGATGGCTACTATGGGAGGTCATTCCTTCTCTAGTTTGTTGGATCTTCTTGATTGTTATACTTTTACATAATTTAGATGCACCTCCAGCACACTGCTGCTGTTTCCTTTCTTTTTTTTTCCATGTTGATGGGCAAGTCCAAGGGGTTCTTCCTTAGAAAGATATCATTATGTTATTTAAAAAAAAATAGTTAGCTTAAAAATTGTATGGTTTAGACTTCTTTAAATGTGATGATTTAAAACCAACATGTAAACTCTCATGGGAAATGAGAAATGGGCGAGGGGGATGTAGGCTTGTCGCTTGTGAGGAGATACTTGTTGATTTCATTAGAGAAGCCATTCTTACTGTATGCTTGCAAGCAAACCATTTCAACAATCACCATGATGTTTTGATTGTTGTTTCTTTTAGGATATGTTTTGTTTCCCTGCTATTTATTTGGTGGAAATTTCTTTCTTAAGATTAAATTCCTTAGTAATATTCCTTTTTGTAGCTAATGGAAAATATGTGATGAATTTATTTAAAGCTTCATAAACATAAGTCGACTATTGAACCAGTGATCTTTTCCCAAAAAAATATTTCTGGAAATTTTATACAGCAAAACAACAGGAGCCTTGGGAAAGCTAACCCATAAAAAATTTAAAGAAAAATTATATGTTTTTTGTAACTTTCAATAATTATCATCTTGAAAATTGTAATTGTCAAAGTTGTTGCACGTTCAGAACCAAATCATGATGGGGAGTTGGGAGAATTCATTTACATAACTGGAATCTGTTGATAACTTTAAAACATAGGCTGTTCTCGGTCATTTTAAAATTTACTTAAATATTTAACATTTATTGCCCGTTTATATACTAAAATAATAGTTAATTGATTATATATATATATATTTATGGATCATTTTATCCCCACTGAAGTTTGTTCCATTTTGGTTTGGAGGCAGGTCTTCCTGATGATGATAATTATCATGCATTTTGTTGTCTGCTCGGCTGCTTTAAAATGAATTATCAGGTGACTTTGACTATGTCCTCACTCAATATATGCATTCAACTGCTTTTGTTGTGCCTTATGTCATCTGTTTGGCTTAATTGCTTCCTGTTGATTGGTAATTTTCTTAATCTCAAAATAATATATAACTATAAGATGCTTCTGTTTATAATATCCATTTTAACTATTCGGTTGAAAAAAAATTGAAAAGCTTCGCTTTTTCCACGTCAAGAGTTCTCACATAGGACAAGAACATTATTTATTCTAGATGTTGTATTTTGTGGACATATATTTGTGTTAGTTTTTGAAATTTTTTTGGAGGAAGTATAAGAGTAGTGTAATCATGAAAAGGAACTTATGGCAATGCATATCTATCTACGTTTTGGTGCAAAATTTTCTTTTTAAGATAAAATGTAAGTATATAGATAAATGTTTCGCTTGAAATGCCTAGCTGGACGGACAGTGCTATGTGAGTTATTATAAATTTGCTTGATGGACAGCCTATACTATGGTGGGGCTTATTGTTATGTCTATTGGATGTACTTTATCAGAACCGTATTGCCTATATCTGGTCTCTCCAATTGACCTAGTTTCCTTTCTAAAATTTTTCCTGAGACAATTCTAGACCCAACATTGTATTAAAGTTTTCAGTTTAAAGGGTGGTGTTAGAAACTAATTCTTGTGTTTTCAAGCTTTCTTGAATGAAAATCCGGGGAACAATGTTAGTTGTAAGAAAATTTTATAACAGTGTTAATTGTAGAAGGAAAAATGAGTGTGGATTTAAGACTGATTGGGTGTGTATGTGTTTCTTACAAATAAAAGTACTAGAATGATGTTCCTAAAACTTCAGTGCCCTTTTGGCCAGTTGGCGGAAGTTAGTGCCTATTTTGGGGGTTTCTTCACACTGTTGATAGTGATTTGAGGTGTAGGTTAAGTCACAATTTAGTCGTCCTACCAATCTTGGTCAAATTTGACTCTGTGTGGGTTATGTGAATGGTGGTTGTGACGTTGAATATAGAGAGGGTATAAATATCTTGGTCTGTGTGTGAGTGTGGTCACCGAAGCCTAGGAAAAGGAATGATTTCGTTGCCGGAGTTGGATAACACTGAAGTTGCAGCAAAGTTATGGTCTTGGCTGTGAAAGGGTGCTTTAGTTTTTTGATACAATGTTGTTCTTTGAGAAATGTGTTTAGGTTTAATTAATTTACCCAAACACACATACATATTTATTTATTTGGATACATTTTAAGTGGGAGTGGGCGATTCGAGCCCTGAATGTCTATGTAAAACACTAGGAAATGCTATTTGACCTAAAGGTCACTCGCACAATTACGTTTATTTTAGAGGTGAGAAATTTCAATATTACAAATTTATTCCTCATTTATACATATTAATAGCAGTCTGCATTGTTTGTTGCCAGTGTAATTATGAATTTGGTGCTGATTTACAGATATCAAAGGAAGTTGTTGGTCATAATGATTATTGCAACAGAAACAAAGGAAGGGCTGGGTAGCGAGTCATAAGAAATGTGCCCTTTAGTTGCTGGAGGAGGATTTCATTGGAGATGTTGCCACAAAATGGACTTTTAGAGTGACTGATAATGCAGGTAATTTTTAGGGTTCACATGTTACTTAAAGTGGGGGATATGGTTATTCCATTAACCAATTATTAATCCTGAGCTTATGGGTAGCTCTGTTTTTTGGGCTGGATGCTATTGAACTTTTTGAAGGGTGCTTTTGTCATGGGATGAGGGGGTAGAGCGTGAAGGAGGATATGAAGCTGATTCTATTTCTTGTTTGTAGATTGAGGTTTGTTTTTCTTGGGTAGTTACAAGGGTTTACAAACTCCAAAATAGCTAACAGCATTTAAGACAACCATATCTCTCACTAGGAAATCTCAATGCAATAAAATGCCCCCCCCCCCCCCCTCCCCTCCCCGGTCAGTGCATTAAATATGACAAGTCTATTATACTACAATTGTCATTTTATTGCATTGAGATTTTTATAGTGAGAGATATGGTTGTCGTAAATGCCGTTAGCTATTTTGGAGTTCTCTACTTTTATATTAAACAATGCATTGGTGGATATTCCTTTGAAGGGAAGCCAGTACAGATTGGTCCAACAATCAATTGTCACCTTACTTTTCTCATATGACTACAGTTTAGAACAACTGTAGAAATTTCTCTCTAATAGGAATTACACCTAGAGAAAATAAAGCTCCCACAACCTGAAATCATAGACAAGGGGTCATGACAGAGTTTCAAACTGAACAAAAAAACTTCCAAATCCGTTTCCATGGGGGACAATTAGAATCGCTCAAAATTTTGGAGCAAAAGGGGGGGTGTGGGGCATTGTGGGGTCAGATTTCTATAAGGGGGACTTCTTACTTCTATTATATTTTTATCTATTTTCTCTAATGTTTTGGTGAGCACAGTCACTGATGGATACCCGAACTTGTTAATGCTGATGGATATACTGATTTGGTACGTTTAATAGCAGACTTCACTTTGAAATATCTTCATTCCTGGCAGGTTCATTTATCTCCCATAACTTTTGAGTATTTTTTATGAAGAAATTATGGAATTTGATTTTATTATGGATAGATGTAATGAAATTCCTCGTCTGAATTGATGAATTTGATATCTTTTACCAGTGGGCTGGCAGAAGTGTTTATTACCTTTTAAGGTTGTGGTCAAGATTGGTCACATCTGTACTGTTTTTGAATACTGACACAACAAACCTGCTGGATGAATATGCGCCCAATATTGTAGATGGTTTTATTTCTTCAAGATTTGATTCTTTGTGGATGAGATAGCAGCTATAATTTTAGCAGTGATGCAATGCTTTCATTTTCAGTAAGTAAATTTTTACATTACTTTTCGTTTCATTTAGCTGCTTCCGTCTGAATTTTCTGATGAACTCTCTGAGGATCCACTTGATAATGCTGAACTCATTCAGGATCAACTTGATTTCGTTCCTTACCTTTGCAGATTTCAGGTTTGGAAAACACGCTCAAATCATGAATACTTTTGAAAAGTTTTACATTTCATTTTTGGTTAAACTAAACAACCCTTCAAATTTTTCCAAAATTGCTGATGAATTTGACTTTAACACCATCTTTTCTTGTGTGAATTGCAGTATGTAAATTGTGGTATGTATATAATGAAGATTATGGGGCCTATTCTGCAATTGTTTGTGGTACTCTATTGAATACTCCCTTTACGCATTTTCTCTTCCTTTCTGCAATAATCTATATATATAATATAAAAGTAAAACTTTTGACTTTTCTTTGACCACTTCTTATTGTGCCATGTGGCTATACAAATTTAGGCCACATATACTTTTAAAAATACTGAACAAATGTGTCTGTTTGTTTTGTCGATTAAACGAACAATTTCAGTACACATTTCAGTAAATCTAAAATGAAACATATCTACTCACTGTTTCAGACGCACTGTAAAATTGAAGCATGTGATATCCAACGGATTGATAAAATACCATACCAACATAAGTTGTCATCCCAAAAGACACCGCCTAAACTAACAGCGCTTCAATAAAAGTTAAATGAATTCCATTAGAAGCGTTCGTACCAATTCACTGCTTCAAACACCATTATAATCTCTAACTGTTGCTTAAAACCCATATATCTTCTTCTTTCACAAATCTCAAATAAACACTTTGAAACCACAGAAATCCCCACTCAGATCCAAGAGACCACCTCTTAATGCATTTACAAGGTTTGGGTTGGCGTTTACAATGTTTGCGTAGCATTCGTGTTCTCCCTTTTCGGCAAGAGAACAAATGGGACATTGGGACAGATCAATTTTCAGGGACTAAGACGGTTCCATTGGAGAGAGGCTACAGTTGTTTTTCTTAATGGTTTTTTGCCATAATCATCTTGCCGTTCGGGAGACAATATGGCATGTTGGGTTTGGTGTTTGATTTTTCTATTACTTTTGCTCTGCGTTGATTTTATGTTTATTTCAATTAAATCTTCAAATTAGATGATAAAGCATTGGAAGTGATGCATGTTTGATCTTGCTCAGTCAAAGTATTTTATTTCTGATTGGTTACCAGGATAAATGAGCGGAAGGGATTAGAAATTTAAATCGTCATAATATGTTCTTTTAGGGCGTCTGTCATCTCTTCTTAGTTCTTACGATATCACTTGCCTGACTACCTTTGACCATGTAAACTGGTGGTTAGATGAACTCCAGTATACATACTTATATTTATTTATTTTGTTTGTGTTCATATTTCTAATTGAAAGGTGAATCTTGGGTTTGTGTTTCCTATCAAATTGAGATAGATGCATACTTCTTTAGTATTTTTCTACTCTTCTGCCAATGAGGTCTTCCTCCTCTAATACAAATAGATAGTGAGTAGGCAATTTTCACATTTGAGCGTAATACTATGGATACTTACACTTTTGCACATTCTAAGTCTAATAAAAATTCTAACTCTCACATATACCAATTTTACTGTTTATTTATTTTGTTATTAAAATGTTTGTATTTCTTACAAATAAACAATGGATGTGATATTGATAGTTTGCTATTTCATTAAAGCACTGATTCATAGATTTCATATGAATGCATGCTAATTATTGAATTAAATCTTAAATAATTGTTTATGCATTTGCGTCACTTGGATTGAAGGTTTAGAGAGGTACATTTTCAGGGTATGACTTCTTTGGGTGTATATTTTAAATTTTTGAGAAAACAGTCATGTTGACAGATGGATAAGGATATATTAGTAAGTGCATTGGTCCACAGAGAATGTATATTGGAAGCTTCATGGAGGCTGAAAATAAGTATAAATGAATCATTACAATTCCATTAGTCAATTTGTGTTTGCGAATCATTACATTTTTAGGTCTTTGAGAAAATTATGATCTATGTTCAAAGAAGATGAAGATTACAAATAATTTACTTATAAAAAAAAACGATTACAAATAAATTGAGCATCCCATTTTAGAAAGAGGGACAACACGTAAATAGCTTCTGATAATAATCTCTCCCCCTTTGTAGTTGATTGGCCAATCTTTAATTCTATTAATGATGGATTTAGAATGTCAGGTTAGTTGGTGATAACATGGTTTTTTTTTTTTGGGTTTAGTGTATCAAAAGTTTTTTTTTTTTCTTATATTTATCATTAATATTTGTTTGCAGCGCATTTGCATCAAGTCTCATCATAGAATTCATGTTTGTTTAAGCCAAGTGATGAACTTTTTTTCTTTTTTAATTTTTTGTTTTGTTTGGTTTTGTTTTTTTTTGTTTTTTCTTTCCTCCTTATTTTTTAAAATGATTTCTAAGAAATATATATCATTATCTTCTCCTGTGGCATATTTGTTTTCTTATTGTGTTAGGTTGTTAGCACAGGACTTTTTATATAATATAACATTTTAATTACATTATAGTGGTATTTTGTCATCATCGTCATCGTCGTATATAATTGTATGCATTGATTTGTTTAGGTCTTTTGTGTTGATACCAATTATCTAGGTAATTGGTAATCGCATTGTCTCTTGGTCTAAACTACTAGGGCAGACTTGGGCTAAAAGGCACATTTTAACCCAAATTCAAGTTTTGGACAATTGCCTACAGCCCTTTTATGGTAAGTAATAAAATTGTATTAAAGCATAGAAACCTCCTTATGTATATATATGGTGTATATATAGATAGCCTAAAGAATTACAAAGAATGATAGTTATAATCATGGTTATCAGTGTCGTACAATACGCGATATGTATGGTTATAATTAGGTTCGGAAAACATGCATCAGGAATACTTTTGAAAAGTTTTATGTTTCGTTATTGGTTAAACTAAACAACCCTTCAATTTTCTCAGAAATTGCTGATGAATTTGATTTTAACACCATCTTTTCTTGCGTGTATTGCAGTATGAAAGTTGTGGTATGTATATAATGAAGATTTTGGAGCCTATCTTGCAATTGTATATGGTACTCTATTGAATACTCCCTTTCCCTACTTTTTCTTTCTTTCTACAATAATTTGATATTACATGTAGTTTGCTTTGTATAGGATGGAGCGAACCTTCAATGCGTTGCAGATAACATTCAACTCTCTTTGGCTGAAGTCAAACTTGCTTGGATAGTGTATGTTGTTGCTGCCATTCTTAAGACTAAGCAAATTTCTGGCCATAAGTTATGTTTTCATTGCTGATTACAATTATAGCATACAGGGGAGAATTGTGTATCTCGTCAGGCCCTTTTGCTTCTCTATTCCAGTGGAGAATTGCAAGAAGTATTTGATGCAGAACTTTCAGCTCGTGTTTGGCAGTTGACAGTGGGTGAGTTACACAGTCAGGTATGTCATTAAACTGAGTTGACTTTTTCTTTTCTTAAGAATGCAATATTTATGGTGTGGAATTGTCGCATTTTATATCCATTTTTTCCTTCTTAAACATGTTTTTATAAATATAAACATGACATCTTTGTATTAGGAGCTTTGGACTTACAAGTTTATATTAAATAGTTATCTTATATATGGTTGTTGTAAAGTGATACCTCGGGCAATTCGTAAGTGGAGTCCATTAATCAAGTGTTGCCCATATCAAGTTGTATCTAAACCTGTTGGTACTATTACTGTGATAAAGATTATTGTTTGAGGTCTGAATATGAGTTCAGGAATCAATATGAGGTCTAATGTAACTTGCTTGACCAGTCACAATTGTAGGACATTATGAAGTATATGTTACCACTTTTTTATCTGACCTCATTAATAATCCACATTTTTGAAACTTCTAATCCCCGGTCTTTGCATAAAGTCAGGGTGGTAGCCAGTTTGACTCAAAAGATCTGAGGTTTCATTAGCATTGTAAAATTCCTGGAATGCTACTTCAGTTTTCCTTTTTGGAATAGTTAAGCCCAAACTTTTACAATAATGTACTACCAGGTTATAAATAAAGTTCTTGGGTACAAAGTCTACAGACTGACTAGATTCGGATTTGGACTTGACATTTGGAGATTATATAATTGTTTTCCCACTTAGACCATAGCCTGATTTGACTGGTTACCACTTGTTATGAGTAATATAAATGTGAGGGACAAATTAGAAAATATTATATAAATAGTATGTGTTGTTTTGGGGCAATTAATTTTTAATCCTACACACTTCCCAAAGATTAACACTAATTAAATTGTATTGCACTTGGTGTTAGTTACCTCCAATTGAGTTGAACCAACTGTGAGTCTTACATGTGAAAGAAGTTTAGAGAAAAGTACATGTATCATTTACTAGTATCTATTTTGTTTTGTATGAAGAGTGTGATGAATGTTGTGGCTGAGTTGTAGCTTAAGTGGCACTTCCTCCCCTCTTGAGAAAGCGTGGAGGTGAGGACATTTTTGTTGAGAGAGAGAGAGAGAGAGTGGATGTGATTTCTACCTTGTCAGTTGTCTTCTTTTTTTTTTTTTAATTCTTAATGCAGTATGCTTTACTACTGGATTATTCTCCTGCTGCTATTAATGTTATTGCTACTATCATTGTGCCAATTTGTTAATCTCTGGATTATTATTCAATGCCATTTCTAAGTTTTGAAGTTTGCAACAAAAGTTGACCTTGTTTGTATTACATCACACATTTATCTTGTTACAAAATTATCTATGACATGGGTGTGGATATCCATAAGAGTTCCGACAGAAGCATCCCCATCCAAATTAATTTTGTGGGGTATCCTTAGATTAAAGGAAATGACTCGGACTAATGTCTTCACCATGAGTCTTTTAATACCCTCCCCAAAGATGTGCAATAAAGAATAGAATCGAAAACCTTGCTTTTTTGTGGCCAGTTCCTGTGGCTTTGGTGATCTTCTTCACTTCCATTTTAATCATGGATAATTTAAATCTTGTTAGAATGATCCACTGTGTAATGTCACAGTGCATATGCAATGTCACAGTGCAATAATGAATGATCCACTATGTCAAAGCTTCTCATATACATGCAACACCAATCTACTAAATTGTTTCATATTTTCATGAGATTATCACAAGTTACAAGCTTCTTGTAATTTGCTGTCAGCACAAAGAATGCAATCCTTTTAGAAGCCTTAGCACATGAATACTTTTATAAGGGAAATGTGTATCAGCGGCATAATATGATTGCACATTGAAACTACCATTAATATTACAACAACAACAAAGCCTTACTCCTAAAATTTTGTAGTGAACGCTATTTTTCTAGGATAGAATGTAAACTCTTTATTTCTTGTTTTACCACTTTTATAGATAGTATGCTGTGATTTTTTAATTGAGGAAGCCGGTTGCTTTGAGCAATGTAAATTTATTGAAAGGAGTTGGTTTTATGTCAGATCTGCTTTTGGCCAATTCTTCTTTGACAATCCAATCTGCATCTTATCTGATATTTATTGGGTCCTTGTCTTTTCGGCTGGTTGGCTGTTCTTGACTGTTTGGGAGTGGAGGAATGCTTGAATTTCCAAAGAACTATTATGTTCTATATTTTGTTATTTGATAATTTTTGGTCTAGAATTGGGAACTTAATGTCCTCTATTTTCAGTTGTAGCCAGTTTGTAAAATGAATGTGTTGAGGTGATAGCTGGGCTGTACTTTGACAATTTAGTTCTTGATATTCTGCTTATACCACTTGACAGATATCGTTTTATTGTAATTTCAGTTCAACTCAACTTGACTAAGTCTTAATCCCAACTAATTCATGGTTGACTATATACTTAGCGAAAACGAACTGGAGTATTAATTTACCCAAAGTATGTGGTCCGAGAAACTAGACATAGCTAAGGTTCTGTTTAATACTTAGCGAAAATGAACTAAAGTATTAATTTACCCAAAGTATGTGGTCTGAGAGACCAGGCATAGTTAAGATTCTGTTTAATACTTAGATAGGTAACTTAAAATATCAATTTACCCAAGGTATGTGGTCCGAGGGGCCAGACATGACCAAGGTTTTGTTTGATACTTAGTAAGATAACTGAAAGTATTAATTTACCCAAAACATGTGGTCTGAGGAGCCAGGCATAGCTAAGATTCTATTTAATACTCAAATAGGTAGCTTAAAATATCAATTTACCCAAGGTATGTGGTCCGAGTGGCCAGGCATGACCAAGGTTCTGTTTGATACTTAGGAAGATAACTGGAAGTATTAATTTACCCAAATCATGTGGTCCGAGGAGCCAGGCATAGCTAAGGTTCTGTTTAATACTCAGATAGGTAGCTTAAAATATCAATTTACCCAAGGTATGTGGTCCGAGGGGCCAGGCATGACCAAGGTTCTATTTGATACTTAGGAAGATGTCACTAAGCGTTAATTTACCCAAAGCAGGTGGTCCGAGAGACCAGGCATAGCTAAGGTTCTGTTTAACGCTTAGAAAGATGATATGAGATATAACGCATAATGTAATCAACGAAAATATGGCAAAGTAAACTTTCATTAATAATAACACCTTCTCAGGTTGTTTACATTCCATGGGCTTGGTATAACATTTTCATCTAGATCTTCAAGACAATATGCACCTATTCCAGCCACCGAGGTGATGCGATATGGCCATTCCCAGTTGGGCCCTAACTTTCCCCATGCCGAGTTCTTTGTAGTACCCAAAACCTTTCTTAATACCAAGTCCCCAGGCGCTAATGGCCTTAGCTTCACATTGGCATCATACCCTTACTTGAGCTTATGTTGGTAGTAAGCCAATTGGACCATGGCATTTTCTCTTCGTTCTTCAATTAAGTCTAAGCTCTTCCCTAACAGCACATCATTGTTGCTCGAAGTGAAAGAACTCATTCTCAGCATTGGGAATCCGGTCTCTAGGGGAATAACAGCCTCGGCCCCATAAGTCATTGAAAAGGGGGTCTCCCCTGTTGACCTACGAGGGGTGGTCCGATATGTCCAAAGGACGTGTGGCAGCTCTTCCACCCATTTTCCCTTCACGTCATCCAACCTCTTCTTAAGTCCACCCACTATGACCTTATTAACAGCCTCGGCTTGTCCATTCCCCTGTGGGTAAGCTGGGGTGGAATACTTGTTCGTAATTCCCAAGTCACAACAATACCTCATGAAGGCTTTGCTATCGAACTGAAGTCCGTTGTCCGAGATGAGTATATGAGGGATCCTAAACCGAGTGACAATGTTTTTCCAGACAAATCTCTTGGCATCCACGTCCTTGATATTTGCCAACGGTTCAGCTTCAACCCACTTGGTGAAGTAATCCGTGCTGTCTAGCAGATATCTCTTGTTCCCTGCTGCCTTAGGGAAAGGTCCAACAATATCCAAGCCCCATTGAGCAAAAGGCCAAGGGCTGGACAAAGGATTAAGGACCCCTCTTGGTAGATGAATATTTGGGGCAAATCTTTGGCACTGGTCACACTTCTTTACACTTTCTTGTGCTTCCTTCTGCATGTTTGACCACCAATATCCCTGTGTAAGGGCTCTGTGAGACAAAGATCTGCCTCCTGTGTGGCTTCCACAAATCCCTTCATGTAACTCCTCCAGAAGTAGCTCTGATGCCTCAGGGTGTATGCACAGCAAGTACGGCCCAGAGAAAGAGCGTTTGTACAACTTTTGGTCCTCGGACAGCCAAAACTGAAGAGCCTTTCTTCACACCTTGTCAGCTTCTGACTTCTCCTTAGGAAAGATATCTTTTTTAAGGAATAGAACTATAAGGTCCATCCAACTAGGCCCCACCCTGATCTGATGGATTTAGACCATTTCCCTCTTCACCTCAGTAGGCTTGCACAAGTCTTCAACAAGGATGACTTGAGGTAAACCCTGTGACGAGGAGGTTACAAGAGTGGCTAGAGAGTCAGTATGTGTGTTTCCATTCCTAGGGATATGCATCAAATTGAAAGACTCAAACCCTGATTGCAAGTGCCTAACTTGATTCAAATATCCTTGCATTCTCACGTCCCTCGCCTTTAACTCCCCCTTTACCTGGTTTACAACTAATCTTGAATCAGAGAATATCTCCATTGCCTTTCCGCCCATTTTTTGAACCATGGCCATTCCTGCCAATAGAGCCTCATATTCAGCCTCGTTGTTTCTGGCCGAGAAGCCCAGTCTTAAAGATTTCTCAATAGTGACCTTCTCAAGAGATACTAGAACCAGCCCCAGTCCAGAACCCTTTTGGTTTGCTGCGCCATTAACATATACCTTCCAGGATAAAGACTCCCGCGAAAAGACTATGCCAACTAATTTTCCATCCATGCCCTTCTTCTCCACCTCTTCTTCTGCTGGGGATTCAGTGAACTTGGCCACCAAATCTGCGAGGACCTGACCCTTGACGGAGATGCGAGGCATGTACTTGATGTCAAAATCCCCCAGTATTATACCCCATTTGGCAATCCTCCCCGTGAAATTAGCACTCCGAAGTAGTGCTCGGAGTGGAAGTTGGGTTAATACAACAATTGTGTGTGATTGGAAGTAGTGGGGTAACTTACATGTAGCATGTACCACTGCCAAGATAGCTTTCTCTAACGGTAGATAACAAACTTCTGCCTCATGTAATGACTTACTCACATAGTAAACTGGCTTCTGCACACCATCATCAACTCGGATCTGCACCAAGCTTACAGCATAAAAAGCCACAGCGATGTAGGCAAACAAGACCTCGTCCACCTCCGGCCTAAACATGACAAGTGGCCGAGAAAGGTACTCCTTAAGCTACTGAAAAGCCGAGGCACACTTCTCGGTCCACTTAATGGTATTTAATGGTATTTAATGGTATCCTTGAAAGGTGTCCAAAAGGCTCATCCGAGAATGGCCTACAGTTGCATCTACCAGCTGGTCTATTCGAGGCATAGGAAAAGGATCTTTTGGACAGACCTTATTTAAATCGGTGAAGTCCACACATACTCGCCACTTCCCAGTCTTCTTTTTCACCACTACAGTATTGGCCAACCACTCAGGGCAAAACACCTCCTTAATAGCCCCAGCCTGCTTAAGCTTCATCATCTCATCTTTGACAACATCAGAATGGTCCTTAGAGGAGCACCGAGGTGGTTGCTTTTTGGGGGTGACAAATGGATTGACATTCAAATGATGACAGATAAAGCTCAAATCCACCCTAGGAGCTTCGTAAGCACTCCATGCAAACACATCAAGGTTCCTTCTAAGAAACTCTATCAGCTCTTCCTTCTCTTGAGGAGGTAGCTGAGCTCCGACTTGAAAAAACTTCTATGAATCATCACCTATAACAATTTTCTCTAAGTCCTCACATTTCGCCTCCTCGACTGTCTCTTCTAGTTGATTTTTCTGCGCACTTTGTACAATTGGATGGCTACTATGGGTGGTCATTCCTTCTCTGGTTTGTTGGATCTTCTTGATTGTTCTACTTTTACATAATTTAGATGCACCTCCAGCACGCTGGTGCTTTTTCCTTGTCTTTGTTTTCATGTTGATGGGCAAGTCCAAGGGGTTCTTCCTTAGAAAGATTCCATATGTTGTTTTAAAAAAACTAGTTAGCATAAAAATTATATAGTTTAGACTTGTGATGATTTAAAACCAACATGTAAACTCTCATGGGAAGGGATGGAAAGGGTAGTAGGGGGAGGGGGATGTCGGCTTGTCACTTATGAGGAGATGCTTGTTGATTTCATTAGAGAATTCATTCTTACTGTATACTTGCAAACAAACCATTCCAACAATAACCATGATGTTTTGATTGTTGTTTCTTTTAGGATATGTTTTATTTCCTTGCTATTTATTTGGTGGAAATTTCTTTCTTAAGAATAAATTCCTTAGTTATTTTCCCTTTTGTAGCTAATGGAAAATATGTGATGAATTTACTTAAAGATTCATAGACATAAGTCAAGACTATTGAGCCAGTGATCTTTTCCCAAAGATATATTTCTGGAGTTTTTATCCAGCAAAGCAATAGGAGCCTTGGGAAAGCTAACCCAGAAAAATTTAAAGAAAAATTATATGTTTTCTGTAACACTCAATAATTATCATCTTGAAAATTGTAATTGTCAAAGTTTTTTCACATTGTGAACCAAATGATGATGTCAGCATTAAGTATAAAGATATTTAACTTGCACTGTTGGGGGGATTCGGAAGAATTCATTTACATAATTGGAATGCATTGATTACTTTAAAACTTGGGTTGTTCTCAGTCATTTTAAAATTTGCGTAAATATTTAACATTTATTGCCCATCTGTATACTAAAATAATAGTGTGTCTATAAAAATATATATATATATATATATTGATTATATTTATTTATGGATCATTTTATCCCTGCTGAAATTTGTTCCTTTTTAGTTTGGAGGCAGGTCTTGCTGATGATGTTAATTATCATGCATTTTGTTGTCTGCTTGGCCACTTTAAAGTGAATTATTAGGTGACTTTGACTATATGCTCACTCAATATATGCATTCAACTGCCTCTTTTGAGCCTTATGTCGTCTGTTTGGCTTAATTCCTTCCTGTTGATTGGTAATTTTCTTAATCTGAAAATAATATATAACTATAAGATGCTTGTCTTTATAATATCTATTACCCGGCTAAAGAAAAATTGGAAAGCTCCACCTTCATCACATCAAGGGTTTGTTCTCTTGTAGGACAATAACATTTTTTATTCTAGATGCTGTATTTTATGGACATATATTTGTGTTGTCTTTTGAAAATTGTTTGGAGGAAGTATAAGAAAAGTGTAATCATGAAAAGGAACTTATGGCAATGCATATGTATCTTCGTTTTGGTGCAAAATTCTCTTTTTAAGATAATATATAAGTATATGGATTTCCGAAATGTTTTGCTCGAAATGCCTAGCTGGATGGACAATGTTATATGAGTTATTATAAATTTGCTTGATGGACAGCCTATACTATGGCGGGGCTTCTTGTTATGTCTATTGGATGGACTTTATCAGAACCATGTTGCCTATATTTGGTCTCTACTTCCTTTCTAAAATTTTCACTAAGACAATTCTACACCCGGCATTGTAGTAACGTTTTCAGTTTAAAGGGTGGTTGTGGAACCTAATTCTTGTTTTCAAGCTTTCTTGAATTAAAATCAGTGGAACAATGTTAGTTGTAAGAAAATTTTATAATTGTGTTAATTGTAGAAGGAGAAATGAGTGTGGATTTAAGACTGATTGGGTGTGTATGTGTTTCTTACCTATAAAAGAACTAGAATGATGTTCCTAGAACTTCGGTGCCCTTTTGGCCCTGTTGGCAGAAGTTGGTGCCTGTTTTGGGTTTTTTTCACACTGTTGACAGTGATCTAAGGTGTAGGGACAGTCACAATTTAGTCGTCCTACCAATCTTGTTTGAATTCAACTCTGCTTGGGTCATGTGAGTGGTGGTTGTGACGTTGACGTTAGAGAGGGTATAAATATCTTGGTCTGCATGTGGGTGTGGTCACCTACGCCTAGGAAGAGGAATGATGTTGTTGCTGGAGTTGGTTAACACCGAAGTTGCTGCAAAGTTATGGCGTTGGCTGTGAAAGGGGGCTTTAGTTCTCTGATACAATGTTGTACTTTGAGAAATGTGTTTAGGTTTAATTAATTTACCCAAAAACACATATGTATTAATTTTTTTGGATACATTTTAAGTGGGAGGGGAGATTCGAACCCTGAATGTCATTGTAAAACGCTAGGATATGCTATCTGACCTAAAGGTCACTCTCACAAATACATATATTTTAGAGGTGAGTAATTTCAATATTACAAATTTATTCCTCACTTATACATATTCATAGCAGTCTGCATTCTTTGTTGCCAGAGGTAATTATGAAGTTGGCGCTGATTTACAACTATCAAAGGAAGTTGTTGGTCATAATGTTTTATGCAACAGAAACAAAGGAAGGGCTGGGTAGCGAGTCATAAGAAATGAGCCCTTTAGTTGCTGGAGGAGTATTTCCTTGGGGATGTTGCCACAATGACTTTTAGAGTGACTGATAATGCAGTTAATATTTGCGGTTCACTTGTTACTTAAAGTGAAGGATATGGTTAGTCCATTAATCAATTATTCGTCCAAAGCTTATGGGGAACTCTGTTTTTGGGCTGGATGTATTTTATACTATTGAACATTTGGAAGGGTGCTTTTTTCATGGGATGAGGGGGTAAAGCCTGAAGGAGGATGTGAAGCTGATTCTATTTCTCGTTTGTTCAAAGACTGAGGATGGTTTTACTTGGGTAGTTACAAGGGTGTATAAACTAAATGATGATGTGGGGAAAGTAGAAATAGGGTAAGAGTTCTCGTTTATGAGTTGTAATGGGAATAGACAGGTCATATTCGGGAATATTTAATGCACTGACATTGGGGGGACATTTTATTGCATTGAGATTTCCTAGTGAGAGATATGGTTGTCTTAAATGTTGTGAGCTGTTTTGGAGTTCTCTACTTTTATGTTATACAATGCATTGGTGGATATTCCTTTGAAGGGCAGCCTGTACACATTGGTCAAACAATCGATTGTCGCCTACGTTTCTTATATGACCATAGTTCACAACAACAGTAGAAATAACCCTCTAATTGGAAGCACACCTAGTGGAAATAAAGCTCCCCCAACCTGAAATCATAGACAACGGATCACGACAGAGTTTCAAACTGAACATAGAAACTTCCAAATCCATTTCAATTTGTGTGTGGGGCATTGGGGGGTTAGAGTTCTACGTGGGGGGGCTTCTGACTTCTATTATATTATTGTCCATGTTCTCTATTTATTTATTTATTTTTTTTTGTTAATGCTGATGGTTATACTGATTGGATAAAGCAATAGCAAACTTCACGTTGAATCTCTTCATTCCTCGCAGGTTCAATTATCATCCATAACTTTTGAAGATTTTTTTATGAAGAAATTATGCAATTTTCTCAAAAATTGCTGATGAATTTGACTTTAACACCATCTTTTCTTGCTCGAATTGCAATATGAAAGTTGTGGTATGTTTGTAATGGAGATTATGGAGCCTATCTTGCAATTGTATATGGTACTTGATTGAATACTCCCTTTCCCACTTTCTCTTCCTTTCTGCAATAATTTGAAATTACATGTAATTTGCTTTGTATAGGATGGTGCGACCCTCCAATTCAGTGCAGATGACATTCAACTCTCTTTGGCTAAAGTCAAACTTGCTTGGATAGTGCATATTGTTCAGCATAATTCTTAAGACTTACCAAATTTACGCAGAGTTAAATTTTATTCTTGATTACGATTATAACTTTGATGAGAATTGTGTATCTCCTGTCAGCCCATTTGATTCTCTATTCCAGTGGAGAATTGGAAGAAGTATTTGATGCAAAACTTTCAGCTCGTGTTTGGCAGTTGATAAATGTGAAAAATAGTGGGTGTGTTACACAGCCAGGTATGTCATTAAACCAAGTTGGCTTTTTTTTTTTGTGCATTCAGATTTTTTCAGTACAACTTGAAAATGCAATATTTATGGTGTGGAATTGTAAGCTTTATCCCATCATTTTCATAAACATGTTTTTATAAACATAAACATGACATCTTTGTATTAGGAGCTTAGGACTTACAAGTTTATATTAAATAGTTATCTCATATATGGTTGTTGTAAAGGGATATTTCGGGCAATTCGTATGTGGAGTCTATTATTCATGTATTGCCCATATCAAGTTGTATCTAAGCCTGTTGCTACTAGTACTGTGATAAAGCTTATTGTTTGAGGTCTGAATATGACTTCATGAATCAATATGAGGTCTAAAGTAACTTGCTTGACCAGTCACAATTGTAGGGCATTATGAAGTATATGATACCACTATGTTATCTGACCTCGTTAATAATCCACAGTTTGAAACTTCTAATCCCTGGTCTTTGCATAAAGTCAAGGTGGTAGCCAGTCTGATTCAAAAGATCTGAGGTTTCATTAGCATTGTAAAATACCTGGAATGCTACTTCAGTTTTCCTTTTTTTAATAGTTAAGCCCAAACTTTTGCAATAATGTACTACTAGGTTATAAATAAACTTGTCATTTGGAGATTATATAATTGTTTTCCCACTTAGACCATAGCCCGATTTGACTGGTTGCCACTTGTTATGAGTAATATAACTGTGAGGGACAAATTAGAAAATATTATATAAATAGGTGTGGTTTCAGGGTAATTAATTTTTAATCCTGCACACTTCCCAAAGATTAACACTAATTAAATTGTATTGCACTTGGTGTTAGTTACCTCCAATTGAGTTGAACCAACTGTGAGTCTTACAAAAGAAGTTCAGTGAAAAGTGCTTGTTGCATTTTGGAATCGTTACTTAGTTGTCATCTTTTAAATTTTATAGTTATCATTTTTCATATAATCCATTCTTGAAAGATAATGTATCATTTACTAGTATCTATTTCTTTGTTATAAAGAGTGTGATGTATGTTGTCTGTTAGTTGTAGCTCAAATGACACCTCCTCCCCTCTTAAGAAAGCGTGGAGATGAGGACACTTCTGTTAAGAGAGAGAGAGAGAGTGGACGTGATTTCTACCTTGTTTGTTGACTTCTTTCTTTAATCTTTGATGCAGTATGCTTTACTACTGGATTCTTCTTCTGTTGCAATCAATATTCTTACTACTGTCATTGAGCCAATTTGTTAATCTCTGGATTATTGTTGAATACCATTTCTATGTTTTGATGTTTGCAACAAAAGTTGACCTTGTTTGTATTACATCACACATTTATCTTGTTACAAAATTATCTCTATGACATGGGTGTGGATATCCATATGAGTTCCTATAGAACCATCCCCATTCAAATCAATTTTGTGGGGTGTCCTGAGAATAAAGAAAATGACATAGAGTAATGTCTTCACCATGTGTCTTTTTACTCCTTCCCCAAAGACGTGCAGCAAAGAATAGAAATCGAAAATCTTGCTAGTTTGAGGACAGTTCCTATGGCTTCGGTGATCTTCTTCAATTCCATTTTAATCACTGATCTTTTAAATCTTGCTAGAATGACACTTGGGAGTCTGTTTTGTGCGTCATGACTTCAAAAAGAGAATGCATTATGAATCAAATATGTATGGCTGAAATACCAGCCAACATCTTGGAATATTATAAAATAGGATTGGCCTCGGTACAATTATTGCAGAAATTTTGTATGTTTAAAAAAAAAAAATTTATTTATGGTGTCCCTCCTACCAAAGGTGCTAATAATTTCTGTTTATTTATAGAATTTTTTTGATGACCACATTCATGCTATTGGAATAATAGTTAATAATTAATCTCACCATTTCATTTCCTATTAGCTTATGTTGTTAGGACAGGTGCTAATTTATCATGGTATCTGCCTCCACTCTACCTCATTTAAAAAACAAAAAAAAAAGTATAATATCCCACACACACACACATGGGGGATTGTTAGAATAATAGTTAAATAACTAAATTCACAATTACCTAGCAATTTATGCTTTTGGGATGACTTGTAATTTATCACATGGTATCTTGGGAGACAAGTGAAGAGCTGACCATAATTTTGCATCTTTGGATAAGCAACTTTTTCATTTTAGATCCCGGAACACTTTTTTTCCTCCCACTTTTTTGTTTAATTTATTTTTATGTTTTGCCAAGAGCCTTGAAACTTATTTAGTTGGAACCTACTGGTGTTTCCAAAGGAGACATCTAGGGTTTAAGTTCACCCTCCCCTGTTGTAACTATCGTATTTATTGTTTTGTTTTGAGGCTTGTTGGAAAGTATAATTCATTTTCTATTTCATTGAAGACCAAATTGAGACTTTGATTACCAAAAATTCCTAGGATTGGTTAATAAATCAAGGGATTGATTGCTTAAGACAATCGTGGGATTGAAGCAATCAGTATGCAATTCAAATTCAAATTATCATTGGCTTTTGTATGTAATATCCCTTATAAATATGGATTCCATTAAAATTAAATTTTTAAGAAAATTGAATGAGAAATGAAGCCCTTTAGGCCTCTTGTCCCATGGATGTTGGCCACAAGCCCAAACCACATAAACTCATGTTTTCTCTCTTCTCGTATCTCTTTTCTGTCACATTATCACAAATTTTTACATGATATCAAACCATGTCAATTGGGCCTTGCTTGAATCTCTTCATTCACATAATATTCTTGTTATTGATGGTTTCCATATTCTAATATGATCACCTTGTCAATCATCCTTTATTATCTACCTCCTTTTGCTTCCCATTTTCAATTGAAAATATTACCTCTTCATTTTGTATATTGGTAATTTTACCTGCAATTCTGGTGAGAAAGTGATACAGAGTGGTACTAGCACCCTCTATTGGTCTGATGTTCATGATCATGCCTTGCATTCTTCCAACTTAAGTGAATTTGAACTTCAAACCTGTACCTTTTTTTCCCCTTTCTTTCTTTTTGATTGAGTTCAACCCTCTTCAAGTTCCTTGAGGCTTTTTTGCTGCAACTATATGCTCGTCTATCTGAACTTCATTGGAATCCATGATTATTTACCTATGAAGCACGGACGCGGCTGGGAGGGTGCCGCACCGGAGTCCGACGCGGGGTGCAGCGACCGACGTGGCTGCCCGCGCGTCGGTGCCACTTCTGAGCTTTTTTTTTTTTTTTTTTCACAGATTCGCGCCGACTCGACTCTATTCGCGCCAAACCGGGCCGATTCGACCAGAATTGGGTCGTATAGGCCGGTGACCAAAACGGCCGAAATTGACCGAAACAAGCCGAAATCAGCCTTGAATCATGCCGGAACAGCCAAAATCGGCTTTGAATGAGATCCAAACATCCTAAATCTGTCCTTCCTCAATTTTATTCTGAATATTTATTGCTTCTTTTGTGTTTTCTTTTTTGTTTTGTGTTTTGTTTTCTTTTTAAGAATATTTTAATAGTAAAAATATATAGAAAATATAAATAAAAATATTTTTAATAATTTTTTAATCTCCGCACCCCGCTGCACCTGCACCCTATTTTTTCAAAAATTGCCGAGTCCCGCACCTGCACCCGAATCCGGAAACGCACCCGTGCTTCATTGTTATTTACTATTATTGGTTGCTATTGTAGGAAGATTTTTACAAATTTGAAGTCGTACTCAGAGGTGACAGATCACATCTTCTATTAACTGTTCTTATGAATTCAATTAGTTTAACTTATGGCATGATTTATTTGTATTTGCAGTTTAAAGTGGTTATTCACCATACCTTGAGTGTTTTCTTGGAAATGACATCTGGGTTAGTTTTATTACTTCAGATTCAGTTTGGAAACTTTTTATTTTTTATTATATTAATTTTCTTGAGGTCGAGCTTTGGTGTGATGGCAAGTGCCTTCCGCCAAATGTGATATTTCGCCAGTTCAAGTATGGGAATCAACCTCTAAAATAAATTGGGGATAAGTTTGTCTACCATGATTTCTCCCAAACCCCGCATTAGTGGGAGATTTGTGCACTGGGTGTGACCTTTTTATTATATTAATTCTCTTTGCTGTGTATTTACATCAACATGCAATTTTGTGTAGATATAAGTTGGGAAAGCTGCTTTCTGAAGTTGGATATCATTAAATCCATTATTTCATGAAAATATCACTCTAAGATATATATATATATATATTTTTTCTTTTCTTTTATTTTGGCTTTGTTCTCATATTTAAATTTACACACAACTGTAAGTTACTATTGGCCAATAATTTGGTAATATGTTTGTTAGTTTTCCATTTTCAGAAAGAGCACTTCCATTTCTTAGATGATTACCGAAGTTCTCGTAGTTGAACAACCTTTTATTTCACCATTGCTGCATTGATTTTCATCGAGGACAGCATTTTGACGTTCAAATCTTCAATGGATCCTCTTCCACCGGTATGCAATTTTGTTTAGTCACCCAGTTGAGAGTTTTAAGAATGCTCAACAAAAGTATTCCTGCATTTTTTTTATAAATATTTTGACATAGAAAAAATGGTTGGATGTTGACGTACTCTTTTTATTCCTTTGTTTTTTACATGGATCTTGTAATTTAATAACTGGCTTAGGGTTAAAAACTAAATATCCATACTACTATTATTTATACATTTGGCCTTAAATACAATATGATTAAATTGCCCACATAACTTTAATGTTTTATCATTTTATTTAGTAGTGACATCATTTGATGAAAGTCAGATGAGATTGGTATGGTACAGGTACATTTAACTTTTTTTGAGGCAAATGATCTTGATATAACTCATTACCCTTTTATGGTTTTTCAATTTTGGTACTTTTTAGTTAAAACTATTGTTGCCTTGTGGTGTACTGGTTCCAATTTCTTGTAGCACAGTTAATTAAGGACCCCTTGACACTTCAATTTTATTTTTTTATTTTATGAAATCACTTAAAGCCATTTTTCGAAAGAGGTTTGTATTTATTCTATCCCTTTTGCATGATAACCTTTTTCTTAATAATTATTTTAAAGCTATCCTAGAGAGATAAGTTTTAGAACAATTGGCAAACCGTGAACACAAACTTGTCTAGGTATAGATCTTAGAATCTATAGGGTATATTAGACAATTCTCAAGGTGTTATAAGTCAGAACACAAGAAAAGGAAGCTGCAGGTTTAAGATTTCGAAATATGTCAGGTTCGACCGATCGAGACTGTGGTTCGACCGATCGAGATGCATTTTTGCAGGTTTTTATTTCGGCCCAATAGCTCACTAAGCCCATTAAGTGATTAGAGTTTCAGATCTAATTCTCCTAGTTTACATAAAGTGGGAAGAAAGTGAAAGGGGAAGAGGGGTTTCCTTATTACTTTCCCTGCATAGTTTTTCAAGTTTTGAAACTAATACGAATTTTATAACACTTGAAATTTTTATGTGAAAATATTTCTGGTTTTTGCAGAGAAAGATGGTAACAAATCTCACTCTGTCATCATAGTTGTGCCCATTATTGCTTTTGTGGTAATAATAATAAGCTACTGCATCTACCTAAGAGCTAGGAAGCGAAGGGAGAAACCAAAAAGTAAGTTAATTAATTATTTTATTGTTATTGATGTATTACAATTTTTTTTTGAAAAAAAAAAACTTATACAATGTGAAAATGAATATAATTTGTGTCACTTTAATAAAATGTTAAATTACTTTTTTGTAATTTATGATATATCAGTTTGTAAAATTTATGTATTAAAATATTTAGTATTCTAAGCATCACTCTATTGTCATTTGTAGAGTTATTTGTTATTTGGCTTATTAATTAAGAGGAATATTTTCCCAACAATTATTATTAAAACATGGCATAATTCTTATCAAATGAAACTTAGCTTCCACCAATTAACATTCAGCATGTTCGGGCAAGAAATGACTACCATTAAAACAAATAAAAAATTATTTTTTCCCATTCTCAAAAAAAAAAAAAAAAAAAAAAATACCGATCTATTTGTCATCTAAGACTTTGATAAATAATTAGTTTCTTTTAGAGGTCTTTGCTATTGCATGCACGTATTTTAAATTGTTCTGCTCTCTAAATAATGCCCTAATAACGTCTTGTTTAGGCAATGCGGTGGATGAGTTTAGAAGTGTGGAATACTTGCAGATAGACTTTAACACTATTAAATTTGCAACAAATGACTTTTCTGATGCAGATAAGCTTGGACAAGGTGGATTTGGTGTTGTTTACAAGGTAACGTGACATTTTCATTAACCTTAAACATTATTATCCACTTCATTTTACTTGGAATGAAGAAATTTTATTTCACAATTAATTTTTTGTTGTTGTTAGATCTATATATAATAACATCGCAGTCCATGGTATACATCATTAAATTTATTATGTTTTAATCTGAAGCATGAAATGGAACTAGTCTCACCAAGTAAAGACAACTGTTCAAACTTTCCCTTTTCAATTAAAGGAATCAAGATCTATTGTCCCAAAAAAAAAGTCTATTATTTGAAAAAGTTAGTTGTCATAATGCACAACATGTTAAATCCAGTAGAGACAATTGGTTCAAACTTTCACTCTTCAATTAATGGAGTCAAGATCTATTATCCAAAAAAAAAGGTGTATTATTTGAAAAAGTTTGTTGTCACAATGCACAACATGTTAAATCCAAAAAGTATATTTTCCTAAGGGTTAAATATATTTTAGTCTATAATACATCTTTTAGGGTAAGCTCTATAATGGACAAGACGTTGCTGTGAAAAGGCTTTCAAAAAATTATGGACAAGGAGATCTTGAATTTAAGAAGGAAGTAATGTTGGTGGCCAAGCTTCGACATCGAAATTTAGTTAGAATTCTGGAATTTTGGTTGGAAGGAAATGAAAGACTTCTAATTTATGAGTTTGTGCCAAATAAAAGCCTTGATCACTTCATTTTTGGTATGAGTTTATCTCTACCTTCATTTCATATTATATGCATTGTAATATCATTATGATTTGTACGTCTTTTGTGTATAGACTCCCTCACATTTTAGTACCATATAATATATTTGATTGAATATGTAGATCCTATCAAGTGTGCACATCTAGATTGGGCAAGATGCTTCAAAATCATAGAAGGCATTGCTCAAGGGCTTTTATATCTTCATGAAGATTCTCGGCTTCATATTATTCATCGTGGTCTCAAAGCAAGAAATAATTTATTAGATTCTGAAATGAATCCAAAAATTTCAGATTTTGGTATGGCAAAATTGTTTGCACTTGATCAAAGTGAAGAAACTGCAAGTAGAATTTTTGGGACCTAGTAAGTACCCTTGTTAGGTATGCTTGATGTTTACTTTGTATGAAAGAAACAACTTGAAAGTCCTAACAAGAATTGTTAAAAATTTCTGAATATGCAGTGGATATATGTATCCAGAGTATGCAATGCATTGTCAATTTTCAATGAAGTTTGATGCCTTTAGTTTTGGTGTACTAATTCTAGAGATAATAAGTGGACAGAGGAATAGTTGCTTCCGAAATGGAGTGAGTATTGAGGACCTCCTACGCTATATAAGTATAACTATTTTTTTCTCTAATGTTGCATACACCAAGTATGGAGTGGTAGGTAAGCTTACAGGTTCAAATCTCACCAGATGTGTTAGTTAATTATATATTTTGAAAGAATGCTTCTCTCTCTATCTCTATCTCTTTCTCATGTGTGTGTGTGTGTGTGTGTGTGGGGGGGGGGGGGGTATTTGATTAAATAGCCTTAAAAATCAAAAGGACAAAGAAGGTAAATGTCAACCAAAATACCCTTAGCTTTATTGTGGACTACGCTATCTTTTGAGATTATTTTTGGGTATATGTCTCTTGTGCCTACTAGTATGACACTAAACATAATATCTAGGTAGCTTGTATAATCATTTGGGATCAACATGAAGAATGTGTAGTTTAAAGGAAGGGAAGAACTATCTCATATTGAATAGCCCTTTTTTCTGTTTAAAACACAACAAAATAGTGTTCTCTCAAATATTGAGTGTGTTAGCTTAAATTATTTTGTAGGCATGGACAAATTGGAAACAAGGTACAGCTTCAAATCTTGTTGATCCCAAATTGAAGGCAGATTCAACTACTAAAATAATGAGATGCATTCACACAGGATTACTGTGTGTTCAAAGAAATGTAGCTGATAGACCAACTATGGCCTCAGTTATTCGTATGCTTAATAGCTTCTCTTTTACTCTACCAATTCCTTCGGAACCTGCATTTTTTATACACAGCAATATTGAATCAAACCTTTCCTCGCAATGGGAGCATGATTTAAAGGTGATAGAATCAGATCAATCTAAAAGCAACTTTGTCCAAGGCTCGATAAATCTTAGTATTGAGCTATCTCTTCGCTAGTGTATGATGAATTTGAAATGTTATTCTACTAATTTTTCTATTTCGTTTTTTGAAGCTTTTTTTATTATTTGAGAATATAAAAAAAATATGTTATTAATGATGAAACAGTTTTACCTTAGCAATCTTTCCTAAACTTGAACCATTTAGTTGGAAAATAAAAAGCGGAAAAAGAACTTACCTCAATAAGACTCATTATTCAACCATGATTGATCCATGACTTCAACATGACATTGCTAATATTTAGTAGTTAATTGCTCTAAACTAATATTGTATTTAAGAATTGGATATATCACTGCTTTGTGTTTATGCTTAAGGTTTGGATTTTTTACATTGTTATACTATGTAAGATTGGGAAAGGGGCATGGATTGGATCAAAAACTCCTATGTACTAGACCCATTAAGATATGAACACATGGCAAGTATTTAATACATATCTACATTCCAGTAGCTAGGTCTAGTGTACAGAAACACTAGACCTAAGCCGGCTCCTTGACAAGATCCTCACACTGTGCTTGATTCTCATTCCTCTTATGGTTTGCATCCCAAGAAAACTCTTAATGCAAAAACCTAGGTCTCAAAATAGTGCCAAATCACTCCAGCACATTACCAACGGGCTTAATAGCCCAATCACCAATGGTACATGTCTCTTTTCCTCTTCATTCTCGCGGTTCAATCCCATCTCAGCAACCATCTATAAAAAATTCTTCAATCACATTAATTGTTACAAGCGTTTAATAAAAAATAATAATACTAAGTTGTACTAAGCTTTTATCCTTCCTTAGAAATTGTTCATAACTTCATATGCTTGCAGATGCTACGGTCCTACCCAATAGCCATACCTTCCAAATTGTGTTTTCAGAATGGGTGTTCTCACTTCTCAAATATAAATGGAAAAGCAAAAGGCAAAAAATAAATAAAATAACGAAGGACGAAATAATGTGGCCCACGGGAAAGGGGGGGATTTTGTGAATATCCCATTGAGTTTACATCATTCAAAATTTCAAATGTGTACATATTGTATTGTTTGTTTTATATATGTTTATAAACTAATTAAATTCTAATATTTCAGAAAAAAAAAAAATTCTAATAAATGAATTCACACACATTTAGTACCCAAAAAGAAACAAAGATATATGCAAATGCACAAATACAATCTCTTTCAATTTCTTTGTAACATTGTAAAATTAAGATTGAAAGGGAAAGGAGGCATTCCAAGATTAGTTTATATCAATTACCTTTTATTATGAAAAGGGAGACTAATATTATTAGTTATAAAAATCCAACTACATTAATTCAAATTGAAAGAGCGAGAACGGCCTAAGACCGAAAATCGAATGTAAACACTGTTGAACAAAGGGTAATTATTGAGTACTTCCAGAGTATCATAAATGCGTATTCCTTTTCTCACATAACTGTGGATCTCACTAATTAAATTTATAGTAGGACCTACAATTCATGTGAGAAGGGGGAGTACACATTTATGATACTTCCAAAGTATTCAATAATTTTCTTTGAACAAAATATGGACATTAATGCTATTCAATTTTCTATTGAAAACAAATAAACCTTAAATTTTTAGATTCATGTAAAACAGCTAAATTTTTAATATTAATATCTCCTAATTTTTAATAACACCTTAAAAAATATCCTTTTTTTTAAGAAGATCACGCCAATATTTCATTTATGGTTTCTTTTATTGTAATAGTAATTATACATTTATTCAAGAATTATTCTTTTCATGTAACATGACCTAACATGTTCGTAGATTATGAATGAACATGCTTAAGATGCACGATGCAAAAGATTAAAAAGATGTTTCTCAAAAAAAAATTTAACTATTACTCAGAAAACAATTTTTTAAAATATAATTAATGATTTGGTCCATAGAGAAGTCTCATTTTCCAAGGTTTGTACCCATCCACTTCTGTTTCAATCAATTACTTTTTTTTTTTTAATGAATGATCAACCATTAATTTTATTTCAGAGACTAGATCAGAATCCATTATTCAAAGCACTAGATACGGCTAATTGATTAATATATATAGGTTTATATATTAAACCTATATATTAATATATAGGTTTTGTTGGATAAATAATAAAACACTTGGTAATAATGGTTTTGATTAAGTGTTATAAATGAGTCAAACCAAACCCATACAAAGTGTGTCCAAATACTGTATATCCGATCTTTTTTTTTATACAAGATAAAAATTCTACTCTAATCTAATCTAAATATATATGTGTGTGAGACTCCTTCCTGAAGACTTGAACCCTGACTCTTGCTCTCCACACTCCACAAACACTTATAGAGTGACTATCACGCCAAGGAAGCGCGGTGGGACCGTGATATAGTGCATGTACAGTCTTGTCTTATATATATAAAGGGCGGAATAGTTCATTTTGTGCAATGATTGAATTACACAAACATGTGGTTTTGTAGAGAACAATACACTAAAAATCATATTTCGCCCTTTTTCTCATCAATTTCATTATAACATTTAGACGGAGAATACTGTATGTTTTGTTCTTATAACTAACACCACCGTTAAAGTTCGTTTGTAACAGGACTTTTGACTTTCAACGCTAAGAATGCCAAGCTAAGTTCTGCCATTTTTGCTCATATAAAATCTTATCAATAGGGACGTGTGTCATTAATTTATCTTGACTTCAGGCAATGTTTGCCTTTATCCTGATGAGTGATGACAGCTATAGGCATAAATGGTTGACCAAATTCGACAACCAATCGCGGCGAGATATATATATATATATATATGTTTCTTGCGTAACCTTGAACTGACCAGACAAAATTTAAGTAACAAATGGTTGAATGTTTCAAATCATGGACTTTCTGTTCGTCAAAGTTAGCAGTAATACAAATTTTATAGTCCCACTATAGCTCATCCTTCTCCATAAAAGCCTACATGATAACTTTCTTGACCTAATTCTTGCCAGAATTTCATGGAAACATGGCAAAAGTTTGTTCTAGACTTCTCTTCTTGTCTTCCATTTGCACGTTCATTGCTCAAGTCATTGCTCAGCCAAACTTCCTATACCAATCTTGTTTAAACAGTGGTAACTACACAAGCAACAGTACTTACAAAGCAAACCTCAATCAACTCCTCTCCTCCCTCTCTTCCAACACTGAAATTGACTATGGGTTCTACAATTCTTCTTATGGCCAAAACCCGGACAAAGTGTATGCAATTGGACTTTGTAGAGGTGATGTTAAGCCAGAAGTTTGCCGTAGTTGCCTCAACAACGCTACAAATCTTCTCCCACTGCTCTGTCCAAATCAGAAGGAAGCAATAGGATGGTATGACTATTGCATGTTACGCTACTCATTCCGCAACATATTTGGCATCAAAGAAAATCCTTCTTTCTATCTGTGGAACACTAATAACATATCAGCCAATATTGTGGATCAGTTCAATCAGGACCTCAGGACCTTGTTGGATAGTCTAAGAAATCGAGCTGCAGCAGGTGGTTCTCTTCGTAAGTTTGCGGTAGGAAATGCGACAGCACCAAACTTCCAAACACTATATGCACTTATGCAGTGCACTCCTGACCTGTCTCAGCAAGATTGCAATGATTGCTTGGTTGGGTCTATGGGAGATATACCTCAATGTTGTAATGGGAAGCAAGGAGGGCGAGTTGTTGGACCCAGCTGTAATTTAAGGTTTGATCTCTTTCTCTTCTATGACTCCACAGCTGATACTGTAACACAACCATCACCATCATCACCTCCACTAGTGCCACCAGTATCTCCATCTCCACCATCAACGAATTCCCCTGCTGCAAAAGGTACATATGGCATTAAGCTTAAATTGATAAGTTGTGACCAATATGTCTAATAGAATTAAATTATTAAATTCACATTTTTCTAGCATCTTAAATTTTGGGATAATTGGTAATTATCATGATATGAGAGCAGAAAGTCTTGAGTTCGAATTTCATCTCTACTCTACCTCAAATTTAAAAAGTTAAAAGTCTCGTTGTGTAAGGTGTATCTTAGTATGAATGTAAGAGGAATGAGCACTATTCACTGTACTGTGAGGAGAGTATCTAAGAATTACTTTGCATGTAGAATAATCCATAATTCTAATTTTTAAATGTTTGGGATATTTTTCACTTACCACGTTCTAAGTGTCATTTTTGAGATATCCATGATTCTTTTTTTTTTTTTTTTTTTATTATCTCTTATCTTACAAGGGAGAAGGCTTTTTTTTTTTTTTTTCCCTTCCTTTTTTTCCCTTTGTGTTTGTTATAATATTACCTGCATAATTTCTTAACTTTTTATAATACTTCCAATTATGATAACTATTTACATGAATAAACATTTTCCTGTCTTTTGCAGGAAAAGAGAGTAACAAGTCTCTAACTGTCATCATTATAGTTGTGCCCATTGTTGCTTTCGTGGTACTCATAATCTCCATTTGCATCTACTTAAGAGTAAGGAAACCAAGGGAGAAACCAGAAAGTAAGTAAAATGATTGGTTTATTGTCATTTGTTGTCGAAAAAGTTTGAATTTTGAATTTTTACAAAGGAAATAACAGTCAGAAAATATGTGCTGACTGTGCTAGCTAGCTGTTGTCATATTGTAGGTTCTGAGTTATGATTGTGGAAATACGTATGTGTTTGAAATTAGCTTTTTGTTGAAGACTTTTATTTATATGTTGAAAATTGACAAAAATAAATTTTTATTGAAAAAAAGTGATATTTTATATATTAAAAAAAAAGTTGAATAAATAAGTTAAGAACAAAAATCAAAATGGAGAATATTTTCTGTCAATCGATACTTAGGTGCCATCAAGCACCGATAAATAATCTCATTAAACAAAATAAAATTTAACATTAAATTATTTTGCTCTCTCAAATAATGCTTCCACTTAAACAAACGGAAAAAATTATTATAATAATGAATCTTGGCAATATAAATAAAAAAATATTATAATAATATCAATAATTAGTTGTGGCGCCTGGAGAGGTCATTGCTGTTTTATATATGCAGACTTTTTTTTTTTTTTTTGGAGAGAAATATATGCAGACTTCTACTAAAACAAACAGAAAATTATTATAATAATATAACATTACCAATATAAATAATTAGTTGTGGTTTAATAAATAAATAAATAAAAGTCATGTGAAGATGTCATCGAAGTTGAATGCACGTATATTAATTTGTGACGCTCTTCTTCTTTAAATAATGCACTAAAGAATTGGAATACGTGTTGACCTCCTTCTTCTTCTTCACTCTTCAGGCGACGAAGCTGTGGACGAGATTACAAGTGCGGAAGCCTTGCAATATAACTTTGGTACCATTAGAGTTGCAACAGATGACTTTTCTGGTGCAAATAAACTTGGTCAAGGTGGATTTGGTGCTGTTTACAAGGTAACCTCACCAGCTGACCTTATCATTAATTTGGGGGAGTAAAATTAATGAATCTAATGACACAATAATTTTTTTCACTTTTTTCATGCTTCTTAATTTATATGATATATGTTGTAAATTAGTCTATTATAAAATAATTATGTCAATAGTGATTATGAAAGTGATATTTTGCTAATTACAACTTATCATATCAATAAGTTGTGAAAAAAATTATAAAATTTGTTATGGTATTACACTATTAATAATAAAATGGGTAAGAATACAGATATATTACTCACCATATATATATATATATATATAAAGGAACATTATAAATTGTAAAAACATATCACATGTATGTGAAAAAACATATACAAAAAGTAGAATTGATGGAGGGCTAACGTGTTTTATTCTAATATATTCTTCAGGGTAAGCTTTCCAATGGACAAATTATTGCTGTTAAAAGGCTATCAAGAGATTCTGGCCAAGGAGATCAAGAATTTAAGAATGAAGTTTTGTTAGTGGCTAACCTTCAACATCGGAATTTAGTTAGGCTCCTAGGATTTTGCTTGGAAAGAACTGAAAGGCTTCTAATTTAGGATTTTGCTTGGTTCTGTCTAGTACTTAGATTTTTCTTGAAGTAGCTAGTTTCCCCATAGGTTTGAATCCGAGAACCATGCAAGACCTTGGTTCTGTCTAGTACTTAAATTTTTCTTGAAGTAGCTAGTTTCCTCATAGGTTTGAGTCCGAGGACCATGCAAGACATTGGTTTTGTCTAGTTCTTAGATTTTTCTTGAAGTAGCTAGTTTCCCCATAGGTTTGAGTCCGAGAACCATGCAAGACCTTGGTTCTGTCTAGTACTTAGATTTTTCTTGAAGTAGCTAGTTTCTCCATAGGTTTGAGTCCGAGGACCATGCAAGACTTTTGTTCTGTCTAGTACTTAGATTTTTCTTGAAGTAGCTAGTTTCCCCATAGGTTTGAGTCCGAGGACCATGCAAGACCTTGGTTCTGTCTAGTACTTAGATTTTTCTTGAAGTAGCTAGTTTCCCTATAGGTTTGAGTCCGAAGACCATGCAAGATCTTGGTTCTGTCTAACACTTAGAAAGTTGCCAGTGCGTGTTAATTTCCCCAAAGCAGGAGGTCCGAGGACCCGGCATAGCTAAGGTTCTGTTTAACCGCTTCTAAAGATTAAAAGATATCGATGTATTCCTTCCAGAATGGAAGTTTTCGCAGGGAGATTGTGCCAACCGATTTTTCATCCATGCCCTGATTCTCGGCTTCTTCCTCCAATGGGATTTCAGCGAACCGGGCTACTAGACTCGCGAGAACTAGCCCCTAGACAGAGGTACGGTGCATGTACTTTACGTCATAAGCCCCTAGAACTGTCCGTCATTTAGCAATCCTCCCCGCGTAGTCAGCACTTCGAAGTGTAGACCTGAGCAGAGGCCGAGTTATGATAATAACTGTGTGCGTTCTTGGAAATTTTAGGGAAGCCTTCGTGCAGCATGCACCATCGCCAAAATGGTCTTCACCAGGGACTCTCGCTGATGGGGGCTTGATCCTACCATGATTAACCGTTGCACTTACTAACACACAAGCTCTCCCCACAGACAGCACCAATTGTAGGGACTGGGTCTGAGCACTTCTATTGTTGGAAAAGTGGATTCAGGCCCAACTTGCCCTAAACAATAAATTTGTAGAGGATGGGTTTAAGAGCTAGGCCTTAGTGAGGATAGCAACGAATAAACATGGTTATGGGTAAACTGAATTGCAGGAAAACGGGCCTTAAGTGTTAGAATCTGTCTTGGACGTTGGTCCGAGAAGCTTTCTTGCTTTTATTATTTCCTCAGTGCTTGGATATAGAGGTTACAAAGATGATACAGGTTGCTACAGTGTTTCCTACTTCCAATCTCCGATCCTTTCTCTGGAGGACTTCTTTACATTTTATACCCTCTTTAAGTTGATCTTGGCCCTCCATTTGTTGATCTTGCAGGTCACTACTTGAGTGCTTGTCCCATTAGCCGCCATCCCAAACCTTCTGTGAGTTGCAGCAACCAAAACGGCACTGTTCAGGGGTCATTTCCTCATTAATGCGGCCAGAACGTTAGTTGTGGGCATTTAATGTGGAGGTGACAGCTTCTTCCTGAATTGCTCTCCCAGGCTCCCATGGCTGACCCACGGTGCTTGTCCTCTTTCTTGGGACGCTCTACGAAACCGCCCCTTGACGGCGCGCTGCCCTTCCCTTCTATGATCTCGGTTCGCCGAGGACATGATTGTCCTCGGCGATACTTCTTGGTAGTTAGGACTTTCTCCGTTCGTCCTCGGACGTTTCTTCTTCCTTGGCGTGGGCCTTAGGCCTAGTATGAAGTTGGGCCGGGGTAGCCAGATTCATTGACCCCACATGACTCAACAATTTATTTTGCGATACAATATCAAAATTATATAACTTTTTGGATGATATTGAAAAACAACCTAGTTTTGGAAAAAATGGAGTTTTTGTTTCAACAAAATGGTCACTCCTAAGCAGTTTCGCAAATAATATCACAATAAGCATGTTGCTGACAATAATGAATATTTACAGAATTACAGTCATCAATCAAATACAATTAAATCATAGTAATCTTCTCCAAGAAAATTATCTCCATCAACTCTTCTGGATATTGTGGTGTGCCTTTGTGTTAGAACCCCTTTCCCTCTCCCTTGTGTGTGTGTGTTTGTTTCTAAAAAAAAAAAGAATGGGTAATTGTCTCACATTACTTAAGAGAGTGTGTTGTGTGTAGTATAACTTGCCCCACCCTCCCTTAAAAGTTACCATGGCCTTTGAGTGGAGTTGTGGTGTGCCTTTGTGTTAGAACTCCTTTCCCTCTCCCTTGTGTGTGTGTGTGTGTGTGTGTGTGTGTGTGTGTTTGTTTCTCAAAAAAAAAAAAAAAAAAAACTCTTCTGGATATGGAACTGACTTCATTAAATCCTTCAGAGACGAAACTACAAATACCTCCAACAATGTAGTTATTGAACCATCCAAAACTGCCCCTGAACTATGGCTACACCTTTCCTCTTTCTTGTCAGTAAACACAAAGCAAATTCTCTAGCAATCCGAAGACCTTTTGTATAAGGAGAAAGGACACCCCCAATTTAAAATGCTTTTAATATCCCACTTAAGCTCTTACTGTCAACCATTGATGTCTTCTGAGATTAGGTTCGAGAAGAGGTAAATCAGCATCAGAAAAAGAAGTTGGTGATTAAGTTGGATAACATTGGACGAATACAATCCAGCCCAAACCAAACCCCTTGCACTTGCTGCTTTTACTTGCACTTAAGTAATCACTGAAATTAAACTAAAACTAATAAAGCAACTTATGACTGAGAGTGCTGTGTCCGACACAACCAAGCAAATTCAAACAATATAGAAATATTTATAAAGGGGGATTAATAGACAAGAAAAATATAACAATTGTAATCTTTATCAGGGAAATGAAACTCATTATCAACCTCAAAGCCCCATGAAAATTTAGTTCTATATGCTGCTGGGGTTTAACTTTTCAAGTAGTGATTAAAATGTTGGATCTCTTACATAGAATGCACTAAAAAATTAAACATGTGATTCTAGGCTTACTAAACTTAGGAAGACACTTCCCAAATTATTAACTTTTTCCCCAAAAATATAGAAGAGCTAGAAGAGCCTCTGACCACGCGCATGAGCGCATGCTTAGAGGCCAGTATTCTGTAATTGTCATCCATTTTTGGCAATTTTTTTAATGTAGTAATTAATGTCTTAATGATTGGAAGATGATGCTATAATTCCATATTAACCTTTAGGGGGAGGGGAAAAAAAAAGATCCTCTAAATAAATCTTATAAATTTACATATATTGAAAATGCATAATGAAATTGTAACTATAAAACTACTTACAAATTATATGTGAAAATATTTACAAAAGCTATTATGAAGAAGTTGATGGATAAATGTAAAAACATAAAATATTTACATCAGGTAAAACTATAAAATAATTCACTACATTAGAAACATGGAATTATTAAAATTATGCATGCTATGGTGGAGAAGTTGGTGGAGCAATGTTTTTTGTTCCACATTCTAATTGCTTTTCAGTAGCATTTGCTATATACTACACATCAATAACAAAAAGTTAAAAAGAGCTTAAATTTAAAATTTAACAACTACCTTTTTATTTTTATTTTTACAGTAAAAGGCTGACATTTTTAAATTTTGGCGTTGTTGTTGTTGTTTTCTTTTTTATTTCTAATTTTATTTATGACAGTGGGAGAGTGTTCCCATTTATAGGCAATGTTTTTTCAAATTTAGCTAAAATTTAGGAATTTTTAAATCAATAATTTTACATGTCTAACCTTACTATTTAAACTTTACAAATAGGTAAATTTGAGGGTATTTTGAACATCAAAATTGAGGATCCCAAACAGGAGAAACCCCTTAAATAGTAGTATAGATATATATAATCTCTTATTCAACCATAAAAAACTTTACCAGTTGAACTAACTGAGACCCACTTAACTTTTGTTAATATTACATCATTGAATAATTTTTCATATTGTAAGACTTGATAGTGAAAAATACCAAAGAATGAGAGCTTTCAATATCATGAGAGTATAGTGGATAAAGTGGAGAATTATATATATTAGGTGTTAGAAATATGTTGTTAAATGTTAAATTACCGATTGTCCCAAAAGATTAAGTTATTGAGATATGGTAAATTTAAGCTATTGGGATGTGGTTAAATGATTAAATTTACCACCTCACATTTAAATTCTCACATGTTGGATCTCACCTATTAAAATGTAGTTTTGACTCACACATAAGGGGAAGTATTAGAAATATGTGGTTAAATAATTAAATTTACCATATCCCAATAACTTAAGTTTTTGGGACAATCGGTAATATAACATAGTATTAGAGTAAAAGCTCTTAAGTTTTATCCTTATCTCCTCTACTCTACTTCCCATTTTTCTTTCCAACCTGTTGGGCCTCAACTATTAAAATGTAGTTTCGGCCCACACGTGAGAAAGAGTGTTAAGTATGTGGTTAAATGATTAAAATTACCATATCCCATGAGTTTAAATTTTTGGAACAATCGGTAATTTAACACTAGGAAGGTCAAACTTATGTACAGTACCTTAGATTCCCATTTTAAAATTTAGCTATGTGTTTTTTTTTCCTCATGGGATGAAAGTGTTTTTTTAGTTAACCATATAGTTGAATTTTAAGAAGGAAACATAAAGAATAGTACCTAAGTTTTGCCCTATTGGAATATTGTGTGATTGTAGATTATCTATTAAGTTAAAGGAAAATTGTTATAAGACTAACTATGTTCTCTTGCTCATAGGCATTGTTATGCTAATAAGAAGCAACATATTTGTGGGGGGTCAATATACAAAAAGTAAAATGAATAACATGATTAATTTATTATTTATGGGAAAGGATTTACAATGGGAGAACTAGGAAAGAAAATAGATCATAAGTCCAACACAACATAGAGAGATACCTAATATTCTTGAATTAGTTTCTCTGACCAATGAAGCATATTACAATGAGGATTCACACTTAGCACTCTTTTATCTCTCTCTCTCTCTTTCAAATAGGGGAAGAGTCATATTTATACTAGTTCCACTTTCCTCTCTATGGGGGCTTGTGTGGAGGAGATAAAAAGATATTTGTCCCATAAGTTATCTCCTCCATGTTTTGAGGGAGTAAGTGGGTTAATAAGTAAGGAGCATTGTTCAAGCAAGTCATTAAGTAATAAATGCAGCCCTTGTTAGGTGGAGTAAGCAGCTTTAGGTGCTATTCTTCCCTCATTTCTTGGTTGACTTTTCCCTTTGGTTCACAAATATCCCTTTTCTCTCTTGTTATCAATGGTATCTTCAGTTGTGGCCGAGGAGATTGTTCTTCCTTGGCAGCCCACTAGGGAGAAAAGGGGTCCTTTGGTGGACCATGTCTCTTCAAATACCTTATATCTGATCTCTGTTCTTTAGTAGTGTTTTGCTCTTTCTACTTCCTCTTCCCTATTCTTACCTTGGGCTAGCCCAACAATCCTTCTCATCTTTTGATCTCAAGTGTTTTTGGGCTTTGAGGCATATGGTACTCATCCTACTCCCCACAATATTAATAAAATAAGTATAGTTGAAATGAGAATGTTAAAATGGATAAGTAAAAATATATTCAAAAAGTAGGATTTGAAATGAAGATATTCACTTAAAGATAGAAATCATATTTATAGAACATTGCATTATGTGTATAAATTCCAAAAAATTATCAATAAATTTTGGATGTCCAAAGTTTGGTTGGGAGGATGAAAAAGTGGGAGAATAGAAAAAAAAGGGAGTGGATAATAATGTGGGAGAATAGGAAAAAAAATTTATTTTCTCTCATTTGTGTTTGGTTGGAAGGGTGGAAAAGTGAAGGGATTGAAAACTTTTTTATTTGGTTGAGAAGAAAAGTGAGAGGATAGAAAATGTAATTGATATAAATTGACTCATATTCTCTTATTAAAAAAAATTATCTAGTTAAAAAAACAATAAAAAAATCACAAAAAAAAGAACTCAACCAACCAAAAAACCAATCATGCCCAATTAAAAAACAAAAAAGCGAAATATTCCAAAAAAAAAAATCATGCCCAATTAAAAAAAAATGATTTGGAGACAAAAGAAAAAAAAAAGGTAGTCGAGCAGTTACAAACAAAGGCTTAACCACGTCCACAGTGGGCTTCGACATTGGCATTTTTGTCGAAAAAATTTTGCACAATTTTCTCTCTTATTTTCTCTCAAATTTGGAGAAATTGTGTTTTGGTGGACCCGGAGAGAAAACTCCTAGACCCCACCAAAATTCCCTCCCCTCCCCCCTCTCCACCAACACTTCTACCAACAATTTTCTCTCCTATTTTCCTTTGCTTTTTATTTTTTTCTCTATTTTACCTCCAACCAAACACACCCTTAACAGAAGAATATCAAAATGATCCAAAACTTTAAATGTCTAATTTGCAATTTAATCAATTCTAGAATTATTACTAAAGCGTCATAAATTAGATGTGGGTTATGGAGATATGAACTTTAGTTCAATTTATCAAATTGAGGTATGATTCCTGAAAACAACCAAAAGTTTTTTTTTTTTTTTAATTTTTTTAATGGATAGTTACACATTTTCGAAATGTAGCATTAAAAGACTAATTTACCCTTTACAGTCTGTGTTTGGAGGGAAGTGTAAATTGGTATTTTTTATATGTAAATTTTGATAAATCTACCATTGAATTACATTTACTTCTTAAATCCTTCATGCTTGTAAAATTTCTAGAAGATTGAAAATTAATAGTTATGTTATCAATCACATGTTTAAATTTTAATTTTTTGTAATCAAAAGTTATGCATAAAATATAAATTTATGGATTGAATAATAAATAACATTCAATTGGCATAAAATTTGACATGTGTGTTCAGAACATAAAGAATATGCAATTTAATGGTTAAAATTTTAAAATATATAGCAATATTAATTTTGTGAGAGAAAGTTATAGTCTTAAATTACAACTAAGTTTGTAATCAAACTTTCTCCATTTTGAATAAAGTTTAGTTATAAAATTGGTTGTAACTTAAAGTTACAACATTACTCAATATTTTTTTATTGGAGGTGAATTTTAACAAATTCACAATTGGATTACATTTTATTCTTATATCCTCCACACTTGCAAAATTTTTAGAAAATTAAAAATAAATAGTTATATCATGATCTTTTTTGCCAAATAGCATAATATTTGGAAATATATTTAGGAAAAAAGTACCTTGTCAAACTTATTTAGTTAGGTAACATTTTTTCTGGAACTCGAGTTCACTTGAAACTCTAGTTTGACAAACTCTAGTTACGTAACATTTTTTTTGGAACTTGAATTTGTCAAACTAGAGTTTCAAGTGTACTCGAGTTCCAAGCATTATGGCAATCTGATCAAACATAATGCTTGGAACTTGAGTTTGGTAATTGGTATACTTGAGTTTCACTTGGAACTTGAGTTTGACAAATTCGAGTTCCAAAAAAGTACTACATAATTAAATAAGTTTGGTCAAGTGCTATTTAGCAATTTTTCCTAAAATTATGCTATTTAGCAAAAATTTTCGCTATTTCATTAATAAATTTTTTAAATTGCAAGTTTTTGTAGTTTAAAATTATGTATAAAATATAATCTTATAGATCATATAATAAATAATATCTTTTTTTTGTTTGTTGAGAAAGTATAGTAAATAATATTTAATTAAAAAAAAATTTGACGTGTGTATTAAAAGAACATGCACTTTTTTTTTTAGAAGAGCATACAATCTATTAATTAAAATTTTAAAATATAAAATAATATTAATGATATTGATTAAAATCGTGACTCCTTTCTTTTCTTTTTCTTTTTCTTTTTCTTTTTTTTTTTTTTTTTTTTTTTTTTGGTGAAAAGCTACCTTTCAACAATTCGAGAAAGGTTTGTATTAAAAAAGTTAAAAACAATGGTCATGGTAAATCTGGTATGTATGTATCACGCCTGACCTGGCTCTTGCCTTGTCAACATTTTGTAAACAGATTTCTTTCTTTCACTTTCCAACAACAAAAACACAACACTCTCTTGGTAACGACTCATTAGTCATTTCAGAGGCTATACTCTTCTGTTCTCGGAGCCCCGACTCTAACAGAAGGTACGAACTCCTCATTTTTTAAAATTCCTCATTCAATGTTTGGTTCCTAAGAAAGCTAAGGAAACGAAATCGAATATTTTCGCTTTTAAAACGAAACATCGAATCCAGTATTTTCGTTTTTCAAGAAATTGAAAAACCTATTTCAATTTTGCCTGATATAGATCAGAAATGAAAAAAGGTTTCTGAAATTTGAAATCCGATTTTCTTTCCTTTTTTTTTCCTGAGTTTTCTCAGCTGCCAAACACAGTATTGTTTCAAAAATTACACCCATTTGTATCGCAGTTTAGGGTTTATTTTTTTCTCTTTGCTATTAGTTGCTAGTTGTTTCTCTGTGATTGAATTAGGATTGGGATTCCAGATCGTTCATTTATGAAAAAAAAAATGCATTTTTATTTGGAATGAAATTGAAATTTGGAGGAAGTTGAATGATTAAAAGGTGATTATGTATGTTGAATTTTATAATATGAAAAGTTGTGATGATTGGCTTTGAAAAGGTTCTTACACATTAACTTGCAAGCATTGAGTACACACAATTTCTCTTTTCCATAAAGAATTTTCGGGTACCGAGATTTCTTTATTATTGTTATATTTTAATGAGCAATGGGCACTTGAGAGCTAGAAAATAAACTAAGGTATAGATTGATAACAAATTCAGTGTTGATAATTGCAGTTTAAGTTCTTTATTTTTTGTTAGTGTGTTGGTATTGCATAATTGTTTAGCACTTGGTACAGACCAATTAATCTACTGAATCCCCATCAAGCTGTTGCTGATTTTTTTTGTTGTTGATAAATAACAAAGAGTTTTATTAATAGAATAAAAGGGAAGCTCTAAGGAAATAGCTTCCTAAAGATTGCAACTGAAGACTTTCATGATCCATAAAATCAACTAAAGAGTTACTAGAACAGTAGAAGCTCCCTCTCTTAGTCATTGTACAACATTCAAAAGGAGAACACAAAGCAGAAGCCTTAAGTTCAACCATGGATATCTCGTCCCCTTCGTACTGCTATTTTGTTCCTTCCAAATTACCCATGTAACAAAATGACTCATTACTGACCAAATAACACTATTATTATTTTTCTGCACAACCCTTTCTATCAAAATAAAACATCAATCACCACCAAGTTGTTACTAAATTTTAATGTCTAACTTACACGTAGGGTTTTAATTTTTAACTCATTCTATTCTTTATATGCTACTTCCTGTAAATTGTGTTAATAAATTTATTTTTATCACATATGCAATGAGCAATACTACGGTCTTTTTTGAGCAATGCTACAGGTGATGCAGCCAAATACTATCTCCTTTACCGCTAATACCACTAGCATAAATAATGCCATTGATGATTTTATCACCAATTGAATGGTTAAGCCTCATTGCTATCATCATCACCACCACAATCACCATGGAATGTCATACTAATGCTATTGTTGGTGTCATCAACACCGCTGCTACAACAAACTTGATGCTACTTGCACTACCATACCACCACAACTGTTACCAACTCATACTTGTAGAGCACAATCACACATCATTATCATTACTAAACCTAGTCGGCCCCCATGAGAAGAACATGGGTTCAAATTCCCCCAACTCCACTTATTGGAAGCATAGACTAAACCCAACACTACTCATAATTGCCAGCTCTGCAATCCCTTGAAAAGTTGTTGCTACCACCACCATCACTATTTTTCTTTTAAAGGAAAAAAAAAGGAGGAGGGATTATCATACTTCAGAAATTGGTGTTAATTTAATCTTTTTTGTACTTATACTTACGAAATGTATACTTCAGTTAAACATTTTTACTACCAAATTTGGAGTTTTAAATAGCACCTAACTCTATAACTAACATGCAAGGTATATAGAAATTGGAAGCCGAAAATGTGTGAGGAACGCCTATATATGCACTAGTGAAAGGTGTTGATACCATTACTATCAATATATATATTTTAAAAAGAAATAACACAAAAAAGAAGGATTATCATACTTTACCAATTGGACTTATCAAAAATAAAATCATACTTCTGCAATTTGTTGTTATCATGTTCAAAATTATTTTTATGATTTCATCTTTTTGTGCTTATACTTTCAAAATGAATAATTTAATTAAACATTTGTACTACTAAATTTAAATTTTGTCAAAAGCATCTAATTCTATGGCTAACATGCAAGGTATAGAGCAATGGGAGCAAAAAATACACAATGAACGCCTATCAATTTCTATATTTAGTATATGGATGTTTGATAGGTGGTAAAAAAGTTAGGTCTCTAGGCTCATACTTTTTTTCTTTTTTTGGAATACGGTTTGGTGGGAAATGAGTATGTTCAAACTTGTCATGCTTTCTCTTTCAAGAGAGCCAATTGGTTAATTTTCATACAGTGGCTCAGGTGGTGAACTTTTTAAAGTCTCCATAAGTTTGTTACAAGCCTTGTTTATTGTAGAACATTTTCTCTGGAGTGTGGTGTTGAACCTGGAGTTGCTTAAGCTATAGGTTTGAACTTTGTTCTCTCCCTCCCACTCCTTCCCCCAAAAATGTTGCATTTGATGTAGGTTGGGTCTCGTTTTTCATTCTATGTTTGTCTTACATTGGGTTTTCAATATTACAGCAAAAACAAAGCCTTAGTCCCAAGTTTTTGGGGTCGGTTGTGGATCCTCACCTGATTAGTTAGGGTCGGCCACATGTATTCTTCTCTGTTCTATTCTATTTGAAGTCATACCTCTTTGTTACATCCTTAATTGATGCCATTTTTTTACTACTTCTATTAATGTTATTTTTCTCTTTCTCTACCTTTTTCCGTTCTCTCAACTTGAATTGATTTACTATTTCTTACTAGTGCATAAGTTGCTCTCCTTTAAAAATGACAAAGTCATTTCAAGCGACTCTCCCACATCATCCAATTAATCTATTTTTATGGGTTTTCAATGAATCTATTTATATATTTTTTTATTTTTTTTCCAATAAATCTATTATGTTTATTAAACTGTCTTTGTAATATTGAAGTGTGACATTAGCTTTGGTTTAGATTTCATCTTTTGTATTGTGTTCTTTGAACTGGTCACTACTTGGTGAGAGCCTATGGAAGTTTTCAGTCAATAAAAGTTTGTATTTTTTCCAGACGGATGGGAATGTCTCTGTCCTCTCTTACATTTAAGGGTTCTATTAATGAAGCGATTCTTGAAGCCAAAAAGCAGAAGAAACTATTTGTTGTCTATATTTCAGGTAAATGCTTCTTTCATATGATTTCTAATATTTTGGTTTCATGGATGCGACACTCTATTTATTGGAGTTTCATGCTCTGGTGATACATTGAACGGTCTTCATTGCGAGAGCTTCTTATTATGTGTACAGAAGAATGGAGAAGACAGCATTGAGTTTAATTTGATTATAATAATTATAATTCTGTCTAAGCAAACCATGTTTAAAAGCTTTTTGTGACTTTTTATTTAGAATATTGTTATGTTAATTGTATTATTCTTGGTCAAAATATTGTTTTTGTCCTTAAAGTTTGAATGAATATTTTTTTTCATCCCTAAACTTTAAAAAGTTCATTTTTTAATCCTAAACATTGTAAAGAGTTTTTTTTTTTTTTTTTTTCAATAGTTTATGAGCAAAAATAGGGAATACGAAGAACTTTTTTAATAGTTTAGGAATGAAAAAGAACTTTTTTTTATTTTTTATTTTAAGTTTGAAGACTGAAACTGAAATTTTCAATAGGTTAAGGATGAAGAAATTTTTTTTTAAATGTTATCTGTACTTTAGAATTGCATATATAAATGTACTTTGTTACCGTCAAGTGTTTTTGATTGGTTAATGTTTTCAGGTGAAGATGTAGAGTCCAGTCGTTTAGAAGAATCCACATGGACAGACTCAAATGTTTGTTTTATTTCTCTTTTTAGTGATTTTAAATTGGTTAGAGTTTTCCTCAATTCCTTTAATAAGATTTGTTTCTTATGTTCAAATGCTGCATTCAGGTGGCAGAGTCACTAGCAAAGTACTGTATTTTTTTGCATATCCCTGGAGGAAGCACTGATGCTGCACACTTTTCTGCATTATGTATCCTGCTGGAAGATGATAAATCTTGCTTTCCTTTAAGTTTCTCTTTTCAGCTATTGCATTCTTTAGTGTATGTTAATAAGAGTATTCAAAATGATAATCTGACATTGAGCTACGAGAATAATATATCTGGCTTAAGAATGTTATTGTTATAGTTTTTTTAATTTCAGCTGCGTTTTCATTGTTAGATAACTGGATACTCACACTTGCCACTGTGTGTATCTTTACTCATTTTCAAGGTATTTTTGTGTTAAAAAATGTTCACCTAGAGATGAGCAATCAATCTTTCAAATTTGCATTACCTCTATCAGCGCATCATGTGTAGTAGGTGGGGACCACAGCCAGAGCATTTCAAGATTATTGCCAATGTAATTTTAAGTGTACAAATGATATCTTTGGTGAAATAACAAGCACTAAACCATCTTATTGTAACTGCCATCATCAACAAAGAAATTTCCTTCTTTACTCATTGGAAATTAGATTCATTTCATACTTCTAGAAGTCCTTTCGCTTTCTGATGTTTCTAGATTCTCTTTCTTCTTGTACATAATTTATTTTTCCTTTGTTGTTTGTACATATTTTTTGGCTACTTCATCCTCTTAACGAAGTAGCCTTTTCTCAATAAAATTTTTTGTTACCTATCAAAAGGAAAAAAATAGATTCATTTGATACTTTTTTTTTTTCTCAATTTCTTCATAGATGTGTAATGGAAAAATATAGAGACTCATGTTAAGATCTCCATATAGATTTTTATTGACCTAGAAAAGGCATATGATAGGGTTCTTAGAAAGGTTATATGATGGGTTTTATGGGGAAAAAAGTTTCTCTAAAGTATATTAAGTTGATTAAGGATATGTAGGATGTGGTTGTAACTAGTGTGAGAACATGAGGAGGCATCACGCCAGTGAGCTCTAGCTCTAGTAACACCTCCTCACCTTATAAGTGTTAGGTTGAGAGTGAGGTCTTAAGTTCGAGACCCATCGTTTGCATGTAAACTTACCAAGAAAAATATAAATAAATCAAGTGAAGGCATCACAAGTGAATTTCCTATCACTATATGTTTGCATCAATGATCAGCATTAAGTTCATATCTCTTAGCACTAGTGATGAATGAGTTCACTAAATCAATTTAAGATGAAGTCCTTGGTACATATTTTTGCATATGATATAAATTAGTGGATGAAATTAGATGTAGAGTTAATGTCAAGATTGAAATTCGATCAATGCTTTCAAATAAGTACTTTCAAATAAGTAAAACTAGAATAGAGTACATGGAATGTAAGTTTAATAAGAATAGAAATAAAGAAGAGGCTATAAGGCTTGATGGTCAAGAGATATCTAAGAGAGAGCATTCAATACCTTGATCAATAATTCAAAAAGATTAGAGAGCTTGAAGAGGATATGAAACATATGATAGTAGCAGTGTGGATGAAGTGGATAAGTGTATCAAGAGTGTTGTGTGATCGTAAAATATTTCTGCACTTATTAAGTTAAAGGTAAAATTTCGTAGGACTACTATAAGACTAACTACGATCTATGGTTTGAATGTTGGGCTGGTAAAAGCAACTTGTTCTTAAAATGAGTGTAATTGAAATGAGGATGCTAATATTGATAGGTGGATATATAAGAAAAGATAGGATTCCAAATGATAGAATTTGCTAAAAATAGTGGTGGCCCAACTTGATGAAAAGATGAGTGAGGGCCAGTTGAGATGGTTTGATCATGAGTAGATTGGAGCAATTAATATATTATTGAGAATGAGGGAGTTTGTTTTTGATAATTTGATAGTTACAACAATGGGGCAGGGGAGCATGCTGTGCCATTGAACTACAAAGCTCTTGATAAAAAAAAGTGAGTTGATTTAAGTTGAAGGAATGAAAAGAGATACATAAAGACTTAAGATAACATTAGTGGAAGTAGTAAAAAGGTCATGTTAATTAAGGAGGTAATAGGGAGTATGACTTTCGATAGAATAAAATGGCAGAAAAGAATGCATGCGGCTGACCCTGACTAGGATGTTAAGGATCCAAAGTGGACCCCAACATTTTGGGACTAAGGATTGGTTGTTCTTGTTGTATTTATTAATATTTACTTGCAACCAGTATATGTCTGCTCAAATATTTTCTCTTTCGGTTATATGGTCACCAACTAGTAGAAATGTGAAATTACTAGCTAAGCTCAACTTTTAAGATTGCATAAATGCTCTTTTGCTTTTGTTTATTTGCTAAACTAACCGAACTTATTTTATTGTTGGTGAAATCAAATTCCAAAATTGGTGTCTCAAAAATTTTACAATCATTTCTATTACCTATAAAAATAATCAATATTATTTCATCAATATGTTCTAATAATTGCTACAACAATTATTTAAACATTTTTTCATTTTATTATGCTAACTTCTAAGCATTTTCACTGTTCTCACGTTCTAATCCCAAACACATCCACCTTCCTGCCTGTATAGAGAGAATGGGGCATCACGGCTCAGTTAATTCCTTAACATGTAATTTCTACTTGCCTTTTATCTTCTTTGAATTCATGTTACATTGCAGCTGTGAAGCAGCTAGTTGTCAATGAGTTGGTCCCATAACATCTTATTTTGTGCGTATGTCAATTTGGGCCATCTTGATGCCAGCATTGTTATTCTTTTATTTTACCTAGTAAAATTGTATCTTTTTTATATTTTAATTTTTCACCTATTTTTTATGAAATCAAGCACACATCCTTGCATCAATCTGTTACAGATCCTCAGAAATCTAGTCCTTGCATAACAGCTATTGGATACAATGGTGTACAAGTTTGGCAAAATGGTATGATGTTTATATCTAAAAATGCAAAATTTGTTTCAGGTTAAAATATATTACATGTAACCAAGAACTTAGTATTTGGTTATTTCTTCCTGAATAAATTTACAGAGGGTTTTGTTGATGCTGAAGATCTGGCATCCAGTTTAGAGAAGGGATGGTTGAGTCTTCATGTACAGGTATGTAGTTGTTCTTTTTCCTCATCATTACTCATTACTTGTGAGTGCCCATTTTCTTTTCTGGGTTTGCTGCTCCCAAGCCTCGTGCACTTACTTTGATGACACACTATGTTTGAGGAGCTGATCTCTGTTTGGGCCTGGTTCTGACCAAGTTGTGGAAATGGCCAGGGAAAAAGGTTTAAACATCTTGGTTGTGTATAATATAGTCGCTGCTGCTGTAGTTTTTGACACTGATCCTCTAAAAATGCTGTGTTGATAAAAGCATGCTTTAAGTGCAAAACACCAACCCTTAATAATTTTTTGCACCAAAAGTGAAGCGCCTTTGAAAAAGCGTGCTATAAGTATGCTTTTTGAGCATTTTCAATAAGAGCAAAGGGAAAAAAAATGCACTTTATATATATGTGTATATATATATATATATATATTTCTTATAATGAATCACTTATTAAATTTATCAATTAGATCTTAATGTCTTATAAAAAAAAGAAGAAGATATTAATGCTATTAAAATGGATCTTTGTTTTTTATTTCTTTTTGGTTTTAGATCAGAAAATGGACCTTCTATTTGCCATACAAAGATCATATTTATGGTGTTATACAATATACATAAGCAAGCCTCTCAATCCCTCATCCAATTTTGGTTGAAGTGCTAAGTGTACCTAAAAGCGCAGAGCCTTTAGCACTTTTTGCTTCTAAAGCAAAACTCATTTGAGAAAGTATTCCTAAGGAAGACTTGTTTTTTGGAGCCTTAGCGCTTCTAAAGCGAAATGCATTTGAGAAAGTGTACCTAAGGAAGGTGCACCTTTTGGAGCTTTAGTGCTTCTAAAGTGAAACACATTTGAGAAAGTGTACGTAAGGAAGGCATGCTTTTTGAAGCTTTAGAGCCATTATGGGTTATAGTTTGGAGGATTGGTGTATCTAGGGTTATAGTCTGGAGGATTGGTGTATCTAGGGTTTAGAACTTTTTAAAAGAAGGGTTTTGTAGGGAATAGAAAAGATAGATTTAGTGTTGAAAAGAGGAAAAAAGACACGGAAATTGAATTTCTAGAATCTGTGAACAGTATGCATGAGCAGTGTTCTTGCAACTCCAATTCGAGTGGATGGCGGTTCTGCCATGTCATTCTTATTCTTCTCTTTTCAAGCTTTTTCATTGCTGTAATCTTGCTTGAGAGTGTTTTGCAGTACACAGATTGTGTACTGCAAGGCATCCTTATTCGATTTTCAAATAAAAGGTTTACTTATCAAAGAAGTATGCACGAACAATGTGTGTGAACAGTATTGTTAATAGTACCACAAGAAAGAGAAGAAGCAAAAAGAGAAGAGGAAGGGAGGAAAAAGAAGTTAAAGACCAATTAGGCCAATGTGCTTCAATATTCAGTACAGTCAATATTGATCAACTTCATCTATTCTTCTAGTACATTAAGCATAAATATATAGTTATCAAAAAATATATATATACAAGGAATCTTTTTTGTACTGGTAGTATTAAGACTCTTAGTTTGACTATTAATCTTAAAACCTAATAAAAGACTAGTTTAGACTCAAAAGAAAATAAAATCTAAAAAACTTAAGATCTGCTAGAAAACTTTAGATCCAACTAAACTACAAAAATAACCTTAATCCACTGGGGTTGTGAAAATTACAATTTGCCCTTCATTTCAAACTTACCATAACATTTTAGATAAATTCCCAAATTAAAAATTGTTTCAACCTTTGGACATATGTAATTAGACATTTAAAGCCATGTGATTTTTACTTCAATTGAACTTCACAGATGGATTCATTCATATTTGAGTGACTAAATTTTACGTTGGCTGTAAACCTACCACACAATACAAAATTTTAGAAGTCAATAAAAATATATATTGGAAACGCTCAATCTCTTCACCACACAGCACTAGATAGAAGATTCCAAAGCAAAATGCAAAGTTTCACTTTTCACTTTATGACATACATTCTCTCTCCTCTACTTCACCCAATGGATAATTCCTTCTTTTTTTCCGTCCCCACAAATTCTTGGACTTTGGAGTTGTCCCTAAATCCATACCCTCCTTTTTTTCTTTCTTAGGCTTTCTAATTTCTCTCGAAACCAATATCTAATTTAACCCCTTTTCTTAAAAAAAAAATGGTCACTCATAAGAAAAAAGAGAGTATGATTTATATTTGGTAAAGCACAAGAGAATTATGTGAAATGTTGTATTTCAATTTTATATGATGAGTGTCAGGGTTGTTCATGTTGTGTTGAAGTTGAGGTATTCTACTATATAGGTCAACTAGAACCCCAACCCATTCAATGGTTGTGTCGAAATCCCTCATTTCTAACACGACCTAATTATTAAGTGAGTTGACATGATGCAACCATCATAACTCGCTTAAATGAACTTGGTCGTTTCAAGTTGATTGTAGGTAACGCATAGAATTGACCAATTTATTAATTATGTCAAAGTCAGTTGACAAACATATTTACAGTAAACATTAAGCCTCAAAAAAGCTTGTTGTGTTTCAGAGTTGTATCAAATATTACCATCCCTAATTAGTTGATCACTTGATTTTCATGTGGTCCAAATAAATTGAAAAAAAAAATTTATAATATAAATAATATAAAATATTATAATATGAAGGGTGCTTGTCACATGTGAAATCCTTTGATCAAATGACTCTTTCGAAATCAAAGAGGACTTAGATATAGGAAGGTCTGTTAGGTAATTTTTTTCAAATTTATTACATTTTATTTAAAATATACGGTTAACTTCAACAATTAGGCTCATGCTTGTGCTTTGCACTTAAGTTCCAAGAGGCCTTTGTGCTTGGGTGCACTTTACTCTTTTACCATTAATGCCTTTATTAAAAATTCTAGAAGAAGACATTAAAAAGGGCAGAACTTAGAAGAAGACATTAAAAAGGGCAAAACTTAGATACAATTCCTTATATACTGTTACTTAGGTTCCCCTCTTAAAATTCCACCACTTGTCTAAATGAATAACTAAACAAACGGGGGTTTAATGCCATTCTCTATTTTTTTTTTTTCTCCCTCTTGAGCCTGTGAGAAAACCCAACCGCAGATCTCTCAAACTTCTCCCAAACAATATCAAAAAATAAAATCTGGCTTCAGAAGGAGAAGGCTGGAATGATCTTCTCCATTAATCCCATTATTTTCATTAGAAGATTAGTTGATCTGTTCATACTTTGTATGCTAGACAGATGGCTTTTTAAATAATGAAAAAGAAAAGAAAAAAAAAAAAAGAAGAAGAAGAAGACTGCCATAGCAACGTACTGCTTGGATAAATCTAATCCTCATAAGTTTGGAACAAATAGCCATTAGAACAGTAATAGCTCTGTCACATTCATTCCCAATAAACACAAATTAGAGAAAAAAAAAGGGGGTAAAACTACCCTCCCTCATCAAAACCTACTCTGCTACAATTCCACCCAAACGCAATCCTCTACATGCTGCAACCACCTCTATAATCTCTTTCACGTCATCGTACTCTCCAGGTTAGACCCAAGTGATTGTGTGTGAGAAATCAGATCTGAAGCCAATGGCTTTTCTCACAGACCAGGGAAAAAAAAATACAACATAAAGTTATGGTACTCTAACGGTGTTTGTTTAGTTATTCACTTAGACAAGTGGCAGATTTTTAAGAAAGGAACCTAAGGAACAGTATAAGGAACTGTATCTAAGTTTTTCCCCATTAAAAATATCTATAAGGAAAAAAAGTCACTCCCAACCATTCTAGTGCTTTTTTTATCTTTGCCTTTTAGGTATATTTTGAATTTTGATTCAATCATGTATTTTCATTTTGATCATTGCAATCAAATATCATGGTTGTGTATATTTTATAAAGTACAAATGAATTATATTAAATGTTATATTTTAATTCTATATGATTTGTTGGCCACTTGGTTGTCATATTTTCCAATTAATAGGTGTTTTCAATTTTGTTTTGTTTTGTTTTGTTTTTTGGAAATGTGCTCTTTACTTCAATCAAGTAAGCACTTATGATTTGCACTTTGCGTGTAGGCTCTAGGAGGCCTTTTTGCTTAAGTGCACCTCATGCTTTCAACAACACTATACTGATGTGCCATGTCATGCAAACTTTCCCTCACTGAATACTTCCCTTTATAAAATGATTTTATACCCTTTCCAAGACCAACTTACTTACATTTATACTTTTGAAGTCATGGTTATGGCTGATAACTCAGAATATAATCTCTACTTTTCGCACATGAAACCAAATCCATTCTTTTTCTTCTTATTGCTGATAATAATACTGTAACAATTATCAGCTAATCACAGTGAGAGGCCTGATGCCATTAATGGGCACCTGAGAGTTACCAGGCTTATGAACCTCTGTAGTGTTTTTACCATGACAAGTTCATATGTGATGGTGAATTGCAGGAAACAACCGTAACTTTCCTGACTGCAACACTTGCTTCAAAGAACTCTGGAGCATCTACTTCTGTTTCTAATATTGCCTCATCTGTTGAACAAAGTTCTTCAAGTACAGTTGCTCCATCACCTCTAACAGATGGGCATGTGCAGTCTGAAGAGGCTAAGCCAGTGGTTATCTCTGGGGTAATAGAAGAAAAGAAAGACCATGAATGCATAGTTGAGGTAACTATAACCGGAAGTTGTTGCCTCTTTGATCTTTTATATTTATTAACTGCAATCGCATTACATGTTAGTCCTTACATTCATTTACATGGACAGGAGAAAAATACTGAATTGGATGACAAGAAATCTTCAAGATCATATGATGCCAGCGAGTCAAACAGTGTTTTGGATGGACAGTCCTCGTCCACTGAAGTAGCTAAAGGTTCTTCTGGTCCTGTACTGGCCAATGTAGAAAACTTTAGAGCTTATGATAACTCTTCCAGTGCTGAAGTCAGTTCTCCTGCCCCAGAAAACATCAATGATAATGGTTCAGGGTTTCCTGGAGGAAGTGCAAAATTGGTTGATACTGAAGTAAAAGAAGCTGAACAAGATGAAAAGGCTGAAGCTGTAAATGATAAGCAGGCTTATGCATTGGATGACTTTGTAAGAGATGATAAATCAAGTGATGTCCATTTAAATATCCGATTGCCCAGTGGTGTTAGCCTGCAAGAAAAGTTTTCTGTTACCAGCACTTTGAGAATGGTGAAAGAGTATGTCGATGAAAACCAACAAAGTGGGCTTGGCACCTATGATCTCGCAATTCCTTATCCCCGCAAAGTTTTTAGTGGTCAAGGTATGAGTGTCTAATCATTCTTGGGTAAAAATGTGGGAGGGGGGCAAAAATTAGTTACTACAACTAACTATAAAGTTCACATCAATATGGTCCCTGCTTTTTTAATTGGGTCAATTTAGGCCTTGAACTTGCACATCATGGTCAATGTGGCCTTCTATTTCTTTTTGCTTTGTTCCTATTGATAAATTACCAATTGTCTCAAATGCTTAAGTCATTAGGAAATGTTGAATTTGATTATTTAATCTTAACACTCTCCCTTCAGGTGTGGGCCTAAATTGCCCTTATTAAGTGTGGCCCAACATGTGAGATTATTTTTTAAATGGGAGGTAAGATGGAGACAGTTTGAAGTTTGAACCAAGGACCTCCTACATTAATACCACGATAAATTATCGATTGTACCAAAAGCTTAACCTATTAGGAAATGATGAATTTGATCATTTAATCTTAACACCTATTAAAGGAGAGCCCAGGTCTGGTATTGTTGCAGGAATGTGAAATTAAATTCCCCTCCTCCCCACCCCCCTTCTACACCTTGCAGCAAAGGTCTAAATCTTTCCTTCCTCGTCCAAAGTTTAACAACCAAGAATTTAAGATAGAAGAAATGGAGAAAGAATAAGAAGGAAATAGAGAAGATGAAGCCCAAGGTTATCAAGTTAGCCTTGCCCTAGCCAGTGCTGCTCCTATCGAGCTTGTTGGTAGAAGCAGCTAAGTGATTGCCTAGAAAATCAAAGCTTAGGGACACCGACTCTTTAATTTTAATTCTTTTTTCTTTCATTTATTTAGTTGGGTTTATTCACTTATAAACTTTGTTATACTCCTGATTCTTTGCAAGTTGTACTAAGAAGTTATTTTTTATTTTTTATATTTTTAAATTCCTCAACGAATCTGAAGTGGACATTATTTTAATTCATTTCTGATTTTTAGTTTAATTGATTCCTATGACAAGTTTTCAGATGGGCCTCGGGTAGATTTTATTTGTTCTTTAATTTTGGTTTTAGAGTTCTTGGGATATTTCATAATTCCAATGAACCTAATCTTTTGGTCTCCCTCCCATTCTTCCATTTCTTTGGCATCCTCCTTACCATACACACACAAAAAAATAAATAAATAAATAAAAAGGGGAACAAAAACAAACACAAAACAATAAATCACTAAAATTTTAGGAAAAATGAGGTTTACGCAATTTTCGAAAGTAGAAAAGTAAATTATTGACAGACACCCAGTCACTTGAGAATTGGCTGAGGTGTGATGCATGAAGACTAAGAAGGAAAAGCTTAATAAGAATAGAAATCCCATTACTATGGAGGAGGCTACCTCAATCATGGCTAGAGTGAAGGCCTGGTATCAGATAATGATCTCTAGTGATTCCACTGTGTTTTGATTTTCCTCAAGTGCTTTCTTTGTTAATGATGTTGTTTACTCATTCAATGATAATGTTATTATTGTTTGTGGCAGTTTCAAGAAAGATCTTTCCGTTGTGTTCTTCTTAGTTTAATATGTTGATACATACAACATCATGAATAAATGATTGATATTTTGATTGCTTTCATTTGTTGCAGATCTGAGCAAATCATTGTCAGAGTTGGGCCTACTTAATAGACAAGCCCTGATAGTGGTTCCACATCATAGAGCTACAGGTTATCATGGAGAAGCATCTTCGTCCTCTTACCAAACAAAGTTTACTAGTGCTGATTCTTCAAATGGAACTAATGGGGGATATTTTGCATGTGTGAGGAGGATTTTATCTTACATGAATCCTTTCTCCTATCTTGGTGGTGGTGCCAGCTCATCGAGTTCTGGACACGAATCTCAAAATGGCATATGGCAATATAGTGAGTTTCTTTACCTATAACTAAAAAAGCAATATAGTGAGTTTCCTTTCCTTACTCTCTCAATTATATGCATTGAGGTGTAAGATCTAGGGTCAAGGAATATTTATTTATTGGATGTTAGTGTTGTATGAAGCCACAAATAAATTATTTACCATTTTCACAAATTTTCATATATTTAGGTAAGAAAGAAACAAATAAATATTTTTGACAGGGAATGGCCCACCTTCGAACAATGTTTTATGCATGGAGTGTAGATGAGGTGGTAATGGGATTGTCTATGCTATGTACATAATCTTATCCATCTGCATGCTTCTCCTACTGCTATGAACTAGTTAGCTAAGTATCTAACATCTGGTACAAAGACCCATTATCTATGAGGATGGCATACCATTTAACAAAAATGCGTAAATGAAATGTGGACAAGGAGAAAATGGAATGAGCTATATTGGCTACTATGAAATAGCTTCTTGTGTGTCTAACAAATCTCCATTCCCTACCAGGAAGGCCCACCATTTAAGAAAAGTTTGTTAATGAAATGTAGATGAGGAATTGATGGAATGAGCATCTCTTCTCATTTTTTGTTTGTTTGAGAGAGGGGTGGGTGGAGGGACATTGCATCTTCCTCATTCTTTATATGTATTTAACATGCTGGTACAAATCCCCACTCCATATGTTTCTTTCATTGTCTGTAACCTTTTGGGTTCCTAGTTTGGATTATTTTCTCAGAACCTATTGAAGTCTATTGGAATGAAAGCTTCTTGATTATTGTTTATTAAATTATAATATTATAAAAAATTTTTAAAAAAAAGTTCTCTCACCTATGGAAGATTTTTTTTTTTTTTTTTTGTTGAACCCTTGACATTAGTAATGTAAGGTTTATCTAATTTTGAGGCCTGCTTAGTAAATGAGCCAAGCTCAAGCAAAGGAATTTATTTATAAACAAGCTTGGGAGCATAGCCTCAAGGATAAAAAAGTTGAGCCTAGGCTCAACTTAAGCTTGTTATGGAATTGATATGGGCTTGAGAAAAAAAAATCTTAAAAAAATATTGAAGAATTCAGTTCAGCTCAGTTCATTTACAACATATATTTATATGGAAAATAATACTTTTATATTTTTAGGTGCAATTTATTTTGTCTTTTTCCCCCCATTAACTTGGTATACATTTATAAAGCTTGTTTGCATGATTAAGCTTGAGCTTTGTGATTGGCTCGATAGCTTGACTAATGAAACAAGTCCAGCTGAGCTGTGCTCAAGCTCCTTGAATTTTTATCAAGCCCAAGCTCAAACTTTATGAGTTTGAGCTGAGCTTTGAACTCCCTATAAATTTTGCGAAGCTAAGTTCAAACATTCAAGACTTGGCTCTGCGTGGTGTGATTACAGTCTAATATATTATTTGCAGTGATGTAAAAAATCAGCCTTCCTGAGCTCAAGACAAGCTCGAGCTGAACTTTGAACATCCTATTATTCTTGCCTTTCTAATTTTAAACATTCAATACTGGGCTCTGCTTGGCTTGATCTCAGTCTGATATATTACCCACATAGATGTAAACTCCTTTGGTTCCTTTTTTTCCCCCTTTGATTTATGTGTTTCTGGAAATACTCTCTTAAGACTGACCTTAGAGGAAATTTGTTGTGCGAAATGCTTTCATGTTATATATATCAACCTATTCTGTTTCACTATTTGCCATAATCGGCCTAAACTCACTCTTTAGAATAACTTGCTCTCCTTACCTATTCTGTCTATGCTATTGCAGGTCCAAATCCTACACATCGGAATAATTTAGCTGGAACTGAGAGGTCCTACTCGCAGTATTCTGCAAACCAAAGCACTTCTGCAGCTGGTAGAGATGATGATGGCAAAAAGAGGCAACCGACAACATCCCATTTTGGGAGCAACATTCATACACTAAAGCATGATGAAGATGATGGCCGGTTTAGTGACAGAAATGCCTTCTGGAATGGTAATTCCACACAATATGGTGGTGACAATGATGGCAAATAAGGTCTTGAGGCATAACCCACTGGCAATGCTTTGAGTTTTTCCTTTGCATTTGAGTTCAGTCATCTTCATTGCTTGTCCCTTTTTAAATACTTTTTAACTAAAAACTTTAGTTTACATTCAATATAGAATAATGTAGATATTACCTACTATAAAGCCAGTAAATTTATAGCATCTTATGTAAGATAATATCTTGACATCTTGTCACTTAACTTGTAATATGTAGTTATTTAATGCCTATATGTGAAAGGGTAAACGGAAGAATAAATCCAATGAGGCCATTGAAATGTTTTTTTACTAGATCTGTGTATGCTCTCTGTTCATACTTAAACATGCTTCCTTGTATTATTGAGAAATGGAATTGCAAAGAATTTCATTGTCTGTCAGGAAATGTGCTAAATCTAGTGTTATTGCCTTACCATGGAGAATATATATATACACATTACCACCTATCCACATTATGTATTCTTTTAAGCTTATATATTACTGTGGATTTAATATAGAAGTTGTATTATCATTTTGTTGAGATTGTGACTGGAAACAACTTCAGGGCAATGACTTTTGCTTCTCGGTTGAACTTATATTACCTATTTGAATTCAATTCGTATTTAGTTGAGAATGTCTCTGATGCTGGCTACACTCCTCGGTTTGCATATTATTTACCAAAATAAGGAGCAAGGGTAGTTTGTAACTATGTATTTTGAAGACGGTCTTTTTATTGCCATCATTGTGAGGCGATTATTTTGTGCGAGAGATGAAGGGCGATTCTTGAATGGGCTCACCTTATATTTTGTGAGAGACGCAAGGCAATACTTTAATGGGGGTGGCCATTAGTCTAACCTATCCAATGGCTCTTCATGCATGTTTAACCCAAGTATTTCCAACAGCCTCTCTTAACCTATTTTTCTCTCCAATTTGGATGGTAAATCCACAAAATCTAGCTCCAACAGTTTCTCTATTTAACCGATTTTTTTTTTTTTTTTTTTTTTTTTTGAGAGCGACAGTGACTCTCCACACATGAAGAGTAATTGTAGCTCTATTAACAAATTTTTTTATACTAAAACATTTAACTTCTCTCTCCATATTGAATAAAATATTCAGCCATCTCTCTCCATCTTATTTCCTCTGTCTCGCTCTAATGTTTCTCTTCTCATCAAGAACAAGACCAACTATGTCCTATTTGTTTTTTTACCTAGGGTTAAACCAAAAACGAAAGCCAAAAAATATGCAGGGAGAAATCAATATAGATGATTGTGGCGGTGGATTTGGGCAGTGGAGTGCGGTTTAAGGGGTGGTCGACCCAATCTGGGTAACTAATCACACATTAGAAATCCCAAGGCTTCTATGCCACTTTATTCACTTTATTTCATCTCCAACACATGGTCACTAGCCCCTATGCTAGCACAAGTTGCGCAAATAAATTAGGGTAAACGCTCACACACCTGAGAGTGATGAGAGCCCACACAAAGAGACAAGAATCGTCATTCGTACATTGGTGGTCAAATTGAGACTTGGATCTCACACACTAAACTTACAATCTATATTTTTCTATCACACATGGTAAGTTTGAACAACTCTGCAATAAAAAATAACTTTGTTTAGGTGAATGGTTTACTAATATAATGATTTTCTGACTTAAGCATTGAATCAATACATTTGCTTTAATCCAAAGTCATAGATTTTGAAATGATTAGGTCAATTTATTTGGCTTAAAATTAAATCTCTCATCATAATTTGAAATAACGTTCTTTTTCTGCAAGTTCTCCTCCCCATAAACACAAGCTTTCGAGTAGTACCTCATGCAAATAAGTTTGATTATATACTTTGTCTTTTCATAAATGTTTAGTAGGATGATTAGAACTCTATATGCGCAAATACCAATTGTTTATTACCAATATATATATCTTTAAAAAAGGGTTCTTGAATGTAACAAATTGCGATAAGTGGTTTATCCATTCTCAAACATTAACTTGAAACTTATGGGACTTACAAAATAGACATGGTTCTTGTGCATTAACATAGAAATAATTTTTGAAATCTTTTGGCCCTAGCCGTAAGGCATTACTTAAATTCTAAGCTCTCCAATATAAAACTACTTATGCTTATCAAAGTTCAATATCATTAGACAAACTTATTAAGAAAAAAAAAATGATTTCAAATCAATTTCTAAATAAAATAGTGTTTTGATTTCAAAAGGTTTCAAATAATTCTATTATATATAAGGGATAAAAGTTGAATCCTTAAATATCATTATGAATTTAGCATAAAAATAAGATATTTTTCGAAGCAGGAGTGAATCAATGGATAGGATATTTATGAGAAAAAGTTTGATTGGAATGATGGTATTGGTTATCCTTTTACTCATTGAAGTGCATGCTAAAAGATTTGTGTTTCCTGGTTTTCATATTTGCTATAGAGATGAACTTAATAAATGTCACGATTTCACTAAAGATATTGAATTAGAGAAATTGGGAATGTGCGTTGTACGTAGTTTTGATCAAGGTTTTCAAACCCGGACTGTTCATTGAACCGTAAAAGGGAGAGGTTCAAAGTTTAAGGTTTTTGAGGTCGAACTGAGGTTGAACCGGGGTCGAACCGTGATGACGTCATAATTAATTAAAGCCTAAATATAGATATTAAATTTATAAAACTAGCAAAATTGACAATATATCTATATATGTGAGGGAAATTTATTGATTTTCAAGCATATATTTAATAATTAAATAAGAAAGTTAATAAAATAAAATAATAACCATGAAAACATTAAAATTTATGATTAATTTTTGAAGTGAAGTTGAATATTTTTGAAGGATTTTAATTATAGTTTTTTTTTTTATTCCTTGTAAGAGATTGATAATTTAATTAAGTAGAATAAAATTGTGTTAAGTTTTTTTTTTAAATTGCTAAGGGGTTGGACCGCACGGTTCTCACTGGTTCGTGCGGTCCAACCTCGGTTTTAGGGGTTCACGGAATTAATAAAAAATCCGGTTCTTTAGGCTTAAAAAATCGGTTTTCATCCCGGTTCTTGATTTTCACGATCTGACCTCCCAGTCCGGTCTGGTTCTGAAAATCTTGTTTTTGATCACTGCTTGAGCATTCGTAGGCATCATACTAACAATAATTATCAAGCTGCTAAAGTGTGCTTCATTCCTTGCAATGAAGCACATTCCCAATACATAAACAATACATCTGTGTAATCAATACCGTCAATACCCACTTGTTGATACACGGAATGATCGACCACCTGTTCATAGGCTCAAGGATAAAAAGTTGAGCCTAGGCACAACTCAATCTTGTTAATTAATAGGGCTTGAACTTAGAGCTTAAGCTGAGCTTTGAACACCCTATAAATTTTGCCAAGCTAAGCTCAAACATTCCATACTTTGAACTGCATAAGTTGATTACAACATAATATATTACTCGTAGAATTGTAAAAGATCAGCCTTTATGAGCTCAAGTTGAACTCTGAATATGCTATTTATCTTTTCAAGCTAATTTTAAACATTCAATACTGGGCTATGCTCGGCTTAGTTAGAGTCTGTCATATTATTGACATAGATGTAAACACCTTATGTTCCTTGATTTATGTGTTTGTGGACCAACCTGTTTTGTTTTGGTGTTTGCTATTATAGGCCTAATTAAGTAACCTACTCTTTAGAATGACTTAGGCCTTGTTTGGATTCCCTGAACTGAGTTAACAAATCCCAGTTTTGTTAACTCAACCCAAAATCAGTGGGGCCCATGGGTAGCATGCTTGTTTGGATGAATTTTCAAACCATTCATAATTTTGAGTGATGGGTGAGCAATTTTGGAAACACAATGAGGCTGTTTTCAAGTTAAGAGTTTTGAGTTATCAGTGGCAGTTTTGTAAATTTCTAGCAAACACGAGTCCCACAGCAATGTCTCGTCCCATCAATGCAGGCTTTTGTGAGCAACAGATATTTTTCCTCATTACTTTCCCAACCACCAGACCATACTCTTCTTCATCACTTTCCCTTTTCCCTTCTCTTAAACCCATAGCATAAGCACAAACTGGTCCAAAAGCATTCTTGTAATCCATCCGAAAATCTTTTGCTCCAGTTCTGTCGATCAGCACAAGGCCCAGCTCCAATGAAGCTCCGTTCACCGATTCCATTTACAAGTGAGACCCAAACGCTCCCCCTCCATCTGTTTACATGCCTAAATATGTGAAGGTCAATGGTTTGGGTGAGGAGAAGTTGCAGATAACAGAAGAGTTGTGGAGAGAATGGAGAGAGAAGCTGATGAGATTTTGTGGGAAGGGCATGAAAAGGAGAGAGGTATTACACGCGAGTAGTCTGTTGTCGTTGTAGTGCTTTTGCAGTGCAATCAATGCTATGTAGGACCCAGTGAGTAACCGAAAGGTGGGTTTTTGAATTTGAGATAGCTGTGAAAATCTTCAGCCAAACGAGCGTGAGAGTGAGTTATGGGTTTTATTGAGTTAGAGTTGTGAGATATTGGGATATGAGTTTGAGTGAGGAGATTTGAGTTATGAGTGTTGGAATATGAGTGAGTGACAAACCAAACAAGGCCTTACTCTCCTTACCTATCTATGTTATTGCAGATCCAAAGCCTACTGGGATAAGCTTCCGTAAAATTTTTGTTAAAACTGAGAGGTCCTCCCAGTTTTATGCAAAAATCAAGGAAGTCCAGAACTGGTGGAAATGATGAGGTTAGGATATAGCATCTTATCTATCTATATATTTAAGGACAAAGTTTAGCTATAAAACTGTTTGTAGCCTAAAGCTATAACCTTACTCAAAAAAATAAATATCACTATGTATTTTAAAAATCTAATCATTGAATTACATGTTCTTTACACTCTTAATACACATGTCAAATTTTATGTTAGTAGTATATTATTTACTATATAATCTATAAACTTATATTTTATGCATAATTTTAAACTACAAAAACATACAATTTAAATGATTTTTTGATGACATAGTTATTGATATTTTTCTAAAAATTTTGCAAGCATAGAGGATATAAGAAGAAGATGTAATCCAATGGTGGATTTATCAAAATTCACTTACAATAAAAAGATATTGAGTAAGGTTGTAACCTTAAGTTATAACCAATTTTTTAGCAAAACTTTGTCCTATATTTAAAAGCGGAAGCATCTCCAATTAATTTTGCTCTTTTCCTACGAAGCAACGTCAGATCCACACATTTATTTCCATTTCTTTTGCACTTAATGTTTTCCTCATTTTTTTTTCAACTTCCGATTTCCACAAAAAAAAAAAAACCCTTCCTATTTACTTTAATCTTTTCCAATTTAGTGCACTTCCTCCACCAAACTGTTCCCTTATTTTTGAGCATTAATTGAGTCATTTTTCAGATTTTTTTAGTAATAATTCTTCCTATTCCCGATCAAGACGTTTTTCAAAATGTTCAATGGTTGCCTATTGAAAATAAAACACCCACTATTTAATTTTTTTTCTATATATATAAAATTATATTTGAATCTATAGGAAATAAAACACCCACTATTTTTTTTTTTTTTTCTATAATCCATTGATATTTGTCGTGGAATTCTCAACAACCAAAAAGGCCAAAAAAAAAAAAAAAAAAACTAAAAGATTTTAGAATCAAAGGCTTCAATCTCCAAAATGTTGTCATCATCAAAGAAGCGCAATGACAAGGCCATAGACAATCTCTACCCACTTGGTGTCACCAATTCTATTTGGTCCCTCAAGCTGTAGTTTTTGCTTAAATATATGCCATTGATATAACAAATCCAAGAGCAAATTATGAAGAGAGATCACAGCTTTTTTTTCTTAGTTTTTCACGAAAAAATTATATACGAAAATGTTACTTTTTGGTTGGTGGTGGTTGGCCGTGATTATTGAGAATTAGAGTTGTTTGGTTGATGACAATTATGTATTTAAAAAAAAAAAATATTTATTTCATACTTTGTTATTCTCCAATTGTAGGAGATAAGTTCCCGAATTTTATAGATGTAATAATTCTCCAGCTTGTCCCACGGAAACTTAAGTATTTCTTTCAATAATTAAAGTACTATACAAAGTACAAATAGAAAGCTTATGATATTGTACGTATTTAAATGATAGGAGGGCAATATTATCTGAACAAAATATATGTCTCATTTATGGCTTTGTGGACAAAAAGTGTAATATTTTCAAAAAGTGTAGCGAATATGCTCTTCCAATCTTGCTTTGTTTTTTGAGTAGTTGTTTGTTTATTTTATTTTTATCCATATGAGGAATGCACATTGCATTGAAGTGTGCATTGCTATTCATTATTGGACTAATACTACTTTCACATAAAGTTTTGTAGTTCTATTTTAAAGATCAATGAACATTAGCCTTTTTAGATACTGAATTCAGACTTCTAAAGGTACACGAGCTATTTTTCTACTTGAAATTTCCAATGTTAATGAAATTGGTGCTTCTCTTTAAAATAAGGAGGTGAATGAACAGCTAGCCAAGGAAAAACAAGACGTGGCCTTGAGCAAGAGAATATTGTTGAGGAATTGAATAGGGATAAATATTTGATACTCACAAATAAGGATAAATACAATTCTAATAAATGCATTTAGTTCATTCCATATTTGAGCTCCACATATGGCACTTATACGATAGTCTCCAAAGTATAAAAAGTTTGCATTAGCAATCTAATATCATTCACTTTCAAAAGATTATCTTAAAATTCAAGTTTCAATATTATGGGCATTACATTTATATTCATAAAGAAAATAAAAATCTACTACAATTCTAAACTTATATAATATTTAAACTTAAAGTAACATGTAATATATGAAGGGATTTGGAAAAGTACATTTTTTTTCGTTTTATATTCTTCAAGATGTTCAAATTAGTCAAATGATTTAAATTAACCCTTTCATACATATATCATTATATTTTGCTATGTAAAAAAAAAAAATTTATTTATTGTTGTTGAATTAAATATTCATTATATGTTCCATTACAAAACACTTATGAAAATAGAAAATACTTTTAAAAAAACACATGCGTAATTTAACCTTCTAAGTTTATATTATACTCAATTATAAAATAGTTATATCACATTTTCCAAAGTATTGCATGGGTTTGTGACTAATGTTAGATAATATCTCAACATTTAGTCATTTCAGCTTATAATATGTAGTTATTTATTGCCTATATAGGAAAAAGGGTAAATGGAAGAATAAATCTAGTGAGGTCATTGAACAAAATTTTTCCATTATTCATGTAAACTAATAAGGGCAATTGTCCTGTTGAGAAATGGACTTGTAGAGAATTTCATGTTGTCTATCAAAAAGTACACTCTCGAGGTGTGTGCTAAATATGATTGTATTCTTGTAAGAACTGTTTGTTAGGCTTAGGCCAATCAAATGGTAAACATTGTAAATAACTCATTAGAGAATCCCCAACTAACTTATGTAACTATAAGTAAGTTAGGGCTGCCTAAGTGTAATAATAAAGCTTTTGTTAGTGAGAAAATAAGCCACAATCTGAGAGGTATTGTTTCCGAGAATGTGTCTTTTGAAGAGCTAGCTCAACTCTACTTACTCTATGCAACTTAGCCCTTATAAACTGATCCTAATTCATCAAATATCCCTCCATTAGATTTTGTTATCAAAACTTGAGATCCTTAGGATCAAACCTTGGTTTCCACATATTCATTTATGCCTATCTCAGTCCGTTAAATTTCTCCACTGTCTCTGTCTTTACCTCTTTGCCTTATCGACACTCTTTCCGTCTTGATTTCTCGCAGTGTTTTATAAATCATATGTGAAACGATACATTTCAAGTCTTTTGTGAATCATGCATGAAACAATGTTGATTGGGATTGTTTTTGGTGGTAGCATGAAGCAAATAGGGCACAAACGGTTAATTGTGTTAAGTGTTTCGTAGTAAGAGTAACATTTTTTTTTATTGAAAGACACAACGGTTGTTTTAGGCAGTGTCTTTGGGACTAACCAATTATTCAATCACACAAATTAATCCAAAGGGAAAAAAAGTTTAAAAGGATTCTTTTTTACTTTAATCGGAAAATCCTATAAGACAACAATTTCTGGAAATCTTATCTAAACATGTCTATCGCTAAATAGCAATTAAATTATTTAAAGCTTGGAAAATAAGAACATTCAGAGCTATTCTTAGTCTAGTTTTCATCAATTGCCCATTTCGAATCCTTTTTTAAGTCAAGTTCCTCGAAGACTTCAAGTAGTCCTTTTGTTCGACAATGTCCACACTTTTTCAATGATCCAAGTTAGATATGAGTAGCAAGTCCAAATGACTGTTTTTCGAAAAGTACTATCTTACTAACAATTGGAGTCACATCCTCCAGTTCATACTACATAGGCTTGCCCTCCTATTGCTATCATCTATCTAAGTTCAAATTGTCTCAAAACATGGTTAGCATTATAGAAAAATCTCAACCTAAGTCCAGTTATAGAAACGTGATCCCTTCCATGTGATCCAATGATTGGGATGGAAAAGCTCCTCCAAGTACATACCCAGCAAACGTACTCTCTAATTTTCTTGCTAAACTGTACTATCCAATCCTTTTTAGTTTTTAGATTGACAATCAATTCTGAGCAGTCTTCAACTTAAATAGTGCGTTGGTGCATAATTTTCCACTTTTGGACTTGGAGGAGCTAGCAAGGTTAAATGATCCAACAAACACACACCTGCAGAAGTGAAGGACTCTCGGGAAACATTGTAGTCTCTACCTTAAACATTGCAATCACTTGCATGAAAAACTGAGAATCAATGTTACAACCCAAAACACCAGAGAATTCTTGTATTGTCAGACAGAGTTCGTCCAAGTGGAAACAAAAACGTGGTCTTCTGGATCCCAGAATTTGGTGGCAACCTGGAAATTAATGATCCCATTCCATCTTCACTACTACTGAAAAAAGAAGTTTATCTATGTGGAAGGCACCAAATAAAATTAGAAATCTAATCCATGCCTCATACGAATGTATTCAATTGAATTCTGAAAGAATTAACCATGAAAGAAATCTTAGGTGTTTGTCCACCTTGTAAATGTTTCATATTGAAAGAAACCAAGCCTTTTACAGAATAACACCCTAGAATTTTGAATAACATGGACAGTTGATCAACCAATAAAATGAGTTCTAATCCGATGAAATCTTATTTGAGTTTAACATAAATTT